>JAESVK010000140.1:738154-760545 GCA_017140935.1 Hamamelis virginiana | reverse complement strand
AACCTAAGTGTCACTACACTGATAGGAAAGACTACCTATCCTCCATACGAGTTGGTTTAAATCTGTGCTACTCTTCATACAGTTAATTAAATATCCACTTTAATAAACCTTTGAGTAGGAACTCTTTTAGAATAGATGTATATGAGAAATATCAGTCTCTCTATCTCAACACCTTGAGATGCATATCTCTCTTATCATTTATTCATGGACCTTATCATATATGTTAGAACATATTAGATATGTTATACCTTCCATATATTATGATAATATGAAACTTAATATACCCTTTAGGATTGGTTTTAGGGTATACTTCTAACAATGAGGCTAACACAATTGATGTTATAAATATAGTGGATGACCACCCATCTTCTTCTTATGTAACCTCCTCTAACTTTAAGGCTTGTAACCCCCTCTATCCCTTGTAACCTATACCCATTTGTCTCACCCTATTTAATCTTGTAAGCCTATAAAAGGAGGACTTGGCCCCTTGAATAACACACAAGCAAGATAAGATTTTCTTCTCCTATCTCTTCTATTTTTAGTTTTTCTTACTTTTATAATACATTATCAGCACAAGGTTCTAACCAAGTTGTTTTAAGGTAATGATCCTACGTTTGGTGGGTATAGTTTTTTTTTTTTTTACTATGGTATTTTTTTTTTCAAGAGTAATGGTAGTCTTTTAAATTATATACAAGTCATAAAAATCCTCTCTTCCTAAAACAAGAGAGTGATTAAAAATAAAAACTAGAAGTTTTTATTGTTCATGAGATTGTTCTCTTCCCGAAACAAGAGAAACTTATAATTAAAAACAAAAAAAAGTTTTTATAAATTTTTAACTCATCAAAAATGTAAGTCACGACTTCCCATTTTTTTTATTTGATGCTAATAATATGATTATATATTATTGTATATATATGTTGTTATTAGTTTCTGTAATAGGAGTCATATGATGAAGTTTGACATCAAATTAATTAAAAAAAATCTTATTATTCTAACACTGTCAATTATTTACTATTAAGTAGAAGATGTTTTCATGTTAATTATAATCTATATGTGACTCTAAGGCTATCTCTACCATCATTTTTATATATTTTTTTCTTTAATTTTAATGTTACTCATATTACTGTATTTATCATATATTAGAAATTCAAGAATGATGAATCTTACGAAGCTTGAGTTTGTTGCTCTTGATATCTCCGGGAAAAATTATTTATCTTGGATCATTGGTGCTGAAATCCATCTTACTGCTATGAATCTCGGTAATACAATTCAAGAGAAAAATCAGGCATCCCAGCAGGATCGCGCCAAGGCAATGATTTTTCTTCGCCATCACCTTGATGAGGGCTTGAAAAATGAATATTTTACAGTAAAGGATCCCCTTGTCCTTTGGAAAAATTTAAAAGAAAGATATGACCACCAAAAGACAATGATTTTTCCTAGAACCCGTTATGATTGGATGCACTTAAGGTTGCAGGATTTCAAAACAGTTGCAGAATATAATTCTGCACTTTTCAAAATCAGCTCTCAATTGCAATTATGTAGAGAGAAAATCACTGAAGAAGATATGTTGGAAAAAACATACTCCACATTTCACGCCTCGAATATGCTTCTGCAGCAGCAATATCGAGAGCATAGGTTTGCAAAAAATTCTAAATTGATTTTATGTCTTCTTGTGGCTAAACAAAATAATGAGTTGTTAATGAAAAATCACCAATCACGTCCGACTGGCTCTATATTTATCCCTGAAGTGAATATGGCATCATCTAACAGTCGTGGTCGTAGCCGTGGTCGTGGCCATGGGCATGGGCGAGGCCATGGTCAAAATAATTATCGACCACGAGGAGATCATAACAATACCACACAAAACCACCAGAAGTGGTCCAACAATATAGCAAGGCAGGACAGAAAAAAATCAGCCTCCTGCAAATTATGAAAATAAATGTTATAAGTGTGGTATGAAGGGGCATTGGTCGCGTACATGTTATACGGCCGACCATTTGGTTAAACTTTACCAAGCCTCACTCAAAGAGAAAGTCTAAGAAAAAACATAAACAAATTTGATTTATGGTAAAGATCCGGTGGATATTACTCATCTCGAAGTTTCGGATTTTTTTTTTTAAGATCCAAATGACAAAATTGATCACTTAATTGGTGATGGAAATGTCTACATCGATTAACATTTTTATTGTTTGGGATGTTATATGCATTTTTTTTAGTGTGTTTATTTATTTATTTATTTATTTATTTGAAAGCTATTATTAGTGTGTGTATTATTTTTCCTTTCTTAATTGAATGAAGTTAAAAAAAATGCATTTTAAAATATATATATATATATATATATATATAAGGTATGGATCTTAGTATTGGATCGCTCGGTTCCAAGATAAATGGTGGAGAGATATGTCTAACAAATAGTGCTACTACTCATACATTCCTTCGGGATCAAAAATATTTTTCCCATATGACATTAGTTGAAGCTAATGTAAATACAATACCAGGTCCTGCAGACTTGATTGATGGTTTTGGAAGAGTCACTATAATGTTTCCATGTGGCACGATATTCCATATTAACGATGCCTTATATTCAGTCAGATGCAGAAGAAATCTGCTAAGTTTTAATGATATACGTTGTAATGGATATCATATTGAAACCACATGTGAAAATAATAAATAATATTTATGTATTACTCATTGTTTCAAGCCAGAAGCTTGTAGTGGAAAAATTGCATGTTTTTTCTTCAGGATTGTATTATACAACTATAACAACAATTGAATTAAATATGGTGATGAGTCAGAAGCTCTCTAACCCAAACATTTTTATGTTTTGGCATGATAGACTTGGGCATCCAGGGTCAATAATGATGAAGCAAATTATTGAAAATTCACATGAACATCCATTAAAGAACCAAAAGATTATTTTGTCTAGTGATTATCCATGTACTGCTTGTTCACAAGGAAAATTGATTATTAGACCATCTCATACAAAAGTCTTTGTTGAATCCCCAATATTTTTGGAACGAATCCAAGGGGATATATGTGGACCAATTCATCCACCATGTGGACCATTTCGCTATTTCATGGTGCTAATAGATGTCTCATCCCAATGGTCACATGTTTGCTTGTTATCTACTTGCGATGTTGTATTTGCCAGGCTCCTTGCTCAGATCATTCTATTACAAGCACATTTTCCAGATTATCCAATCAAAAAGATTCGCCTCGATAATGCTGGTGAATTTACATCTAAAGCCTTTGATGATTATTACATGTCAGTTAGGATTGAGGTGGAACATCCAATTGCTCATGTACACAAACAGAATGGTTTAGCAGAAACCTTTGTCAAACGACTCCAACTGATTGCTCGACCTTTACTTATGAGGACAAAGTTACCTATTTCTGCTTGGGGACATGGCATGCTACATGCTGCAGCATTGGTTCGCATTCGACCAACAGGTACTCGGTCAAATTTCAGACATTTCCCATTTACGAGTGTTTGGATGTATAGTACAAGTTCCAATTGCACCTCCAATAATTTCACGTCACCATTTCATCAGGTATCTTGAATACTTGACAGGTGATGTTTTCAGAGCAAAATTTGTGGATTGCCGTTTTGATGAGGTCAATTTCCCGCCGTTCGGAGGAGATAAGCTACCAAAAGAGGAATGACGTGAAATTATTTGAAATGTATCATCCATGTCTCATCCCGACCCACGCACTGCTCAATGTGAAAATGAAGTACAGATAATCACTCATCTTCAGAAGATTTCCAGCAAGTTGCCTGATGCATTTATAGATGCAGATAAAGTAACAAAGTCCTATATACTGGCTGCAAACACACCAGCAAGGATCAATTTACAACTGCTATTATGGCAGCTAATGAATCATCCATGACACGCCTGAAGCGTGGTCGACCCTTGGGTTCAAAAGATTTAATTCCCCGGAAGAGGAAAACAAAAGGGCGACAAAACACAAGTCTTAAAGAAAATAGCACTTCTGAAGAGGCTATTCCCACAATTTCTAAAACAATAACCCCTGAAGAGGAAAGTGTCATTGAAGTGACACATGCCCCTAAATAGGCAACAGTCCCTGAAGAGAAACAAAATCATGAAGAGGCACAGGTAATTGCAAATGATGAAATTTCTAT
This sequence comes from Hamamelis virginiana, assembly GCA_017140935.1. Classification (NCBI taxonomy): domain Eukaryota; kingdom Viridiplantae; phylum Streptophyta; class Magnoliopsida; order Saxifragales; family Hamamelidaceae; genus Hamamelis; species Hamamelis virginiana. The sequence continues at coordinate 756,404 of JAESVK010000140.1, read as the reverse complement.
AAATTATGCATCCACAGGGGAATTGTGGGACCGTACAAAAGTGGTTATTAATGATGTATTTTGCTTTGCAGTAGCCTCTGAAATTTTAAAATATAATGATGATCATGAACCATGCAGTATCAATGAATGTCACAGTAGACATGATTAGTCAAAGTGGAAAGAAGGAATCCAAGTAGAATTGGATTCTCTAGTAAAATGCAAAGTATTTAGGCCTGTAGTCCCAACACCCAATGATGTGAAACCTGTAGGTTACAAATGGGTGTTTGTAAGAAAATGTAATGATAAAAATGAAATTACTAGAAACAAAACACGTCTAGTGGCACAAGGTTTCTCATAAAGACCTGTGATTGATTATGAAGAAACGTATTCACCTGTGATGGATATTATTACGTTTCGATATTTAATTAATATGTCACTCTCAGAAGGACTAAACATGCGTCTCATGGACATAGTTACTGCATATTTGTATAGCATGCTAGAAAATGATATTTATATGAAAGTCCCTGAAGGGTTTCAATTGCCTTAAGTAAATACATCACAACCACGGAATATATACTCAATTAAGTTGAGACGATCATTATATGGATTAAAACAATCTGGAAAAATGTGGTATAATCATCTCAATGAGTATTTGATCAATTATGGTATTAACAATCTTATATGCCCTTGTGTTTTTATAAAGAAATCAGAATTAGGATTTTCCATCCTTGCAGTATATGTTGATGATATAAAATTATTTTAGACTCCTGAAAAGCTCACAAAAGTGGCTAAATATTTGAAGGGTGAGTTGAGATGAAAGACTTAAGAAAAACTAAATATTGTCTCAGCCTGCAAATCGAGCATAAGTCTAATAGAATTCTCATACATCAGTCAACATTAATCGAAAAAGTCTTTAAGCAATTTAACATGGATAAAGCACATCCATTAAGTTCTCCAATGGTTGTTAGATCCCTTGATGATAAGAAAGATCATTTTCGTCCAAAGGAAGAAAATGAAGCACTCCTTGGTCCTGATAACAAACATTTGCCGTTGCGTTATCCAAATATCTTGTGCTTAAATGTTAAATTTGTAAGACAGAATTTCAAGAAAGACAGGAGCAAACAAATGGACAACAAAATCCATGAATTGGAGGCTCAAGTGTTGAACATGTTACTATTCCCAGAAAAATTATTTTCCCTATGAAAAATTTGGCTAAGTATGAAAAATGAATTATTGATATACTGAGATTTCCAAAATAATTTTTGGCGGTAATTGATCCCTATATACTCATTAACTGAGTACAGCCTTAAGGGAGCTTTTATACGTGGTATATAATACCCTACTCAATAGATCAATTTTTGACACTGTTGACGAAAATTATTTTTTGTACTAAAATTGATTTTTTACATTTTGATTTATTAGGAATTTGATTTTTTAGTATTTTCCATTGAATCCAAATGGGGGGTACTTCCTTATTTACATTATAAACTTAAGTAAATGAAAGTAAAAGTAATTGAAAGTAAAATACAACCATTTACTTGTAAATAAGTATTCTGCAGGAATAGTTGACAGGTTGCTGTTGGAGTAATTGTCAAAGCTACTGCTGAAACATTTGACATTATGAATGCTGATTCAAATATGGCTGCACCTCCAAACGGTTTTGTTTCATTTTTCAAACCAGTTTGAATCTGCAGATTGCCAAGACGCTCCTCCTAAACGCTCCAACGTATAGCTGATTTCTAAGGCTATAAATACACTTGCCATGAAGCTTAATTGTACATCCAATTAGATATACTATTGCAGCTTACAAGTGTTCAGCATTCTTGAGTGATTCAATATATCCCTGTATTTCTCTCTATGAGCAAATTAGTTTAAATCTTTGAGAGATTTTATTGAGAGCTTATTTGATGTATTCTCAGTATTGTTGAGAATCATATTGGTAGTCATCCATCTTCACTTGTATTTTTTGTAAGTTTAAGGTTTTGTGTAAACCTTGTTTGGTGAGAGTCATCCACTGTGAAGGAAGGCTGTGTAAAGGTTTGAATCTCCACCGGAAGTGAAATTGATAGTGGATTAATCCTTGAGACGGAGATCTTGAGTCGTGGACGTAGGCGGAGACCGAACCACGTTAAAATCCTTGTGTTTGAATTTCTCTAACTCTATCTCTTGCATTTAAATTTATTTACTTGCTTTATATTTTGCTGAGTTGAGATTTAATCTCGCATTCTAGTTATTAAAAGTTTGAGTTTTCAAAAACACTCTATCCCATTTATAAACCAGTTTTTAAAATTGTCAATACTCTATTCAACCCCCTCTAGAGTATATTTTGGGCCAATAATTGGTATCAGAGCAAGTGCTCATTATATTGTTTGTTGAGCTAAAGATCTATGGCAAACCAAATGGGAACAAACCCCGACCGACCTCCACTTTTTGATGGTGAAAATTATGGTTTTTGGAAAAATAGAATGCAAAACTGGATTGAATCCTATGAACTAAGAATTTGGAAAGTTATTGTTCAAGGAAATCAAAAAGTTTTCAAAATAGATGAAAATGGGAAAGAAATTCCCAAAACTATGGATGATTGGACCGACCAGGACATGAGAATTCTTCAAATTAATTCAAAGGCTAAAACTGTTTTGTATTGTGCTCTAAATGCGAGTGAATACAATAGAGTTTTAGCTTGTGCTACCGCACAAGAAATTTGGAGAAAGCTCGAGGTCACCTACGAAGGTACCAAGCAAGTTAAGCGCTCTAAAGCTCTATTGCTTAAGCAAGATTTTGAGTTATTTAAAATGAATGAAGATGAAAAAGTTCGTGATATGTTTATTCGTTTTACTAATCTTTTGAATGAATTGAAGGCTTTAGGAAAAGTTTATCCTAATGACGACATTATTGAAAAGATACTCCTTTTTTTGCCAACCTCATGGAGTCCAAAGGTCCTCGCCATTTTAGAAGCAAAAGACATTGAAGAGATGGACATTGATGAGCTTTTAGGTTCTCTCATTACTCATGAAACGGCAATGAAAAAGGAATTAGAGGTCATCCAACATGAGAAGATAAATGCTCAAGTGAGGAGGACGCTAGCTCTTCAATCTTCAACTCTTGAAGAAGATGAATATAATGACTTCACCAAAGAAGATGAAGAATTCATGTCTCTTATGACAAGGAAATTCCAAACCTTTCTAAAGAGGAACAAAAATCAATCAAGACAAAACCATGGGAGACATACTAGCAACAATGATGAAAGATGCTTCAATTGCAAAAAGTTAGGTCATACAATTGCCCACTGTCCAAGTAAGACCAGCAACAACTCCAACACCTTTAGAAATGATGGAAGGAGAACCTTTGATCAAAGAGGTAAAGGCAAAGCCATGGCAGCCACTACATCAACTGGATGATCTTCTTGAAGATACAAAAAGTGATGAAGAAGATATCCGAGAAAAGATTGCAAACTTTTGTCTATATGCCAACATTGAGGAGCATTGCCTCGTAGCAAAAGACTATGAAAATGAGGTAACATCTATTTCTTATTGTAGTGATAATGATGAATGTGATTTATCTTTAGAGGAATTTCAAGAATTAAGTAGACTGTTACATAATAAACATTGCTTGTTAACAAATGAACTTAAATTCTTGAATAAAAACCTCTCAACTCTCACAAATGAGAAAACAATCTTAGTCAATGAAAATTCTATTTTAAGTTTAGAAATTGAGAGACTTAAAAAGGAGAATGAGTCATTAAGAAACATACGTTCCACTTCAATATCTTCAATTGATTTTTCTGCTTTAGAAAAAGAAAATAAATGTTTAAAATCCAAAGTTGAGATTTGAACAAAACTATTTTCAGTTTTACAAGTGGAAAAGAAAATTTTGAAAGGCTGTTAGGAGCTCAAAAAGTTGGGCTAGACAAAGAAGGATTGGGATATGTATCAAAATCCAATACTAAAAAGTCTTCACTTTATCTAGACTTCTTTGTGAAAGCCTCAATTAAAAGAGACACCAAGCAACCAAAATCAAAACCTCATTCTCACTCTCATAACTCAAAACAAAACGCTAATGTTATTTGCAATCATTGTGAGAGATAAGGTCATGTCACATTCAAGTGTCCTTTTAGAGGTAGAAGAGGACTTGACAAAAATGTAGCTTGGATTAGAAAGGAACCCTCTTCCAAGAAATCATACGAGCCAAAGACTATTACTTTTGATAAACTTAAAAGATTGAGAATCCTAACATTATAGGACCCAAAAGTTTTGGGTACCAATAGTTTTATTGCATTATCATTGTAGGTGTGTTTGAAATTCATTCGTAAAAAGGATCAATGGTATTTGGATAGTGGATGTTCAAGGCATATGACCGGAGATAAAGCAAAATTCATCTCCCTCACTCACAAAGATGGTGGCTATGTAACCTTCAGTGATGATAGCAAAGGTAAAATTATTGGTAAAGGTAAGATTGGTAATGGTTCTATTACAATTGACAATGTATTGCTTGTTAGTGATTTAAAACATAACTTGCTTAGCATTAGTCAATTATGTGATAATGGTTATTATGTGAATTTTACTTCAAATTCTTGTAATATTTTGGATAAAAACAAAAACAATATCCTTGTTGCAAATCGTTTTGGAAATGTTTGCATCACAAGTTTTGAAGATTTAGCATCTCAAGATGTAACATGTTTTTCGGCTCTACAAGAAACAAATTGGATATGGCATAGAAGACTTGGGCATGCTAATATGGATTTAATCCAAAAGCTTTCTAGAAATGAACTTGTTTTAGGCTTGCCCAAATCAAATTTTTCAAAAGATAAAGTTTGTGATGCATGCCAATTTGGAAAACAAATCAAAGTTAGTTTTAAACCCAAAGCGCATATATCTACATCTAGGCCTTTGGAATTGTTACATCTCGATTTGTTTGGACCAAATGATGTAGAAAGTCTTGGTGGTAAACTCTATGCCTTTGTTTTAGTTGATGACTATTCAAGATATATATGGGTTTTATTCATTGCTCACAAGAGTGATGCTAGTGGCGAATTTATTAAATTATGCAAAAGAATTGAAAAAGAACAAGGTCACTCCATCATTAGTGTGAGAAGTGATAGAGGTAGAGAGTTTAAAAACCAAGAATTCGAAAATTTTTGTGATGAACAAGGATACTCACATAATTTTTCAGCTCCCAGAACTCCACAACAAAATGGAGTGGTTGAAATGAAGAATCGTTCATTACAAGAGATGGGTAGAACCATGCTTAATGAACATAAAATTCCTAGAACCTTTTGGGCGAAAGCGGTTAGCACCGCTTGCTATGTGGGAAATAGAGTGGTTATTAGACCTATTCTAGCCAAAACTCCTTATGAGCTATGGAAAGGTCGAAAACCAAACATTGGTTATTTCAAAGTTTTTGAATCTAAATGTTTTATTTTGAATGATAAAGATTATCTTGTAAAATTTGAATCTAAATCCGATGTGGGCATCTTTATTGGTTATTCAACTAATAGTAAAACATATCGTGTTTATAATAGACGTACTCTAACTGTGCAAGAATCTATGCATGTTATATTTGATGAATCTAATCCATTTTCTCCTAAGATTGTTGTTGATGAGGATGAAAACAGTAAAATGCTATCAAATACAAATGAAGAGCTTGGCAAGCTCAACATTGGTGATTCTACATCAAATGATGCACCCCAAGAGCAACCTAAGGAGAGCTCTTCAAGTAAAAAGATGGAACCTTCAAATGAACCTCAAGAGTTGCCAAAAGCTTGGAAATTTGTGAGGAATCATTCAATTGATCAAATAATTGGTGATCCTTCACGCAAGGTGAGTACTCGTTCTAATCTTAGAGATGGTTGCAATCATATTGCATTTGTTTCTCAAATTGAGCCTAAAAACTTTAATGAGGCTGAAAACGATGAAAGTTGGATTATAGCTATGCAAGAAGAGCTTAATCAATTTGAAAGAAACAAAGTTTGGGAACTTGTTCCTAGACCACATAACCATTCCACCATTGGTACTAAATGGGTTTTTCGAAATAAAAAGGATGAGAATGGTAATGTAGTCAGAAACAAAACAAGACTTGTTGCCCAAGGTTATAACCAACAAGAAGGCATTGATTATGATGAAACATATGCACCGGTTGCTAGATTAGAAGCCATCCGCATGCTACTTGCATTTGCTTGCCATAAAGATTTCAAACTTTATCAAATGGATGTGAAAAGTGCATTTTTAAATGGTTATATTACGGAGGAAGTATATGTTGAACAACCTCCCGGTTTTGAAAATCACAATTTGCACAATCATGTTTATAAACTTTCAAAAGCTCTTTATGGACTCAAGCAAGCACCAAGAGCATGGTATGAAAGGTTAAGTGGATTTTTGCTTAATAATGGTTTCATTAGAGGCAATATTGACACTACCCTTTTCATTAAGATTACAAATAGTGATATGCTTATAGTGCAAATATACGTTGATGACATTATATTCGGAGCTACTAATGATGCTTTATGCAATGAGTTTGCTACATGTATGCAAGATGAATTTGAGATGAGCATGATGGGAGAATTGACTTTCTTCCTCGGACTTCAAATCAAACAAACTCAAAATGGCATCTTCATCAATCAAGCTAAATATGTAAAGGACATGTTGAAGAAATTTGGTATGGAAAACGCTAAGCCAAGCCCCACTCCTATGAGTACTTCAACAAAGCTTGATGGTGATGAACATGGTAAGAAAGTAGACCAAAAGATTTATCGAGGTATGATTGATAGTTTACTTTACTTAACCGCTAGTAGACCAGATATCATGTTTAGTGTATGCTTGTGTGCTCGCTTTCAAGCTAATCCTATGGAATCTCACTTGCTTGCCGTTAAGCGTATTTTCAAATATTTGATTGGTACATGTGATTTAGGATTATTTTACCCTAAGCATGTTCCTTTTGTTATTGTAAGTTATTCGGATGCTGATTTTGCTGGTTGTAAAACTGATAGGAAGAGTACTAGTGGCACTTGTCATTTTCTTGGCCACGCGCTTGTCTCTTGGTTTAGCAAGAAACAAACTTCGGTATCTCTTTCCACAACCGAGGCTGAATATATTGCAGTAGGAAGTTGTTGTGCTCAAATCTTGTATATGAAACAACAACTTGAGAACTTTAAGGTCACACTTGATCGCATCCCCATTAGATGTGACAACACTAGTGCTATCAATATTTCTAAAAATCCATGTTTGCACTCACGCACAAAACACGTTGAAATTAGGCACCATTTCATAAGAGACCATGTGCAAAGAGGAGATGTTGAACTTGAATTTGTAGGCACAGACCATCAATTGGCAGACATCTTAACGAAACCTCTCAATGAGGATCATTTTTGCACTATTCGACGTGATCTTGGTATGTGTAGACCTTTGGACATTACATGATCTTCTTATTACACTTTATGTGTGCATTTGTTAAGGGGGAGCATGTCTCAATTTATATGTGTGTGTGTGTGTATTTATGTATATATAAATTTATATTTAAAAAAAAATATATTGCATTTCTCATAAACATTTTTTTTATACACTTTTTGAGGGGCGATCTCGAGAAGAATGACCAGTTTCCTAAATCTTTTGGACTTCAACCAAAAGCTTCTCTTGAGTTCCTTGAATCTGGTCATTATATTGTTTTAGCTTCTTAAGCCTTGGATCCAACTCCTTGGCATATGAATCCACTAGAAATTTTAAATCTGTATTCTCCTTCTTCAAGATCCTATTCTTCTTCTTCATTCCAATCACAGTCTAGGTCCCTTAAATATAATTTGTCATGAGATGACTATAAATCTCTGTTAATTACATTTGAGGGAGGTTTTAAATTATCGTCATTTCTATATTGTCCGTTCCATATTCAAGAACATATTCTTTTGAGGTTGATTCCGTTTGGCATACAAAAATATGTAAAAGAGTATGAGATGCATCCTCAAAGTACATCTTCAAGCTTCATATTCTAATACATATTCTTTGGAATGAAAAGATTTAGCCAAACTTCCTCAACCGATGACAAAGAAAATATCTTTCAGAACATTCTCTTCAGTCATAACTTCAGTTGGCTTGCAACTCTTTGTCAAGAGCATAAGATGACAGCTAACACTTCATCGTCCGACGATAATGAAGTTCACGACTCTATCATGGAATGAAGCTTCATAGGTCCATCTAGCTTTAAACATTGATATCTCAGTTCAAGGTTTACGCTGTGGAAATACTATCTTTTTGTATTGAATATTTTTCTTGCTCTTGCTCACCGCTTTTTGTTGATGACAAAAGGGGGAGAAATATGTATATGGTAAAATTATTGTCTTGAAATTGTTGTCTTGTCTTGGTTATATTAAAAATTTTACATAATTATTTGTCATCATCAAAAAGGGGGAGATTGTTAGCCTAAATGGTTCCAATCCAGCATATGTTATATGATTTCAATGATAACAAACATTTGTCGTTGCGTTATCCAAATATCTTGTGCTTAAATGTTAAATTTGTAAGACAGAATTTCAAGAAAGACAGAAGCAAACAAATGGACAACAAAATCCATGAATTGGAGGCTCAAGTGTTGAACATGTTACTATTCCCAAAAAAATTATTTTCCCTATGTAAAATTTGACTAAGTATGAAAAATGAATTTTTGATACATTGAGATTTCCAAAATAATTTTTGGCGGTAATTGATCCCTATATACTCATTAACTGAGTATAGGCTTAAGGGAGCTTTTATACGTGGTATATAATACCCTACTCGATAGATCAATTTTTGACACTGTTGACGAAAATTATTTTTTGTACTAAAATTGATTTTTTACATTTTGATTTATTGGGAATTTGATTTTCTAGTATTTTCCATTGAATCCAAATGGGGGGTACTTCCTTATTTACATTGTAAACTTAAGTAAATGAAAGTAAAAGTAATTGAAAGTAAAATGCAACCATTTACTTGTAAATAAGTATTCTGCAGGAATAGTTGACAGGTTGCTGTTGGAGTAATTGCCAAAGCTGCTGCTGAAACATTTGACATTGTGAATGCTGATTCAAATATGGCTGCACCTCCAAACGGTTTTGTTTCATTTTTCAAACCAGTTTGAATCTACAGATTGCCAAGACGCTCCTCCTAAACGCTCCAACGTATAGCTGTGGACCAGCCTCGTGGCGGGGCTTTAGGTGGTGTGAGTCCACATCATCACCGGGCGATGTGATTAGGGGGGTTTAGAAAACAAAACAAAGGAGTCGCCACCTTATTTTTAAGGAATAAGGAAACCATAAAAACATTTTATTTTCAATAAAACAAACTCCATTAATGGAAAAGCAGTCTACAAACCAGAGTTGGATCCGGGGGCTAGGTTACGACGTGGGAAGGTTCCAAGCTTTCACTTGTAGGCACCCACCTCGCCCTAATTAAAGGACTTCTAATTTATTTGGGCTATTTAAATTTCTTATTACAAACAATCCTAAATAATCTAAATCAACCAATAAAGTAGTGATATAAATGCATTATCTATATTAGTTATATTAATAATAATAATAAATATATACAAACCCTAAGAACCTAGGATACCCTACGGGCATCCTAGGGCGGACTTGAGCCCTATTAGCGCCTACGTAACTTACTAGTATCACCTAGCAAGTATCAAAGTCCACGTAGTTCGACTACCCTAGGACTCTCCTATTGTAATCGATCACATCATCAAAGGTATTTCAACCTAATTCAAGACTCTAACTTCGAGAGTTTTTATTCTTTCAAAATCATTTACTTAAAATTATTTCAAATTAAAAGATATTCATAAAATCCAAATGTTCCAAAATAATTCTTATCTTTAGAATTAAATTCCAATTGAAAATCTTTTTCAAAGATATTTCAAGAAAACAAATCATATTGAGAGGAATTTCATTCCAAAGTAAAAATCTTTTAAAATATTTCAAATCTTTTGAAAATCAATTAATAATCAAATATCTCATAAAATCATATTTATTTCATAAATATTGCATCAAAAATCTTTTAGGAAATCTCTCGAAGATCGACTCTTAAATCAAATAAAACACACAAATCTGATCATGATCTTTACAACAAAGGAAATTCCTAGGGAAGGTCAAGTGACCTTCCTAGCCTAGGGTCTCTAACTAGCCCTAAAGTATTTCTAAAAACCCTAACATACTAATGCAAATGCATGCTGTAATTTAATTAAATTAATCAAACATTCACAAAATCAATTCCAATCATGCATGAAAATGTTCCTAAATGCATACTAATCAAACTATGTGATCCTAAGCATATTCCTAAGTTGGATTTGGCCCTAAAATAATTTTTAGAATAATTTAAAGGCATAAACAAACCCGGACAGATTTGAATACGAACCTTAAACCACTCTAAAAATCATGAAAACAAATAATAAAAATGTGAAAATGTCCTAGCATGCTTTCTACATGAATATACTATGAAACTACTAATAAAATCATGCAAAATATGGCTTAAAAATGTTAATTAAACCACTTTAAACCATGTATTCAAATCTGGACAGATTTGAATACATAATTAAAGTAACTTAAAAAACCATTTTTAATCCATAAAAACATCAAATAAACACCCTAGCATACAATCTAATATGCTTGACTAATTTACCATGCAAAACATATCAAAAACTATACAAAAATATGCTTAAATAATTAATTTAAACACAAGGGGAGGGTCTTACCTTCGCACGCTCCCTCGTACACAATTTATATATCCAAACAATCAAATTCATGCCAAGTGTTCAAATAATCATGAAAAGCATAAAAAAAAGACTCAAGACTTATCACATGTCAAAATAACATCCTAACACATTCATATCATCATTAATACCATCAATCAAATATTTAGAGACTCAAATAACAATATGAACGTATCAATATTTATTTTAAACATGCTTACACATAAAATAATGAAAAAAACTTATCCTAAACATGATAACTAGCATAAAATAACAACAAAGATAATCCTAAACATGTTAACTAACACAAAATGATAACAAGACTAATCCTAAACACATCTAATCACATAAAATCATAATAAAACTAACCCTAATCATGCATTCTCACATAAAATCATAACAAAGCTAACTCTAATCATGCATACTTACATAAAATCATAATAAAACTAACTCTAACATGCATACTCACATAAAATCACAACAAAACTTCATTAACCCTAAACATGCATTCTAACATAAAATCTCGATAAAGTTAACTAACCCTAAACATATATGCTAACATAAAATCATAACAAAAAAAAAACCTAAACCTAATCATGTATGCTCACATAAAATAATAATAAAAGACAACCCTAATATGCATACTCACATAGAATAATAATAAAACTACTTAACCCTAGGCATGCATCCTAACATAAAATCATAATATAAACTAATGAACCCTAAACATGCATACTAACATGAAATAATAACAAAGCTAAACCTAATCATGCATGCTCACACAAAAATCAAAACAAGGCTAACCCTAATCATGCATACTAACATAAATAAAAGAAAGAGATAAACCTATTCAAACATGCATAGAGAAAACTCCTACAAAGTAAAACGAAAATCCATCAAAGAACAAGACCATGGTTGAGTGTTTACCCTTCGATTCCCTTCTTGGCTAGCCTCCTCCAAGCTCTTGGCCTTCAATCCTTCCCCTTTCAATGGTGTAGAGATGAAGAGCTAAGAAAAATCTGTAGCCTCCTCTCTAAAACCCTAGAAATCTCTCCCCCCTCTTCTGAACCTCTCATAATGCAACATATATAGGGTTAGGGTTTAAAACCTTGAATGGCTAGGATTAATCCCTCTAAAAAACAATCCAAGGGCTTAGAATGAATCTCTCTAGGGTTTGAAAGCTGAAACCCTTCGAATTTATGCCAAAAAATCAAATCAAATCGGCCAAAATAAGTCAAATTTTCAAAAATGGCAAAATTGGCTCGAGCCAGCTGATGGCCGTCCTAGGCATGGACGGTTGGCCGTCCTAGCTGGACGGTTGGCCGTCTAGCTAGGACGGTCACCATGCTGACTTTCCCAAATTTGTTCCCAAATTCTAGGGTTTTCGAATTTTGGCCATATTTTGGTCAAATTTGATCCAAATCCGATGGTTCAGGGCTCAAAACGATCGTGTTTTGATCCTCCACATTTTTAGAATGTTTTTGGGTTAAAATCAGTTGACCATGGTCAAGGGTTTTAGCAAAAAGCTAGCCAATTGACCCGGTTGTGCCAAAATTGGTCATATGACCATTCTCTGTTTTGTAAAATTGATACATTAGGCTTGCACCACTTCTAAAAACATGGTTTTAATATGAAATTGGTACTTGACAACATGTTTTGAAAATCTTTCATTTTGGTGAAAATGACCAATTCACGGTCGATTTGATCGAAACCCTAATTCAGCTCATTCTTACCCGTGGGATCGATTTTGGGAGAATCCATCCCAACCATTCAAAGGCTCAATTGACACATCAAATACACTCCCCACATCCATATAAACCTTATGAAACAATCCGTTTCGAATTCGGAGGTCATTCGGAAATTATACGAGAAAAAGGACGAAAATGCCCTTCAAGTCGCAAAAACCCTAATTACCTATCGAGCTCTCATCAGAATGCCATGAAAATTTACAGGGATGTTCTAAAACACCTCAAAAGTCAAATGCAATACAAATGGGTTGATTCCAATCCGAATCTACACATGAAATAATGAATTGTCCTTTTCCTCAGCAAAGGGCAATTTGGTCAATTTGGTCTTTACAAGGCCAATTCCTCACCCAATGATCAGCTATTCTAATTGATCATTTGCATGGACATATGGTAGAAATAATTAGTAAAAATGGGGTGTCCACAATAGCTGATTTCTAAGGCTATAAATACACTTGCCATGAAGCTTAATTGTACATCCAATTAGATATACTATTGCAGCTTACAAGTGTTCAGCATTCTTGAGTGATTCAATATATCCCTGTATTTCTCTCTATGAGCAAATTTGTTTAAATCTTTGAGAGATATTATTGAGAGCTTATTTGATGTATTCTCAGTGTTGTTGAGAATCATATTGGTAGTCATCCATCTTCACTTATATTTCTTGTGAGTTTAAGGTTATGTGTAAACCTTGTTTGGTGAGAGTCATCCACCGTGAAAGAAGGCTTTGTAAAGGTTTGAATCTCCACCGGAAGTGAGATTGACAGTGGATTAATTCTTGAGACGGAGATCTTGAGGCGTGGACGTAGGCGGAGACCGAACTACGTTAAAATCCTTGTGTTTGAATTTCTCTAACTCTATCTCTTGCATTTAAATTTATTTACTTGCTTTATATTTTGCTGAGTTGAGATTTAATCTTGCATTCTAGTTATTAAAAGTTTGAGTTTTCAAAAACACTCTATCTCATTTATAAACCAGTTTTTAAAATTGCCAATACTCTATTCACCCCCCCTCTAGAGTATATTTTGGGCCAACACAGATATTGCATATTCAGTTAATTTGTTGGCAAGATTCAGCTCTACACCAACTCGACGACACAGAAATGGCGTGAAACATATCTTACGTTACCTTCATGGGACTACAGATTTGGGTTTATTTTATTCAAAGGAATCAACTCTAAAAGGATATGCATATTTTTGATACCTTTCTAATCCTCACAAGGCCCACTCACAAACAAGGTATGTATTCAGATGTGGCAATACTGCAATTTCTTGGCGATCGACCAAGACTTTGACTGCCACTTCCTTTAATTACTCTGAGATAATTGCACTTCATGAAGCAAGCCATGAATGTGTATGGTTAAGATCAGTAGTACAACACATTCGAAATGCATGTGGGTTATCTTTGATTATAAGCACTCCAACAACAATTTATGAAGACAATGCTGCGTGTATTGAACAAATCAAAGAAGGATGCATCAAAGGTGACAGAACCAAGCATATCTCACCAAAGTTTTTCTTCACTCACGAACTCCAGAAGAGTCATGAAATTGAAGTGAAGCAAATACTGTCCAGTGATAATATTGCAGATTTATTTACCAACGCTTTGCTATCATCAACATTCAAGAAATTGACATATGATATTGGGATGCGTCGTGTTTGTGATCAGTCAAGCTGATACTCATCAGGAGGAATACTATCATCAAGTCTGCTGCTTATCTGGACATATGCACGCTGTACTCTTTTTCCTTCGTCCAGGTTTTGTCCCACTGGGTTTTACTGGCAAGGTTTTAACGAGGCAGTTTCTTTAGTGCGTCCAACATCACTCTAAGATTTACAAAATGTTGTACTCTTTTTCCTTTGCTACATTTTTTTCCACAGGATTTTTTCTAGCAAGGTTTTAATGAGTCACATTATTTTAGCGCGGTGTACATCTAAGGGGGAGTGTTGTAAATATGGTGGATGACCACCCATCTTCTTCCTATGTAACCTCCTCTAACTTTAAGGCCTGTAACCCCCTTTATCCCTTGTAACCTATACTCATTTGTCTCTCCCTATTTAATCTTGTAAGCCTATAAAACGAGGACTTAGACCCCTTGAATAACACACAAGCAAGACAAGATTTTCTTCTCCTATCTCTTCTATTTTTAGTTTTTCTTACTTTTATAATAATTGAGATAAAATAATTAAGATTATTAAGATTTTGTCATTAAAAAAATTTGAGAGATCTAAACGATATTAAATCGATATATGTGAACTTAATAAACTATAAAATTTTCATATAATTTATTTATTTATTTTTAAAGAATGCTAAAAATAGTAGGAAAACTATATATTTATTATTATTATTATTGGAAATAAGAAATCAAAAGTAATTTATCCGGTATTTCTATAGTAATTAATTATTTGAAAATTTATGTTTTATCTAAAAATGAATTAGCATTTGAAAGAACTTAATTTAATTAAGAATAGTTTTACTCCATTTAGTAGAATTTCAAATAAATGAAATTTAGTAAAATTATTTTATTTTTTTTTTAAAATGAGTTAAACTTAAAAATAAATTAATATTCCTAAGTAATTTTAAGAGACGATGTCTATTTTATATTTTTAAAATTATATAGGGATATTTTGATCAATCAAAAGCTTTTCCCACATTCACACTATTGCACCATGTGCGATGCACGATTAGTCGACTGGCAACTAAAAATTCAAAGCATTCAAACTTTTCGGGTACGATTAGCCGACTAAGTCAAACTAGTTAGTCGATTAGCTTTGTAAAATTTCTTAGGAAAAACTTTCCGGGCTCGATTAGTCGACTGGATAAGAAGGGTTAATCGACTAGCTTTGGTGCTTCTCAAACCTTTGGCTACTGCCTTGCATTTAGTCGATTGGACCAAGGACTTAGTCGACTAAACTACAAGTTAGTCGACTAGCTTATATGTTTAGTCGACTAGACCAAGAGGGTTAGTCGACTAGATATGTTTTTAAGCCAATTTTCTGATTTTCTTATGTCTAAATCAACTTCCAACATGTAAACTGGTTAACTAAGTGTTCAAATGCATTTTTGACTTAGTTAAAAACATTTTACAAGATTCCAAAGGTATGTATGCTAATGCAATATGAGCAAAACATTTTGTCTTTGAGCTATGCAAGGTCAAACAATTGAGATGCCTTACATATAATTCTTAATACAACTTGGCTTCAAAATATCTTCAAGGAATTGACTTCAAGTTGCTACTTCAAGATCTTCATGAGCTATTGATTTGAGCATTTGCACATTTGAGATGCTTGGGATATGTTAATGAGCTCCAACAATATATGTCTTTGATTCTATGGAGACAAAAACACTTAACCACTTGTTAGTGATCATTAAAGTAATGTTTGTTGATTATCAAAATGTGATCAACGAAATTGACCTTAGGGCTAACAAAAGTACTAAAATGGACAGTAAAAATACTAAAAATGGACAGTAACAAATACTTTTCTCTGTCTAAAAGTAGCTGAATTAATTCCAGTTAATGTTGTTTGAGCAAGAAAAATAAATATTAGTGTCTTCAATGCAAAGCATGTTCGCAAAACAAGTCACTTTGTGTAGTGGATTTGATCCGATTAACTATCAATTAATTGCCTTTCCCGTTGGCATTTTTGAAAGGGCGTTAGGCCTCTGCCCTCTTTAAACATAATTTTATTTCCACTATATCTTGCATGTCTGTGGATTTGCAGGAGGTTATGTTAGCAACTATTTGTGATCACAATCAATGAAACTTGAAGTGGATTATTTTCAGTGATTGTGATTGAAACTTTACTCTTGAGACAATCACTACTAATTTCCAGAATTTTAGCTTGGGCTTTCAAGAATCTACTTTAGTGTTAATCAAACTATAAAATCCAGTGATTCTGCACTAGTAAAATCAATCTCTCATGGTCTAGGTTTCCGTTTGATTGACGGGAAAAGGAAAGGAAAATGAAACCACTTTCCTTCTTGGACAGTTAAAATACTAAAAATGGACGGTAAAACTACATCCAAGGCAGTGAAAATACACCAAGGACAGTAAAAATACACTTAGGGGTAGTTCCACCATTTTGAAAAATATTTTTAAAAGATTAGGACTTTTCACATGAAACAATTCTTAAATTGGACCTCATAAAGGAGCAAATATTATGAGAACTTTTGGCATTAAACTTTTCTTAGCTAGGACCTCACACCAATTTTCCCTTAATATTAAGACTTAATATATTTAAATGCATTCATGCCATTTGAAGGGCCAAACGACAGCTAAATCACATCCATGACGGCCTGCTCGCATTGGGATCCTCTGCTAGCATTTCCTTTACTAGCATCTACAAGCGTTTCAAGGAGAAGCTGACACCTCAAAATTGGCCAAATCCAACGGCTGCAATTAATGCACATACAAAAATGACCAAATTAAGTAGTGTTTCACCAAGCGGATGATTTAATGCCGTTCCTCTCTTTCTTTTTTTCTTTTTCTTTTTTTTTTTTTGAACTCATACCATTTAAAACGACCCTGTATCGAGTTGGACAAATTTTAGCTCCCCTAAAACTGCATCTGAAAGTTATTACTTTTTGTTTGACTGCCGAGAAAATTGAATAATAATAAAAAAAAAAAAAAAAAACTTTTGAAAATACAATAATCTGTTATAGCTTTGAATAAATAAAAACCTTAACTAAGCCCACGTTTGGATGGCCTGATATGAAATGGTGCTTGCAAATGAGGATTATAGCTTAAATCATATTTCAAACCTTATTACCTGTGAAGAATGCCCAAACACTATTATAAAAAAATTAACGGAACGACGTTAAGCCATTTACTTGGTGAAACGTTGCTTAATTTGGTCGTTTTGGTATGTGCATAAATTGCCACCGCTGGATCTGACAGGATTTGAGGATTTGAGGTTTCAGCTTCTCCTTGAAACGCTAGTAGATGCTAGTAGAGAAAATGCAAGCAGAGGATCCCAACGCGGGCATGCTCCGGTGAATATTAATAATATTATGGGAAGATGCAGTCAGCCCTTAGGCCTAAGCGATCGAAAAATGAGCCCCCCTCACAAAAGATATAGGCGGCCACTGTAATCGGCCGCTGCAATCGTTGGAAATGAGGATCTGATGACGGAAATACTCATACGGCTGCCAGCAAAATCTCTGTGCCGATTCAAATGCTTATCAAAACGCTGGTATTCTCTCATCTCTCATCTTAATTTCACTCGCATTCGCATGCCTAAATCTGTCTCCGGCTTGCTCTTCACTATAAATACGTTTCATGGGAGACCTAAACCTAATTACAAATATTTTCGCCTCTCCGGAAAGCGAACTAGGAGTCATCCTTTTAAATCCCATCCTAATTTAAGTCTGTTTTACGGTGATCTTCGTCTTACAATCATGCATTCTTGCAACGGTTTATTCCTCTGTTCTTCTTCTCCCAACTGGCCGGAAACTGACAAGAAAAATTATTATATCTACAATCCTACAACCAAGCAATTTGTCAAGATTCCACGCCCGCCTCCCCACATTGTTGATCCATTTGGATCTCTTTTCATGTACTTGGCTTTTGATCTTTCAACAGCACCTCATTACAAAATTGTTTTACTTCATTACCGTTTTCAATTGGGCTATCAGATTGTAATATATTCACCGCACACTGGCACTTGGAGACGCTCGGGGAAACGATTCTCTTCAACTACTCGTTTGGAATTCGGAGATGGGGTGTTCTTAAATGGCACAATTCATTGGACTAGTAGTTGGTCGGAGACTTCGTTTCGATTTGATGTTGATCGAGAGTGCCTTGAAACAATGCCAATGCCTCCAAT
>JAESVK010000140.1:676921-698154 GCA_017140935.1 Hamamelis virginiana | reverse complement strand
TGTTGGCCCAAAATATACTCTAGAGGGGGGGTGAATAGAGTATTGGCAATTTAAAAAACTGGTTTATAAATGGGATAGAGTGTTTTTGAAAACTCAAACTTTTAATAACTAGAATGCAAGATTAAATCTCAACTCAGCAAAATATAAAGCAAGTAAATAAATTTAAATGCAAGAGATAGAGTTAGAGAAATTCAAACACAAGGATTTTAACGTGGTTCGGTCTCCGCCTACGTCCACGCCTCAAGATCTCCGTCTCAAGGATTAATCCACTATCAATCTCACTTCCGGTGGAGATTCAAACCTTTACACAGCCTTCTTTCACAGTGGAAGACTCTCACCAAACAAGGTTTTTACAAAACCTTAAATTCACAAGAAATACAAGTGAATATGGATGACCACCAATATGATTCTCAACAACACTGAGAATACATCAAATACGCTCTCAATAATATCTCTCAAAGATTTAAACTAATTTGCTCATAGAGAGAAATACAGGAATTGAATCACTCAAGAATGATGAACACTTGTAAGCTGCAATAGTGTATATGATTGTGTGTTGAATTAAGCTTCATGGCAAGTGTATTTATAGCCTTAGAAATCAGCTATACGTTGGAGCGTCTAGGAGGAGCGTCTTGGCAATCTGCAGATTCAAACTGGTTTGAAAAATGCAACAAATCCGTTTGGAGGTGCAGCCATGTTTGAATCAGCATTCACAATGTCAAATGTTGCAGCAGCAGCTTTGACAATTACTCCAACAGCAATCTGCCACTATTCCTGCAGAACACTTATTTACATATAAACATTTAAGTAAATGGTTGCATTTTACTTTTAATTACTTTTACTTTCATTTACTTAAGTTTACAATGTAAATAAGGAAGTACCCCCCATTTGGATTCAATGGAAAATACTAGAAAATCAAATTCCCAATAAATCAAAATGTAGAAAATCAATTTTAGTACAAAAAATAATTTTCGTCAACAGTGTCAAAAATTGATCTATCGAGTAAGGTATTATATACCACGTATAAAAGCTACCTCAAGGCTGTACTCAGTTAATGAGTATATAGGGATCAATTACCGCCAAAAATTATTTTGAAAAACTCAATATATCAAAAATTCATTTTTCATACTTAGCCAAATTTTTCATAGGGAAAAACAGTTTCCGGGAATAGTAACATCTTCAATACTTGAGCCTCCAATTCATGGATTTTGTTGTCCATTTGTTTGCTCCAGTCTATCTTGAAAATCTGTCTTACAAATTTAACATTTAAGCACAAGATATTTGGATAACGCAGCGGCAAATGTTTGTTATCATTAAAACCATATAACATATGCTGGATTGTAACCATTTAGGCTAACATTTTGTTTTACTGAAAATAAAATATTTTTATGGTTTCCTTATTCCTTAAAAACAAGGTGGCGACTCCTTTGTTTGATTTCTAAACCCCCCTAATCACATCGCCCGGTGATGATGTGGACACACCACCCAAAGCCCCGTCCACGAGGCTGGTCCACAGCTGCTTTCGTTTGAATCAATTGTTGAAAATCCTACTTCTTTGTGGCTCTGTAGTGTGTATGCTGCTAAAAGCGGAGTAATTAAGACAAAATATGAAAAGAAATTAAGTTAACATTGTTTAATTTATAGTGACATATCCATCGTGTTTACCGCACTTTCTTTCCTCTTTTGGCATGGCATCGAGTTCTTTTTTTTTTTTTTTTCATGATGAGCAAAGGAAAATAGAATTCTTCTTCTTTGTCACAACTCATAAGTCATATTTCAAGTGGGCACTCCAAGTTTATTTTTATATCCGGAAAACAAATTATTTTATTGCTTAATTACGCCCTTCAATAATTCATATGAAAATTTTCAAGACAGAATTTAATTAGGGTCCGATGGTTTTAGCTTTTTCTAAAATTATTTTTGGACAACTAATTCTTCGCTTATATCTTAAATACTATGCTCAAATCATATATATATATATATATATATAGAGAGAGAGAGAGAGAGTAATTTTCTTATGAGGACTTCTTTAGCATTTCATTTTCTGTAAATTTTTTCTTCCCAAAGTAAAATATACATACATGGGAAAAGGAAGAACCAATTGGAAGAAATATTCAATTGAATTGATCAGTAGCAACCCAAACCTATAACTAGGTGATGTGAGACAAAGTACACTTTAGCACACCTCATCCATCTCAACCATTCACTTAAGAAGTTTGTGGTCTTGGTCACTGCACAATTAATTTTTGCTCGAGTGAGTTAGAATTCTAGCGAGTTTGAGATTCTCGCGAGACTCAAATCTCGTAAAATGAACACATGATGCCCTTAGTGATATTTCATTTCTTGGCAAAAAATCAAACATTGATTTTTATTTTTACCTTTACGTTTCTTTTGCTAAGAAATAATACAATATTTGTTCGACAAAAACAATAAATCAAAAATTAGTGTTTAATTTTTTTGCTAAGAAACAAAATATACTGAGAAAAATCATAAAATTTTACTGATGTGTTTATAGACACATTAACAGTTTATGATAAATACTGTATAAAAAATCAATTAGTCTAACATCATTTTTCCCCATATTAACAAATGACTGACTAACAAAAGGGGGCCACTGTGAAACATCTAACAGTTTAAGGAGACAAAGCGTAATTTTCCCTAAAAAGTATGGTATGTATGGTGATTGATTTGGCATGGATAAATTTTCTACTATGAAATAATGATAGGCAAGTGATAAGTAAGTCACTTGACATATCTCTCGCAGGGCCGGCCCTTGGTTTTTGTCACCTAAAACATTTGCTTGAGGCCTCCAATTTTAAGGGGCCCAATTTTTTATTCTTATTGTTGATTTATTTATTTTTCTTAGCGATGAACTTTTCTCAAATTGATTAAGCAATTTTTCTCTATTATGGTTATGCCAAACTAAGACATTTCATATTTAGTTTGGTAGATAACACTATACTGACTACTGTAATGCCTATTTCCTCATCTAAATTGATTTCTGAAATCCTTTTTTCCCTACTTATTAACCCTTTTAGCTGAAAAGATTAGTGTTATGCCAAAATAAAAATATCTAAAATTTCTGTCTTTTTTTTTTCTTTTCTCATTTTATTTTTATTTTTCGATACAAAATCATCAGTTTTTTTCTTTCTATCTTATATCTTCCTTTGTCTCTCCTCAATCTCATTTTTATCCCTTTTCTTTATTTCCTATATATTTGAATTATATTCATTTTAATCAATCAAGTATTTTGATATTTGTTTGATATATGTGTATTAGTGAATAGTGATAGGAGGTTCTAGGTGAGCCAAATGAAAACCCTTTTATGAATTGCTTGTTGTAGTATGATTGTAGGTTTTAGCCTAAGAGAAACTAAGGAATTCAATTTTTTTTTTTTTTATATGTCAAAATGTAGAAGGGCCTCGTTCTAGGAACTCGCTTAGGGCCACCCAAAACTCAGGGCCGGCCCTGATCTCTCGACTTTGAATCTTGAGGCTCTGTAATCAATTAACAGTTAGAATTCCATGCACAAATTCCAAAATAGAATTTCTTTTTGGAACCTCGACGAATATATTCAGAAGATGAAAGAATTAAATATGCATGCCAGAGAGACTAATCCAGTCCATAATTGTGTATTGAAGAACACAATTACAACAATTGGGGGAAGCAAATACAACTGTTAATATTAAGACTTAAGAGTATCTTTAAATGCATTCATGGCATTTGAAGGGCCAAACGACACCTACATCACATCCATCGAGGGTCTGCTCTGTGTATATTACGGGAAGATGCAGTTCCTCAGTCCTAAGCGACCAAAAAATGAGTCCCCCTCAAAAAAATTACAGTTGGCGGCCACTGCAATCGGCCGATGCAATCGCCGGAAATGAGGAAACACTCATACGTCTGCCAGCGAAATCACTGTGCCGATTCAAATGCGTATCAAAACGCTGGTACTCTCTCATCTCTCATCCTAATTTGACTCGCATTCGCATCTCTAATTCTGTCTCCGGCTTGCTTTTCCCTGTAAACAAGCCTGATGGGAGACCTAAATACAAATATCTTCATCTCTCCGGAAAGAGAACCAGGAGTCCTTTTAAATCCCATCCTAATTTCATTCTCTTTTTCGGTGATCATCTTCTTACAATCATGCATTCTTGCAACGGTTTATTGGTCTGTTCTTCTTCTCCCAACTGCCCCGAAACTCACAAGAAAAGTTATTATATCTGCAATCCTACGACCAAGCAATTTGTCAAGATTCGACGCCCGCCTTCCTGCATTGTTGATCCATTAACTTCTCCTTTAATGTACTTGGCTTTTGATCTTTCAACAGCACCTCATTACAAAATTGTATTATTTCATTACTGTTTTCGATTGGGCTATCAGATTTTAATATATTCATCGCACACTGGCACTTGGAAACTCTCTGGGAAACGATTCTCTTCAAAAAATCGTTTTGAATTCGAAGATGGGGTGTTCTTAAATGGCACACTTCATTGGACTAGTAGTCTGTCAGAGACTTCGTTTCGTTTTGATGTTGATCGACAGTGCCTTGAAACAATGCCAATGCCTCCAATTCAGGGCGAATGCAACTATAGGATTATTAGCTATTTTGGGGAGTCTGGAGGACATTTGCATCTTATATGTCTTGAAGACTACAAAAGTACTCCATTTGACGTCCTTGAGATGGAAAGTGATTACTCTAATTGGTTTGTGAAGTACCATGTTGATCTTGATGCCATTATAACAATATTTCATGCGTTGAAGCAGCAGTTCCCATATTCTAAAATACTGCATATTGTTCGCGAAAGAGTGGAAGAGGAGTCATATTTGTTGCTCTACATAGATGGTAAAGTCGTATCCTATTTCTTTAATGATGTGAAAGTTAAGAAGATTCGCAATTCATTACGATCTGTAAATTATGGTTTTCATCAGTATATTGAAACCTTATTTCGAATTTAATTATACATCTTTCTCTTACTTTTTAACATTTTGGTTGGGTACCTGTTTACTAATTAAAATAACTGCCCAATGAAATCTGGACACGTGGCGAATATTTTTAGTAAGAGACATTTTCAGCTCTTTAAGCCAATAAGAAAAAAAGCATATAATGAGGTGCTTTGCACTAGATTAATATGCTAAAATAACTGCCTATAACCGCCAGTTTAGTGGTGAGTTTCATTTAAAATCAAATAGCAGTTATCAGATCGTGGATTTAAAATAAGAACATTTAATCGTTCAAATTTATGTAGTGAATCAGCAGTGTTATTGGGCAGATGTCAGTCAATAATTGGTTTGAAGACGGTTAAGCAGTTTTCTTTCAAGCCAATCATATTGAAGCAAAGCTTTCTCACATAGCAAGACATGAAGATTTCAATTGAATCACAAAGGTGTTAGAGCTATGCCCTAAAACCAATCCTAAAGTGCATATCTATTTCATATTAGGATAAGAAGGTATTACTTATCGTCTATATATTCAATTATATATACGATAATGTCCATGAATAAATGATAAGAGAAATATGTATCTCAAGTTTGTTGAGATATGAAGACTCATATTTCTCATACACATTTATTCTAAAAGTGTTCCTGCTCATAGGTTTATTAAAGAGGAAATTTATTAAACCGACAAGAGTAGCACAGATTTAAACTAACTCCAATGGGAGGATATGTAGTCTTTCCTATCAATGTAGTGACACTTAGGTTAATCTGTGGGTGCATATTAGAGAATATGTACACTGAACATGATCTGCTAGAATATTCCAATGGATATTAAGTTAAAGGAATATTCTTATGTTACGTCCATTTGGTAATCCTAAGACCTGAGACACCATGGATGTCTTATGCCTGAGTTGTTAGGGTTTGATAGTGTTTTATACAGCCTTGATCTTAAGGTTGTAGTCGGCACTCATTGGCTCTAATAGGTCTTACATGAAGGCATATGAGTGGTCAATAAGGAATCATCACTCTCAATATTATGAGAGAGAATGTCAGGGTCAGTTCTCAAATATAACTCTCAATGTGGATCTCTGGCCAGAGTGATAGATGAAATATGAAAGGGTTTCATAGGGTTCATCTTATTGAGATTATAATTTGAAGAACATATGACAAGAAAGTTAAGATAGGGTTTTGACTTATATCCATACCCTAAATATCTTAATTGTGACATTAGGGGATGAATGATTAAGTAACAAGAAGGGTTCACATAGTTCTGCTATTCACCCAAACCTAGGGCATGTCATGACACATTGCTAGACGTCACTCATGATCAGTGAAAGCCTATTGATAAGTGTTATCAATGAAGGCATAATTGGAATAGTTTCAATTAAACCTTTAAATAGAAAGTTTCTATTTTAGGAGACATGGAGATGTCCCTAGTCACTGCTAGGTTGGGGTGAACCCAATGGGTCACACACAAACAAAGAACATAAGAGAGTCTCTTGAATTAAAGAGAGAAGGGAATTTCCTAAAACTAAGTCCAATAATAACCTTCTATATTATTTGTAAATATATATAAGGAATTAAGTTATATATTAATTAGTAATATATAAATGGAATTAAGTTACTTTTGAAAATAAGTATTAAATAGAAACCCTAGGGGTTTTCTATAAATACTAGAGCTTGTGACATGCTAGCACTAAGCCTCCAGCCTCACTTTAGAGAAAGAGTTTCTCTCCCTCTCTCAAGCTTGATTCTTCCATTGTTGAGAAGCTTCAAGGATTCAAGCGGTTTTGTGTTCGTGTGGACTTCGTTGGAGACTTCATCCGTTTGAAGTTCGAGATCAACAATTGCAAATCGAAAGGCGTATCAAGTAAGATTTATTTATGTTTGATAAATATATTTTCTTATATGTAAATCATATGTCCCTATGCTTGTACGATCATGGCTAGGATATTCGATGATGGAATCATCTTTATTAAAAAAAAAAATTATCTTCCGCTGCGATTCCATGTATTTCGAATGATTCCTTTCAAGAGGCCTATGACACTTGTCAACACCTTATTGGACACGAATGGAAAGCAGTTACCCTTCAAGTCTATAAATAGATGAAGAACTCTCCATGCAAATGGTCCACGACCTCACAAGACACACGTTTTTATGCATATCTCTACTATATCTCTCATCACCTCAATGTATCTCTTAACTTAGAAATTCTTTTCTCATCCCATACTCTCTTTCCTTTCGTCTAAGATCTTTTTCTCTCTCTCTTCTCTCTATCCTTTTCGTCTAAAATCTCTCTCCCTCTCTCTTCTATCCTCTTCTGTCTGATTGCTTCGAAGGACTTTAACAGAAGTGTATAATTGCTGTACCAGAAATGGAGGTAATAATATGATTATGTGGTTTCTTCGAAATATTTTATTTATTGCTTTACTTGTTACATTTCGAGTCATTTACAATTATTTTGCCTTGTACTGTTAATTAAAAGTCCTCTTCATTGAGGCAAAACCGAATTCTCACAATTGCCTGATTATAATATTTTGGCTCGATAACTTCGAACCAATCTTTTACCTTGAAACGGTGTAAGGTCAACCTTTCTGGCACGCCCCCCACTTCAAACCATACATGTGCAGTTGCCACCTTGAAGATTTCTTAAGCGAACATCTTTTTTGGCACGCCCGGTGGGACAATTAAGGCAAAATATAAAATCTTCTTACTATGATGACAAGAAGATCTAAACAAACGGAATCTTCTAATCAAGGTGAGACCAGGCCAGAAGATGGCCTTGAAGCCATTCTTGAAGATCAACATTTATTGCAAAATGAAGAAAACTCGAGGGTTGAAGCTAGTATAGAAAGAGTTAATCTACAGAACACTAATCCAAAAACTCTGTCGCAGTTAGCAGTACAAGTTTCTGAGATATTTCGGCCTATAGTGGCTGAAATTACTCAACAATTACAGCAAACCATTATAAATACTATAAATAAACAATGTACTTCTGTAAATGAAGAGATTTATAATGGTTCACAAAAGAAACAAGCTGTTATCTCGAACTTACTAGGAAGTTCATTATTGGGTGTTCCCCCTCAGGTGAATTTAGAACCCGGGGTGTCGGTAGGTACAAGGCCAATTTATGGTCATAATGAAAAAACAAGGCCAACTTATGGCCAAAGTGAGTATATAAGGCCAAATTATGGCCAGAATGAGAATATAAGGCCAATAAATGGCTTTAGTGATATAAATAAATCAAAAGCAGTGATGAATGCTCAACAAAATGAGTTTATATTTCCTACGATTGTAGATGTTAATAAACCAAGTAGTAGTTCATCTGAAATGAACAAAATGAATAATAAATTTCATTATGATGAATTCACGAATCAGCCCATAAAGTTTAGTTATAATGATGTTCATAAAAATGTTTCACATCATGTAGATTCAAATCAATTCACAAATCCTTTGTATGATAGTACCAATGAACCCGGGGGGTTGATAGGGAGAAAATCTAGTGATTATGAAGGAAACAAAGTGAATCAAAGTCAAAATGAAAACTTTAGGGTGCTTCAAAATCAAAATGTTAATACAAACATGCCTGGAAATCATCCCATTATGGCAACTAGAAATCAACTTCTTGAATTAATTCAAGAAACATATGGACCTCTTAATAGAAATATTCAGGTCCCATTATATCGAAAGCCATATCCTGATTGGATTGATAGAACATATGAATTCTCAAGAGGGTATAAAGTCCCAGAATTAGCTTTATTCTCTGGTGAAGGAGAACAATCAACTATAGAGCATATTGGGAGGTTCACTGGGCAATGCGGTGAAGCCGGAAATAATGATTTTTTGAAACTTCGATTGTTTTCAAATTCATTAACAGGGAATGCATTTACTTGGTATGTAAATCTCCCACCAGGTTCTATTCAAAATTGGGTACAATTAGAAGAAATGTTTCACACTCAGTTTTTTAGAACTGATCCTGAAGTTTCCATGGCTGATTTAGCCAGACTTAGACAAAAACCTGATGAAAAAGCTTCACAATTTATTCATAGGTTTAAAAAAGCAAAAAATAGATGCAGAATTAGTTTACCTGAAAATGAATTTGTGAAGTTAGCTCAGAATGGTTTAGAGTTTGAGTTAAGGAATAAATTCGATGGAATAGAATTCAGGGATCTCATGGGATTAACTACCAAAGTGTCAAGATATGAAACTTTGTTAAAAGAAGAATATCAAAGACAGAATTCATCTTTTAAGAGTTATTATTATGACCCAAATTATGAAGTAGATGACGCTGAGGTAATCGGCAAATCACCATTTACTTGTGATGCACTAATAAAGATAGATAGTAAAACAAGTTACCAGGCAAAGAAAAATGCTTCGAATGAAGGTTCGAGGCAATATTCTTTTGATATATCAAAAGTAGATTCTATTTTCGACCATATGTTGAATGGTCAATTCATAAAATTGCCTAAAGGACATAAAATTCCAAATTTTGAAGAAATAGGAAATAAAGAATATTGCAAATGGCATAATTCTTGGAGACACTCAACAAATAATTGTATTGTATTTAGAAATGTAATACAAGAACAAATTCAAAAAAGGAATTTAAAGTTCCCCGACAAAGGTGATGAATCTATGGGTATTGATAATAACCCTTTCCCTTCAATTCAAGAAGTTGAAGTCGAATTCCATGATGTTCATTTCCCAATTAAAAGACATACAGACCAAAGAGGGAAAAATATTCAAAATGTCCATAATTGGAAAACATTATTGTTTGGAATTGACAAAATTACTTTTATTCGATTCATGTTACAGGAAAGTCGAATTGAGGAAGATAGTAAGTCTATTCATTCAGAAGAAAATGAAAGTGAATTTACTATGGAAGATTCACAGAATGGAATGAAAGAATTATTTGTTGAGATGCACAATGCTGAATTTCCTACCTGGAAGAATAAGAAGAGATTGATCCATAATCCAGAATCTAAGAGTTTGATAATCAGATCCAAAGCAGAAACAGAAACAGAATTACCAATGTTTGAAGATCCTTTGATGTCAACTGCATCAAAGCCAGATCAGGAGATTCTCAAGCAATTATGTTCTAAATGTGGTGAAGAGTATGTTAGAGCGGCTGAAAAAGATAATTCATATATTAGAAAGGTAGATCATTTTGTGAAGCCATGGGAGAAAGGTAAAGGAAAAGTAAGTTATCCTAAACCTCCATATGTTAATCATCCACATCATAAATTCTCTTATGGACCTTTTTATCCACCTAAGAATTACCAAAAGAATTTTCAGTACTTTAGGCCTGGTTATGTTAACAAACCAAATTTTAATCAACAAAATTTTGGTTTGAGAAACAATAATCAGTTTTATAAACCAAAAGTGCCAAATCCTAACCAGCCTAATTTTAAAGGATGTACTCTAGACCATGGAAAGAATGCAGGTGTTTTTACAGGAGAAATGCCAACTTCGAATCAACAAGGAAAGTCGAAGTTAGTTATTCCACCAAAGGTGCCTATCGACAATTGGTATGTTTTAAGACATCCAAAAAACCAAGAGTTTGAATACCGACCGTTTATGTCCAAGACTCAAAAAAGATGATTGCAATGAAGGTATGCCAAAATGCAAGAGAATATTAATATAAATATTCAGAAAAATGTAGATTCTTCAAAGCCTAATCCAAGGTTCGAAAAGAAGACTATGAAAGATGAAAATGAGAAGCATATGACATTGGTCGATGAGAACAAGTTATCCTCGATCATTGAGCAATGCAAGGAGGCAATGGAAATTGATGAAGAAAATCCAAACGATGTTCAAATGGATACTTCAAAGGAAATCAACTTTCTTGAAGATCAAGAATTTGATCTGATGATAGAGGAAGCAAATGTCAACATGGCCTTTACTTTACCAACATCTTTCGAGGCAAAACCAGGACAAAACAATTGTATTGATGGAGATGTTGAAGACACTCAAGGTTTCTGTCCTGAAATCGTGGAATCTGAAGTTGAACTTCAAGCCAATGGTAAAGTTTACAAATTTGTAAAACCAACTTCTCAGATGACTAAACATCTAAAACCCCTATATGTAAAGGCATATATTAATGGTTGTCCACTAAACAGAATTTTAGTAGTTAATGGAGCAGCCGTTAATATAATGCCTATTACTACTTTGAAAAAACTCAATTTAGAAGAAAATAAGTTGCTCCTAACAGAAGTTGTAATTTCTGGATTTGCTGGAAGTAAAAAGAAAGCAAAGGGGATATTGCCTATTGAATTAACTGTTGGTTCGAAGGCTACAATGACTGCATTTTTTGTTGTTGAAGGAAATTCAAATTATAATGCATTATTAGGTAGATTGGATACATGCTAACAAATGTATTCCATCTTCAATGCATCAGCAACTAATTCTTTTGAATGAAAATACAGAGTTTGAGATGGTGGAAGCTGATCGAAAACCATTCAATGTAGCTTCGAACGTAATGGAAGCCAGGCTTTATGAAGAGCCCATTGGTCCGGTTGATCTAAGTAAAATTCTTTCAGTTAACGAAGACAAAATTTGGGAAGATGCACTGTGTCACTTCATAGGACCAGTTAGTCATCCGAAAAAAATGGATGATGAATCAAATGCCTAATTTCTCTAAGAGATTAGAAACTGAGGCTGTTTATGTGGCCTTAGAAAAAGTGGCTGTACAAGCCATTCATTCGAAGCTTTTGGGTGAAGAATTAGTTCATGCAGGATGGAATGAAGGTATTCTGGAAGATGAACATGACCAGTCAAAGGTTGTATTTGATAATGATGTTTCTCTAGTTTCTGAACAATCTTTTAATTTAAAGTTGCAAAATATTGATACTTTATTAGAAGTTAATTTAGATAGTGATTCTTGTTCGAAGACAGTTTTTATTAGTAATTTCTTAGATGTTTCGACTAAGGAGAAGTTTATATCTGTTTTAAAAGAGTACAAGGATTGCTTTGCATGGGATTACCATGAAATGCCAGGTTTAGACAGATCTTTGGTTGAGCACAAGTTACCAATTAAAGAAAGCTTCAAACCATTCAAGCAGGAATCTCGAAGACTTGCTCCAAAGGTCATCCCAAAGATTAAAGAAGAAATTGAAAGATTGTTGAAAGCAGGTTTTATCCGAACAGCCAGGTATGTTGAATGAGTTTCTAATATAGTTCCTGTGATTAAAAAGAATGGTAAATTAAGAGTTTGTATTGATTTTAGAAATCTTAACTTGGCTACTCCAAAGGATGAATACCCGATGCCTGTTGTGGATTTATTGATAGATGAAGTAGCTGGACATCAAATAATGTCATTTATGGATGGACATTCAGGATATAATCAAATATATATCGCTAAAGAAGACGGCCATAAAACTGCATTCCGATGTCCTGGCAGTATTGGTACTTTTGAATGGATTGTAATGCCTTTTGGATTGAAGAATGCAGGAGCTACTTATCAAAGAGCTATGGATGCTATTTTTCATGATATGATAGGTGATTTTCTAGAATGTTATATTGATGATATAGCTATTAAATCAAACAATATAGAAAATCATCTAGAATATTTAGAAAAAGTATTTAAAAGAATGAGACTTTACAAGTTGAAGATGAATCCACAGAAGTGTGCCTTTGGTGTCAGTGCTGGAAATTTCCTAGGCTATCTAGTGCACAAAAAAGGCATTGAAATAGACTCAAATAAAGCAAGAGCAATTATTAATGCAAAACCTCCCTCTAATAAAAAAGAGTTGCAAAGGTTTTTAGGGCAATTAAATTTCCTTCGAAGGTTCATTTCAAATGCTGCAGGAAAAACCAGAGTGTTCTCTTCACTTTTGAAGCTGCGAAATGAGGATGAATATAATTGGAATGAAGAGCACCAGAAGGCATTCGAAGCAATCAAGACTTATCTGATTAATCCACCTATTTTGATGCCACCAAGGTTGGATAAACCTTTGAAGTTATATATTTCAGCAGCTGAAGAATCTATTGGCTGTCTTTTGGCTCAAGATAACGATGAATTTAGAGAACAAACCATCTATTACTTGAGTAGGGCATTGAATTGTGTTGAATGCAAATATTCTTCAATTGAAAAGTTGTGCCTTACATTGTATTTTGCTGCAATGAAACTCAGATATTATCTGCTTCCAAGGAATGTGATTGTCCTATCAAAATTCAATTTGATAAAGTATATATTATCTAGACCTTTGCTTAATAACAGAATTGGAAAATGGATTCTAGCATTAACAGAATTTACTTTTGTTTATATGCCTCAAATGGCTGTGAAAGGTCAAGCCTTAGCAGACTTTTTGGCTGATCATCCATGCCTTGATATAAAACAAGAAGAGTTTGATTCTTTTAGTATTGGTTTTGCTCCATGGAGAATGTGGTTTGATGGTTCAAAGACAAACCAATCTTCTGGGATTGGAGTTGTTATTGAATCTCCTAAAGGAATTAAGACTAAGTTTAGTCTTAAACTTGAATACAATGGAACCAACAATCAAGCTGAATATAAAGCTTTAGTGTTTGGTTTAGAAATACTAAAAGAATGGAAAGCCGAAATGATTGAAGTTATGGGAGATTCTCAATTAATTGTAAACCAAGTGAAAGGAGAATATAAATGCTTAAGCCCCATTTTAATCCCTTATTACTTGAGTGTTGTACATTTGTTATGTAATTTTGATGATGCGGTCATCGATTACATACCAAGATTTATGAACGAAGAGGCTAACAGTTTAGCCCAAATTGCTTCGGGTTTTAAAGAAAATCCTTAGGAAGAAGAAATTTGTTTTGAAAACAAAAAGAAAATATTACCTTCTTTATTGGATAGAGGTTTACCTCTGGAGGTAAATGAAGTTCAAATTGTTAAAGAAGATTGGAAAACTCCAATAATAAATTTTCTTTCTAACCCAAATGCTGAATCAACAAGGGCAACAAGGCTTAAAGCTATTAAGTATATTTTATATGATGATATATTATATAAAAAAGGAGCTGATGGTTTGTTACTTTGATGCCCAAGTTTAAAAGAATCCATGAAAATAATGGGTGAAGTCCATGAAGGAATTTGTGGTGCACACCAACCTGGTATTAAAATGAGATGGTTGATTCGAAGACATGGGTTTTATTGGCCTTCAATTCTCAAAGATTGCATTGAATATGCTAAAGGTTGTCAAGCTTGCCAAAAACATGGCAATTTACATCACAGACCGGCAATTGAATTAAATTCCATTATCAAACCATGGCCATTTAGAGGTTGGGCAATGGATTTAATAGGGAAGATTTTTCCTCCTTCATCCAAACAACATTCTTTTATTATTGTTGCAACTGATTATTTTACAAAATGGGTTGAAGCAAAACCCATGGTTTCAATAAATCAGTGTGATATTATAAATTTCATAAAAGAGATAATGAGTAGGTTTGGAATTCCTCAAACCATAACTGCAGATCAAGGTAGTGTATTTGTGGGGAGTGAAGTCAAAAATTTTGTTGATCAATACGGAATTACTTTGATTCATTCAACTCCTTACTATGCCCAGGCTAATGGTCAAGCTGAATCTTCAAATAAAACTATCAAACAAACTATGCAAAAGATGATTGAAGATAACCCAAGGGAATGGCATGAATTGTTGTTGGAAGTTTTGTGGGCCTATAGAACTTCGAAACGTTCTAGTACTGGAACAACTCCATATGCATTGACATATGGACATGATGCAGTACTCCCAATGGAAATAAACGTAAATTCATTAAGAGTAGCCAAACAACATCAAATGTCTTTTGAAGATTACCGTCAATCCATGCATATGGAACTTGAGAACATTGATGAAGAAAGGGTAGATGCGCTTAATCAAATTCAAAAGAAAAAGAAAAAGGCTACAAGGGCTTATAACAAGAGGGTTAAAATCAAAACCTTCGCAGAAGGCGATTTGGTATGGAACACTATCTTACCAATTGGGTTGAAAGATCAAAAATTTGGGAAATGGTCACCAAATTGGGAAGGACCATTTCAAATTCATCGAATTTTAAAAGGAGGTGCATACCATTTAAGAGGAATGAATGGGTATGTACACAATAAGAAAAATAATGGAAGGTTCTTAAAAGAATACTTTCCAACAATTTGGGAGAATAGAAAAATGTAATATACACAAAAGAAAATATATTCATAAAGGTTCGAAGCAAATGTTTACATAAGAGCATTTATGAAATTGTTTCAAATACATCCTTTTTCTAAAAAAACTGCAAAGATTTCTTGAAGCTTTCCCAATCAGCACTGTTGCTGTCCAGATATTGCATAAGTCCTTTTTTCTTTCTAGCTATTGTGGATTGTTGTCAAGATGAAACTTCAACTTTTCTTTCGTTGGAAGAGCTTCAGTTTTCAAAGCCAGAAGTTTCTCTTGATTCGAAGTTCTCTCAATCTGAAGATCCTGCAGTTCCTTTTGAAGAGCTTGAATTTTTGAATCAATCTGTTGAAGAGTCTGATCTACTTCTTTTTGAGAATTCAGATTGGTCTTCAATGTATTAGAAAAGAGATGCATTTCTTCTAAAGTCACATTGCATTGAGCCAGGTCATTCCTTATTTCTTCATGATTCTTGATAAGAGTAATCATATGAGTAATCAAATATTTCAAATTAGTAGGAGACCCTGGAGATGCATTTTGTAGATCTTGAAGAAGATCATTACATTGTGCTACGACTTCATCTCGAAGCTCAGTCTGATTCAAGTCATTCAAAGAAATAGCAGAACATTTTTGAAACAAAGACTTGGTTTTAGCTGAATAAGAATGAACAGTCAAAATTTCCATTGGTTCATCCTCAGGAGTTTGAACAGCAGAAGCAGCTAATTCAACCAGTTCGAGAGTATCATCAGTATCTGAAGATAATGCATCAAAAGGAGGTATCTTCATTTGATCAATGAGAACAGCTGCAGGTGTTTCTTCTTCTTGATTTTTTGCCTACAGGAAAGAAATTATATGTTATTTAGCGAGTTTACCAAGAGTTGATATAGTTTTAAATTGAAAATATTCACCTCAGTTAGAACTTCACAAGTTATCAGCTTGACAGGAGAACTCATATGAATATCTTGAGAAACTGGAGGAGTTGGGATGAACTTAAATCAAAGGTATTCATATGAGTTGGGATAAACTGGAGGTGTAGATGACTGTATCAATAAATCAAAGGTAAATATTTGATTTATATTTTTTGCAATCAGATATATATGAGATATGTAAACTCACAAAAATGGCGGTGGCTTGAAGAGCTGCATAATATTCTGGAGGCAACGCCTCGAAATGTAAAGCCATTTTTTGAAGTAACTCATGTATCTGAAATACGAAAATGTTAATAAATTGAATAAAGATAAATACAATAAAGTTTGTTCAATGAACTTGTATTTTCTTACCTCTGGAGATACAGATAATGAAGGAGTAGCAGGAGTTGAAGGAGGAACCTCTGAATGTGAAAGAACCTAAAGAAAAGTATAATTAAAATAAAATGTCTTAGACAGATATTGGCAGAATTTAAAATAAGTATGATAATTTACTTGAAAACTGGCGATATGACCAGAAGTATCCATCACTGCCAAAGGAATTGGAGACAAAATTTCATTTGAAGGTTCTTTTTCTTCTTCAACTCGTTTTTGTCTTTTTCTCTGTTTCTTTTCTTTTTTCCTCTCTGCTTTTGCTTCATAAAAGGCTACTTTAGCCTCTAATTCTTCAACTCTTTCTTTCTCTTTCCTTATTTGTTTTTCTTTCTTTTTCTCTTCTTTTCTTTTTCTTTTTCTTTCTTGTTTCAACAAGTCTTCTTGAGGATCAACAACAGGATTAGAAATTTCTTGAGAAATAGCAATATGCTTTGGGAGTTGGGAAGGACTGTGAAGAGCTTTAGTCCTTTGCTCAGGAAAGAGGTCAGGATACATTTTCTTTTTCCCTTTCTCAGCTATAACAACAGGAGAAATTTGGGATGCAAGCACAGTTAGAGGCTCTTGGACTGGATTTTTTCTTCTTTGTACCAACTGAGGGGCCTCTTCTGTTTCTTTTTCACTATCCTCATCACTAATCACTATCTCTGATGGATCACTGATGGTAGTTTTTGTCTTTGATTGACTAAGAAGTCTCTAACCTGCAGTTACATTATTATTATTAATAAACTCTTTTTAGTTCGAATAAAATATATGTATAAATATTAATACATACTTACTTTTTCTTTTACTGGGAGAGATTTGCTCAGTTCCTTTGACTTTCTTCTCTTTTTTCATTTTCTTCACTGGAACTTGAGTTGAAAGTAAAGTAGCTGTCTTTTCTGAAGTTTCCTCATCAACCGAAGTAGTTGAATGAAATTCAAATGGAAACAAGACTTGTGCTAGATTTGGAATATCAAAGCCACCATATGCTTGTTGCCAATTGGTTTCCTACCAAGTCTCAAAATAGTTCTCAGTAATGTTTGATTTACCAAATTGGAAAAAATGAAAACTATTTTTTGACTTAAGATAAAGAGTTTGGATGCTTTGGATCTGTTCAGTTGATTTGAAGGTTACTCTTCGAGAAGCAACTGGATTGAATAAACTAACATATGGAAGAGGAATGGCTTGAAGAAGACCAAATTGCCTTGCAAAAAGATTGGGCAGGTATGGTTCACTTTGGGATTCAAAAAATTGTGCTCTGCCTCTAGTAGCAAAAGAAGAAACAACGAGGTCTCTACTGATCAGAAAGTTTGCCCAAGAATTTGTCACATATGAGGGGTAAGTCTCTTGATGCTGAACATTTTTAATTTTCTTTATCCATTGGGGCCCAATTTTTGGATCAAAGAATGGTTGAAAGAAAGAATCATTCCTTCGAAGATCCAGTTTGATAAAGAAATTTAAATACTGTTCAAAAGAAAAAGAAGGAACACTTTCAGTCATTATCATCCTCTCACCAAAATTAACAAAAGTTTGCTCTTTCAAGTCAATTAAGTTAGGCCGAATTTCAGGAAAATATGCATATAGCCAAAATTGTAAAATCCAAAAGGGACCTCCCATTTGATAAGACAGTTTCTTGGAATGCATTTCTTGACATCTTTTGTAGAGATTGGCCAAAAGAAAAGGAGCTAAAGCAAGGGTTTGCTTCGAAGACAAAGCTTTAGCCAAATAAAGAAATTCCAGAGTTATTCTTTGAGAAGAAGAACAAATCAGAAATCTGTTGATCCAGAAAAGAAGAAAAGAAATATATTCTTGTTTTGAGAATTTCTTCCGATCATTCTTCATTTCAGCTTTAATAAAGGCAGAATAGCTAAGGTCTTTACTCAGAGGAAAGTTATAAGTTGAAGTTTGATCTTCAGCCAAAAAGGTAGTAATTTCAGATCCAAAAGGAAATACACTGGTAATTTCACAAATGTCCATGATTGTTGGAGACATGGGACCACACGGAAAGTGAAAACAATTAAAGGTAGGGGACCAAAAACATAAAGCAGCCGCAAGAAGCTTACCATTGCATTGGAAACCCCTAGTAGATAAAGTGATGGCATCATGAATTCCTATCTCATGCCATTCTTGTTCTTTAAAGCCTTTGGCTCGTTCGACCCAAGCATTCCAACCTGTTTCTACTTTGGGCCAATGTCTAATGGGTCTTCCATCCCATTCGAGCTTCTAACTCTATTGAAGTAAGGTTTGTTGTTCTTCAGGGAATGGAAAATGAGGAGTAAAATCTTTGTGAATTTCTCTTTTAAAAGATGGCCCTAAAACTTTATATTTGGCATTAGATGAATGAGGGTTTAGAATGTGAGGGTAAACATCTTCAGATCGGTATTTTAGGGTTTCATTGAAAAGTTGCGACAACACAAACGAAGAAGATGGTTCTACAGTTGAAGGTGTAGAAGAAGAAGCTGCCATTGAAGATTCAATGCAAGGTTGACAATATGGAAACAGTAAAAATCGAAGAACTCGGTTCGTAGTTCTTTAAAAGTAAAAAACGATGATGATACAGCAGAGTTGAAAAGACGTGAGGCTATCACATCAATTCAAAACTCTTTTAAACAGAGGGTTTCTCTTGATGCAGGGGGTATGTTTACTAATTAAAATAACTGCCCAATGAAATCTGGACACGTGGCGAATATTTTTAGTAAGAGACATTTTCAGCTCTTTGAGCCAATAAGAAAAAAAGCATATAATGAGG
Source organism: Hamamelis virginiana (assembly GCA_017140935.1). Lineage (NCBI taxonomy): Eukaryota > Viridiplantae > Streptophyta > Magnoliopsida > Saxifragales > Hamamelidaceae > Hamamelis > Hamamelis virginiana. Next base: position 679,078 of record JAESVK010000140.1, on the reverse strand, counting down.
TGCTTTGCACTAGATTAATATGCTAAAATAACTGCCTATAACCGCCAGTTTAGCGGTGAGTTTCATTTAAAATCAAATAGCAGTTATCAGATCGTGGATTTAAAATAAGAACATTTAATCGTTCAAATTTATGTAGTGAATCAGCAGTGTTATTGGGCAGATGTCAGTCAGTAATTGGTTTGAAGACGGTTAAGCAGTTTTCTTTCAAGACAATCATATTGAAGCAAAGCTTTCTCACATAGCAAGACATGAAGATTTCAATTGAATCACAGAGGCCTATAACACTTGTCAAAACCTTATTGGACACGAATGGAAAGCAGTTACCCTTCAAGTCTATAAATAGATGAAGAACTCTCCATGCAAATTGTCCACGACCTCACAAGACACACGTCTTTATGCATATCTCTACTTTATCTCTCCTCACCTCAATGTATCTCTTAACTTAGAAATTCTTTTCTCATCCCATATTCTCTTTCTTTTCGTCTAAGATCTCTCTCCCTTATCTCTTCTATCCTTTTCGTCTAAAATCTCTCTCCCTCTTTCTTCTATCCTCTTCTGTCTGATTGCTTCGAAGGACTTTAACAGAAGTGTATAATTGTTGTACCAGAAATGGAGGTAATAATATGATTATGTGGTTTCTTCGAAATATTTTATTTATTGCTTTACTTGTTACATTTCGAGTCATTTACAATTATTTTGCCTTGTATTGTTAATTAAAAGTCCTCTTCATTGAGGCAAAACCGAATTCTCACAATTGCTTGATTAATATATTTTGGCTCGAGTAACTTCGAACCAATCTGTTACCTTGAAACGGTGTAAGGTCAACCTTTCTGGCACGCCCCCCACTTCAAACCATATGTGTGCAGTTGCCACCTTGAAGATTTCTTAAGCGAACAGTACCCTAGGAATGAGATGAATAATGAAGCAATACAATGACTTGTTCATAGTTGTTTTGCACAAATAAGTGAATAACATCAACAATAAGGTACTTACTGTGTTTTGCCCTTTGATAATTAATTTTTGATAGATAGGTAACAAGGTTTCAATATTATTTTGAATATAGATTTCTTTAGGTTGATCAATTTGATTAGGGACTTTGTCTAGAATTCCTTACTTTTTCTAATTTTAATTGAATTAGCATTGAGTAATTTTAAAAAATTTCTTCAATGGATTTTTTTGTCATCTGATGAGAAAGTTAACAAGATTTGTAATTTTTTACGATCTATAGGACCGTACGATGCTCATAAATTTATTGAAACTAATTCGAACTTAATGATACATCTTTTCTCCCAAAAGAACTCTCTTTGTTTGTAACATTTTGCAGTTGGCGGTTTTGAGAATGAAAGTAATGTTTTGGATTTGAGAATGAAAGTAATGTTTTGGAAATCTTTTATGCCCCTCTTGTATGAGCAAAATTTTCCTTTTTTTTTTTTTCTTATTTTATTTGTTTTGCTTAGGCTTGAAAATGATATATTTTTCCCTTTTCTCCTCTATGTTCATAGAACAAAAGAATTCTACTGGTAATCTATTACCATCTTGGCCTCCAAAATGCTAAGCACATTAATTGAAGAATTGCAGTGTGAAAATTTGGTGCAACAAACAAAGGATGCCTGAGTGGATGTGCTGTGATGACAGCCTGCTAGGCTTTAAATTCAGTTTCCCTAGATCACAAGACAAAAAAAACAAAAAATTCAGTTTCCCTAGAAAAAATTAGATAGGGAAGGGATTCCACAAGCCCAGTTGACATTCTACAGCAGAGATCGCAGTCTATCAATAGCTTGCAGAACTAGAATTGGAAAGCCCATGAACTCCAATAACACTTGCAACATGACCTACTGTAGAACAAAGAAATGAATAAAACAATTCAAAAATATCATTTACAAGTTGCCTTGCTCACTCAAAGCAGCAAAATTTCATATATTCAAGATGCTTAGTGGGTAGTTTTGTGGGAGAAGATGACTCAGTCATGGAAATTATATTAAACAGGTGGATGTGGTTCATTTATTTGTCATTGGATCAACTTGAACATTAATTAAGCAGGGTCTTCAATGCTGTTGTTGTCTTGCATTATTGATGGTTTTGCTTTAGACATTCTTCCCTGCAATTTGTCCATCAGTTCTCTTTTGCAGCATATACAACTTTCTTGAGTGATTGCTC
>JAESVK010000140.1:664509-676911 GCA_017140935.1 Hamamelis virginiana | reverse complement strand
GATGCATTAATATAGTTTTCTCCCTTTTTCACTAAGCTTCTCTGTTTTTTCCCAAACACACAAACGGAACCTTCCCCCTGAAATGAATTTGTCATTTTAGACTATAATCATAGACAGAGACACCTATTTTAGACTAAAATTTACACAGTAATGGGTATCCTAAAAAAAAGTGTTGCAAAAATGTATCCCGAATGAATTCCAACCCTTTATTAATATCAAGGTAAAGAATTTGCTAAAAAAGACAAGGTTAGATCACCCACCACATCATTTGGGAGTAATTGGGATACACTTTTGGGATGATTATACCCAACAGCAATATTGACTGTAAACTTTCCCATTCATATCAAACTGGGCTGAGTTGGGTTCTGTGTTCAATTCTTCTACTATCTATTTCCTGCAATACCTAAATTTGTTTTCTCTCTAGGATTGTATTTTATTTATATATTTAATTTTTTACCACTGAGTCTTTCAAATCTGATGCTGTTATGTTCTATGTAACTAAACAATAGCATTAGGTCGACACCTACTTTGGTGATTGGGTTCCACTAATCGTATATTTCAGGATGCTTTCAGAAGTGCTACTGTGAAGCAACATAACTGACTTCTGGATTATGATTCTGAAGTCACTGATATAAAACCTTGTTAAGGTTTTATGAGATTGATGAGAAAAACCTCTTAAGTTCTTAAATCTGATCTGTCAAAAGAATATGACTGGTTTCAATGATGATTGTTTTGTTTGATTGTTAAGTTGGTTGTTTTGCCGCTATAGGTTGCAATTGCTACTGAAACCACTTCCTGGATGCAAATCAGAAACAGTGTTTTGTTTGTTAAAATAACAATGTGTCATTGGTAAATTAAACATCTTAAATCAGTTTTATTGAAAGAGACCTTGATGCTAGTTGAAACAAGCCCATCCTATCCCTACTCATCATCATTAAAACTCCAAGCACCATCTACAATGACACCAGCAGTCCTTATGGACAGATTGCTTATGCTCAGGAAGAGTTAATTCATTTCTGTCTGCATAATATCAAACGGCTGTGCACAAAAGGGCCCAGATCAACACCATGGTATAACATGGAAACCTTGTGAAACTCTGTTCTTCTAACTTAGAAAAAATTTGGCCAGCCTGAAAACTCCTCGATAAGGACGCCTAAACCAGAAGTAGCATCATATGCTCTAGTGAGCATATATATTGTGAGCTGTACATAATATTTAGTAATATTATGTACAGCTCACATATATATATATATATATATATATATACAAGGATGATAATATAAGGCCGGCCTTACGCAAAGTTGCGTAAGGTCGGCTCCTTATGGCCAATTTTAGATGACAGTTCGTAAAACTGACCGTTGGATTACATGTCCCTCCTCTGTATGTCATGCCTGCAAAACATCACAGTGATCCGACGGTTGGTTTTTGAAATAGCTGCCGTTAAAAAAATGGTGATATTTTGAAGAACAAATAAGTTGCATATTTTCACAATGACATATTTCAAAAACCAATTGTCGGATCACTGTGATTTTTTGCAGGCATGACATACAGAGGAGGGACATGTAATCCAACGGTCAGTTTTACGAACTGTCATCTAAAATTGGCCATATGGAGTCGATCTTACGCAACTTTGCGTAAGGCCGGCCTTATAGTATCATCCCTATATACATACATATATATATATATATATATATATATATATATATATATATATATATATATATATAGAAAAATGTTCTTATCAGGGTACCTGATTTTAACTAAAATTAGCTAAAACCATTGAGCCATTGGATTGGAATCTTGAGATGAATTATCCATTAAGTGAATGAGAATCCAAGGGCACCTCACTACAATATTGTTTTAGTTCAATTTCGTCATAAATTTGGTTATCACATTCAAATATATTCATCGGAAACCGGCATTTGGAGATTCTCACGGAATCCTTTCCCTGCAAGATTTACTTCTTTTACAAATGGGGTGTTCTTGAATGGCACGATTCATTGGCCAAGTGATCTGTTGGACACTTCATTACGTTTTAATATGGATCGAGAGTGCCTTGAAACAATGCCAATGCCTCGAACTCAGGGCAGCAACAGCAATTATAAAATCATTGGCTATTTTGGGGAGTCTCGAGGCCATCTGCATCTTGTATATAAAAATTACATCACTCTACCTAATCCATTTGATGTCTTTGAGATGGAGAGTGATTACTCTAATTGGTTTGTCAAGTACCATGTTGATCTTGATGCCATTACAACAACATTTCCAGTGTTTAAAGAGTGCCCAAATTTTAGCATACTGCATATTGATTGCGGAGAAGTGGAAGAGGAGTCATATTTGGTGTTGCACGTAAAGGGTATGCTCGTATCTTACAACCTTAATGATAATACATTTAAAAAGATTTGTAATTTAGCGCTAGGTGTCAAAATGGATATTTCATTCTATATCGAGGAAGACCGCCAAATGTTAATCAATATATTGAAACCCTATTTCGAATTTGACGATACATCATTCTCTTTCTTTGTAACATTTCACAGTTGGGTGTTTTGAGAATTAAATTAAGAATGCAGAGATGAAATGACTTATTGATAGTTGTTTTGCACTATGTTTTGCACAAATAACATCAACAGTAAGGTACTGTGTTCTGCACTTGTGTTTTTTGATAGATAGGTACAAGGTTTCAATGTTATTTTGAATTTAGATTTGGTTATATTGATGTAGTTTGTTAGAATTTCTTCTTTTAAGGTCCTTTAGAGGTTTGACTATCTAGAATGTGGATAAATTTCATCAGCGTCTGTGTCTAGAATTGCTGATTTTTTCTAATTCTAATTGAATAAGCATTAAGTAATTTATACTCCAATATAGGCTTATGAGGAGGAGGAGGAGGAGGAGGAGGAGGAGGAGGAGGGGGAGGGGGAGGGGGTGGTTGTGTTGTTTGTTTTGTTGCTGCTTGACATCATCCAAACTATACGCTGAAGTACAAAAAGTCCTTCCATATTTTTGTCATGTGCTTGGAAAGGTAAAGTTGCTAGTTGAACTCTTCTAAATAATTTTTATTGGTGTTTGTATTTTCGTGGAAGGACCTTGTCCATTTTTAAAGAGGAAAGAAAATAGGAATCTGTTTTGAGTCTTTGAGTTGTGAGGAATTCATTCTGTCTGTCTGTCTTTCTGTTTAGATTTACCTAAATCTTAACAGTCTAGACTACATATTATTCGAGGTATATTGTGCTTCAATAAGATGTATATGCAGATTGCTCAATAGGCTGCTTCTTTGTACATGGGTTACCCTAGAACTTTTCCAAGAAGCTTTTGAAACAGTAGGTAAGAAGGTAGAAAGTATGGTAATTATTATTGGTGAAAGACAAAAAGTATGGTGAAGCATGTTATGTGCTCAAATCTCAATGCCTGATCTTCTATTGTATTCAAGTAGCCCTTTTGATGCAAGTGATATGCTATGCAGGTTCGGAGAATATTGTGAGAGACTGATTCAGGGCTCATATAGTTATTTAGAAAGATTCTCAATCAAAATACTCTATGCTACTCATAACAGAAGCTTCCCTCTTTCTTTTTCTTTACCAAGTTTAGCTTTCAAATTGGGAACCGTCAGCAAAAAATTTGTACCCATTTTTTTTTTATTGATCTCTCGCTTTAAATTGTCTTTCCGTTGGTTACCTGACTTTTATTTTGCACCATACTAATAGATTGAGGAGCTATATAAATATATACATGTTATTGTTGGTAGGCTTCTGCCTTCATATGGAGTAGTGTATAATTATGTTGCTGACATTTCTATAGTTTGGTAATTGTGTTCTTGAAGCAAGAGATAACTTCTGGGGGTAAATATTGACAAAATATGCGAACAAGTACATCAAATTGATAAACAATTATCTGTATCAAATTGATGAACAAGTATATGTGCTTGAATTGATGAAGAAATTCAACCACATTTATAGTTGGCTCCATCTAGTAAAATACCCAAATTCATGTATATATAACAATATTTCTTCATTTCACATACTTTCTGATTGTATTCTATCATTTCATTTTCTGCAAATTTTAATATTTTCATAGCAATTAACCTATTATGTCACCACTTGATACTTACTGCTTGTTTTTCTTCCTAAAGTAAATATACACACACGGGAAAAGGGAGAACCAACTGGCAGAAGTCTAGGACCTAAGAGCACCATAAGCAAACCCACAGAGCACTTACCCAGAAAGAAACATGTAATTCCAGTATAACATTTCAATATGTTTTACTAGTGCCTGATTAATATATCAGATTTGACTCGGTGTTTGTGGGCTTAATGTTTATGTAAATTGTTACCATTTCAAAATCTGATTGCATCTCGGCATGTTGTCTTTGGTTCTTCTGGTCCTGATGATTATTACTCGTGTGAAAAAATTAGGCTGAATGTAATGAGCAATGGCAATGGCAATGGCATCCAAAGTATAGTAGGGTTTATAGGAAAATGTTGCTTGATCAAAAGCCTAGTGAATTGTGTTGTAAAATCTATATTTAACTAGTGTTTTTTCCTTGGGACCATGATGAATTTTGCTGTACTTCTTCGCCCTTAATATATTGAAACTTGATGCCATTGCAACAAGGAATGTATGGAGAATTGGAGATTAGGGGATAAAAAAAAACCCACTTTTTGTAAATTCCTCGCTGCACTGTCCTGTTTTTTGTTCCAAAACTATGCTTGGCGTAATCCAGGTTTCTTTGCTGCTTTAACAGTGGATTCTTTAACGGATCTCATGGTGTTGAAGATTATTTTCGTAACAAGAGCTTAAGAATGATGAAGGCTCATAAATAATAAACATTGTGGCAAAGAAAATTAGCCGGGTATCCCTCCTAAAGCAATCCTTGGGCAATCGGCAAAGGTGCATCTCCAAAGTTCTTGATTTTTATATGCAGAAGATTGATCCAAAAAATGGGTGAGGACAAAATACACGAACCTGACACCTTAGCTCACCTCATTTATCTTGGTCATTCACTTAAAAAGTTTAGGGTCTTAATGTGGATTCAGAAGGAGTTTGATTATCCATTGCAGACAAAATGAATCCAGGTTTATTACAACTCACAATTTTATATTATGAATAGAAATCACAAATGATGTTTCAATTAGGATATGATAATAACCATAATTCCACTTCTTCTTCTTCTTTTTTTTTTTTTTGTTTTGTGTGTGATATTGGGCAAAAGGACACATCTATATGAAGCAAGGGAAGTGGCTGATTACTTGCCATCAGAATCAGGGGTTACTTGCTGTGGGCCAATTGCAAACACAAATCACTGGGTATTGTTGAGAATTATTGTCTGGGTTGATGGAAATCCATAATATTGACTGAACTTCCCCACTCTTATCTAACTATGCTGAGGTGGGTTCTGTGTTTTAAGATGCATGCCCTTGGTTCAATTATTCAGCTCTCTATTACCTGCAAATCTGCAACACTTGAATTTGTCTCCTCTCTAGGATTGTATTTTATTTTGGGATTTTTGGTCAAAACTCCTCTTTGAGAGACCTCTCTTGCATAAAGTCCTTATTTAGGATTTTTAATGGCTAATGTCCTCTTTTGACATCTTTTAATGCATGTAGTCCTATAACTTAAAATTATTATTTTTAAATATTGGACGCCATACTTCACTGCGCCGGATGCTGGATTTCACTGCATTTATCTATACATTTCACTGCATTTTTTTATTCATTTAACTGCACTCTTAATGTATTTTCAATACACTTCCAGGAACCTCCTCTACATTTCTTTTTCTCATGACACTAAAGCACTCAAAAAAAAAAAAATTGGAAAATCATCATCAGACCCCAAATACATCAACATTTTTTTTTGAAATCCATGACAAAAGTCTAGTGCTAACAAATATATCTACGCAAAATGGAACATTGAACTTTCAATTTCAATTGGCTTCCTCAATTCTCTACAGATTTTATCAAATCTACAGAACTCAAAACAAACACCATCATATTTACTTCCCAAACCTCTAAATGCTTCTACAAATATCATCATTGCTGCTCCCTCCAATGCCGCAGTTGTAGATCAACTAGATCGGCAGGTGAGTACATTGCAGATTAGCATATCAGCGACAATGATCTCGCCACTGTTGCTCCCTCTGACGTCGTTGGCTTCTCTGGAAAATGGTAAATCTAATGCTGATGCTTCGATTCCCTTGAACAAATGGGAAGAAGACGATGCAGTTGCAGATCACACACAGCCTCCGTTTCTCTCTCCTATCAATCAACAGCGGAGATCAAAGGATTTGTCATGCGTGACACGATTACCATTAACGTGCTCTTCCCCGTGAGATTGAGCTAGTCCAAGATATAGGATGAGATCGTCCGGTGCAGATCTACTGCTTGGCCAGTGCAGTGAAGAAGAAAAAGAAGAAGATTGCGTGGATGACCAGACGGCTGCTTTATCGGAATATCGCATATGCGTGATCGGATGGTCTCCTGCTCTGTTAAACCTCATTATGACTCCGTTTCTGGCGTTGTGGCTGTGTGTGACTTGTTGTGTCTCTTTCTCTTCCTTCATCATTTTTTCTATCCTCTCTCCTACCTCTCCGACACCGGCGACCTTCAATTGCACACCTCCGATGCCGGGGACGAGCTTCTCTCTCTCTCTTACACTATGTTTGGATTGAGATAGTTGGAGAGAAGAGAAGAGAAAAGAAGAGAAGAGAAGAGAAAGTTAAACGACTTTCTCTCCACCTTGTTTGGATAGAGAGGGGAGAAAGTTAAATGACTTTCTCTCCACCCTGTTTGGATAGTCTTCATAAGAGAAGAGAAGAAAAGATTTTTAGGTGTAAATTCCAATATTGCCCTTACATACATAAAAAGAAAATAAAAACTAAAGAAGGAAGAGAAAGGGAAAAATAGTAAATCTACCCCATAATTAAACCCATTCTCTTCTCTTCTCTCCATATCTCTCCGATTTGGAGAGAACGAAATCAGAGCCTTTTTCTCTCCTCTTTCTCGCCCCTTTCTCTCCCCCTCCTCCCCTTTCTCTCCAACTCTCTCAATCCAAACGAGAGAAACTTAATAAATTTCTCTTCTCTTCTCTTCTCTTCTCTCCAACTCTCTCAATCCAAACATAGTGTAACGATTCAAAACAGTAAAGCATGTGAAAAAAGCTTCTTCCATCAAATTATTAGAGCTTAGGCTGGGGGGCATATTTGTCCATTTGAAGTAAAAGGACTAATTGCAAAAAAAAAAAATTCTTTCGCCTAGGACTTTTTTCACTAAAGATTGATAAAATGGGACTTGATACAAAAATCCCCTTTTTTTAATTGCTTAGGTCATCTCCATAAAATTCAAAAAGTTAACCGACTCCAAACCACTAATATGATGCCATGTGTACGTTTTTTTCCTATGCGTTAGAGCATCTCCAATGCTACACTTTAAAATCAATCATTTAGCCACATCAACTCCATTGTTTAAGTGACACGTGTCCACCTTTTCACCATTTAACTTCCACACTTTAATTTAAAACCATGTATGCTACAATGCACACTTTAAAGTAACACTACAAGTGATGACATGGCAAAAATAAAATTGAGTTTTTCCAATTAGAATTAATAATCGATAATACATTTTGAATTTAATTTAAATTCTTTTTAAATTTACTAAATTAATATTTAATATTCATCTAATTAGTTTTCAAATTAAAATATTTAATTTTTATATTTTAATTTATTGGCTCGCTGATAACTTTAATATTCAAATAAAAAAAAATAACATCTGATTTAATTACATTTTTAATTTAATTAAATAAATTTTATTGACTAAAGTCTAACTAATAGTACTTAAATTAAAACCATTAAAAAATTATTTTATTTTTTTGACACGGTAATTATTATTTCTAATTTAAATTTCATTTGATCAATTTCCACCCACCTTCAACGGCTCTATTTCAATCTTATATAAACATGCCATTTTTTCTTCTTGCAACTCACCATTTTCACTGTCTACTACAATTTTAACATCATTTTGTTACAGCTCTAATGGCTTCTTCATCGCACTTTCTCCTTCAAATGATTCGGGTTTTTCAAATTCTTCTTATGATGAGAGCTCATCTGATGGTGATCGGAACACAATTTTTCACTGTTATAAAAAACGAATGCAATGGCTAACGAATTTGCTAGCTTCGCCTCAAATGATAACAATAATGTCGCAGCCGTCCAATAGGAGACGTCATATTACATGCAATCTAGAGTGAAGTCATCAACAGATATGGAGAGATTACTTCGCTGCCGATTGTACTTACCCACCTCAATACTTTCATCGACGATACCGAATGCGTAGAGAGTTATTTCTTCGTATTTTATCCGATGTTGAAGCATTTGATCCTTATTTTGTTCGAAAAAAAGATGCTGTTGGACGGTGGGGATTATCTTCCATTTAGAAAGTAATAGCTACGATGCGTATACTCGCATATGGCTTTGCTGCAAATCATTGTGATGAATACATAAAAATTGGAGAAAGCACTGCGATTGGGAGTTTAAAGCTATTTTGTGAAGCTGTTATTAGTTTGTACGAGCGACAATACCTGCGTGTGCCAAACGAAGTTGAACTAGCACATCTCTTTCAAAAGAATGAGGAGAGAGGGTTCCCATGTATGCTTGGGTCTTTAGATTGCATACAATGGCAATGGAAAAACTGTCCTACTGCGTGGCATGGCTCACATCGGGGCCATCACGGTAAGCCTATCCTGATTTTGGAAGCAGTTGAATCACAAGATTTGTGGATTTGGCATGCTTTCTTCGGTATGGCTGGTTCACATAATGAGTTGAATATACTAGATCATTCTCCAATATTTGACAATTTCATAGATGATGAGATGCCTTCGGTAAATTACGAGGTTAATGGACGTCAATAAACCTTAGGGTATTACCTATCAGATGGTATATACCCGAAATGGGCAACTCCAATGCAGACTATTCCACACCCAACAAATCCTAAAGAGAAGAAGTTCGCTGAAAAACAAGAAGCTGATAGGATGGATGTTGAGCGCGCATTTGGAGTGTTGCAAATCAAATGAGGTATAACCCAAGGACTAGTACACTTTTGGAAAAAGAATGACATTTGTAGCTGTTGATTCAATTTTAAATTTTTAGGAGTTCGAACCACTGTAAGGTAGTTCGAGTTCCTTGAAGTTATGGAAACCGGATGATGGGATTCGAATGCCTCAATTAAGAGGACTTTTTAGAGAGACAGGTCAAGTTAATTAATCCTAACAATAAATAAATAAGCAATAATTTTAGAATGCAATAAAAATAATTACTTTATAAAGATAAACAATAAAAATAATGCCAGTACGGTTCAAGTTAATCTCGACCCCTTTAAAACTAACAATTATTTTAATAATAACAATAAAAAACCTCGAGGCAGTGGAATAGATTTCAAACCCCTTGAAACAAATCTCGAGGATGAAACTAATGAGAAGAACCGCCTTCCTAGAATTCTCGACGAACCCGAGCTTTCTTTTGTAGAACTTCCTTCGAGCACTTCCTTGAAGTTTATGACCATCTTGAGCCACCTCGAACTCTCGTTCTAGTTTCCTTTTTCTGAATCCTTGAATCTTCCGTCTTGCTAACCTTTGAACCTCGAACTGTGATTGATAATGACCCTACTGCGGAACCTTGATGGTCAGCGGCAGTAGAGCTCCCAAATATACCTTTCTTTGAAGAAGAAAGAAGCTTTGAAGCTGTTGTGTATGTTTGAGATGATTTTTTTCTGATTATAGGTTCTCTTTTTATAAGAAGTATCTTCAGAATCCTCTTCGAACTAGACTCCATTATTTGCAAAACTTCTTTCTTCCAATTGCAGAGTCTCCTTCGAATTGAATTTCTCTTAAGGTTTATCTTAAGAGTCCTTTATGATTTGAATCATTTCTTCTTTCGACACTTGGCACTTCCCTTAAGAATTTAAAGAGATACAAATATAATCTCTTTATATTTTGAAGTATAACACCTTATCATTTAATATCTAAATTCAAATTTTATATCCTTAACACGTGTCAGCCAATTAATGGCTGGTGTTAAAAATGAATTAACAAAAATTCAAATTTTAAATATTTAACACCTGTTAGCCAATTACTGGCTGGTGTTAAAAAATGGATTAACATACCCCCCGCGCTAATTAAATATTTTGAAAAAATAATAATTAGCGGTGTCTATTCCTCTTCTAATGCCGTTTTTTCCTTAATTGTCAGTTCACCATTTAAAGATCATCATTTCCTGCCGCCAATTCCTTTACTGTTCATATTCTTCCTCTGTTTTTCTCAAGTTACTTGCATTCTCACTGTTCGATCATTATCCTCAATCAAAATCTTCTTGTTTTCATGGCGTCTTCATCTAAAATCCCTACTGTTACTGTTAAAGCTTTTAATTTGGCTCTTAAAGACAATGTAAAGCTCCTCGAAGATACTTGTAGGACTGAAAAGGCTGATGATGACCCTTCTCCCATTACTCTTGATGTGGATTATGTCTACGATTCCACTATTACTAATACTACAGTCAGGGCATTAGGTCCTTGTTTTGTGAGGAATATCGATGAATCGATTGCCAATCTTTATCCACCAATTCATGGTCAAGAACCATTCTTATGCCAGACTCGTCTTTTAGGTTTTTCCGATTGGGGACCCACTACAGTGATTGACCATTGGCCCACACCAGCATTCTCATGGATCGATTGGGTAGCACGACTTAAACCTTTTAAAGGGGAAGAATGGAAACGGCTTGGCATCTTCGAAGCCATTCAGCTTTCTACTCAAAAATTTCCTAGTGACAAACCCCTTATTGCCAGTGCTCTGTGCTTCTGGTCCATTTCATGTAATACTTTTAGCTTTCCTTGTGGGTTTATGGGTCCTACGGTACTGGATATATGTGAACTTACTGGGTTGAAGGCTCGAGGTGATGAGTTCACGCCTTTACTGATACCAGAGATTGACTTTGATTTTGACATCAATACTTCTTCAGCTGCCTTAGCTTATTCTACCTTCATTCGAGATCATATGGGTGTAGCTCCTGAGGTATCTGATAGAGAGCATTGTGCCTTCCTTCTTTTCTGGCTTTGCAGGTCTCTCTTTTGCTCTCGATCACAGAGAGTGGTTACTCAATATATTCCCCTTGCAAAATTATTAGCATCAGGTAAAGAATTACCTTTAGCTTGCTTAGTTTTAGCTCATTTGTATAGGACTTGCTTCGAACTCTGTTCTGCAGGTCTTACTAGTAAAGCTGAAGGTCCCTTATGGATTCTTCAGCTTTGGCTTCAAGCTTATTTTCCTACTCTTGGCCCCTCTTTTTATTCTGATGAGCCTCCTTATGGATGTTGCTATGGAGAGGCTATTTTAAATGTCACTCCAAAAACCAACTCCTTTTTGAATTGTTTCCATTATTTCTATCTTCTTGATCCAAACCCTTCAATACTCTTTTTCAATCCCTTTCGTAATTCTCTGCTAGGTCCCCTTTGGTTGAAGACTTTTAAAAAATCTCTCACCCATACCGATGATACTTTTAAGCCTGAATGGGACAATTTCTTGATTCGAAGGGATATTCAGATGGGTTTTTATAGCATTAAGGCTCTCTCGAAGCATAAGACTATAATAGTGTTTTCTGGAGGGGCTGAAGTGTATATTCCTGCCCAATTTGCAAGGCAGTTCGGGTTTGTCCAAGCTATTCCTCTTCCTTATATAAGTGTAGCTAACCCTACATTGCTTGGTCGAGAACACTTTACTCACCGAGAGGACTTCATCGAACTTTCTGTGAGATTTGATGCCAACAAAGCCGAATTTCCTCATTATGAGGCACACACATGGTTTCCATCGACTCTTCCAGCTTTTGCAGAGTGGTGGAATACCATTCGAACTCTCTTCTTTGTGGAAGATGTTCATAAACTTGCTGCTGCTTTGTTTAAGAGACAACCAAAAAACAAAGGTACAGACTTCTTTGATTTTCTATTTTCATATTTCTGATATATGCAACAGTTTATTATTTCTTTTCCTTGATTATTTAGGTAGTTCGAAGTCATATTCAGTAACTATTGCTAAGCCTGCACTTCTTCTTTCTTCAACTACCATTCCCTCTCGTAAGAATCCTCCTCGAGGTATGGTTGTGATTTCAGAAGATTCTGAGGATTCTGAAGATACCAAGCCTATTGCTATAATCAAGAAAAAGTAAAAGATAAAGGCAGGAAGAAAGCTCGAGCCTTTAAACAGATAGAGGAAAAAGAAGTTTCTCCACCTCCCATTGCTGCTCCCTCGATATCTCTCCCTATTGCTTCTGATCTTGCTGATGAGGCTGCCATAGCTGAGGAGAAAGCTACTGAGCAGTCAACAGGTCTCCTTAAGAGGAAAAGATCTGCTCCAAAGAGGTTGTTCGAACAG
>JAESVK010000140.1:586335-609333 GCA_017140935.1 Hamamelis virginiana | reverse complement strand
ATATATATATATATATATATATATATATATATATATATATATATATAGAGTGCAGATCTCTTGAGCGACTCCGTCAATCCCGAAAACAGCGTGGACACACGGCTGTGATTAAAAGTAACTTTCCACGTTGCAGGTTTATGTCGGTTGTGAGATAAATGAGAAGTAGGTTAGTTCTGGAATTAATTTCCCCAACTGACACATACTTTTTCTCTCCAAGCACTAAAGTCATTATACGTTTCTCTCTCCTAAGCATTAACGATAATTGGCTTTCCAATTATTGGTAATACTTATAATTGTTGTACTTTTTACACATGAAATTGAGTTATTCTAATTACAAATAATAATGATAATATATTTTGAATTTAATTTCTTGAGTTAAATAAACTAAATTAATATATAATATTTATTTAACTAGTTTTCAAATTAAAATATTAAATAGAATTTAAAATAAAACCATTAAATTTTTATTTTTTTTTACACATCATTTATTATTTTTAAATTAAAACCGGTCATATGCATGCAAGATTAATAATGGAACGAGAAATATGATAATTGAGGATATAAAAATTAGCCAAAATTGATAATGTTTGTAGAAGCACTTATTATCGATATGCATTAGTGGTCATATTGGAGCATTAAGCACTTATTATCGATAATTTCAATTTACAATTTTCCTTAATATTCAATTTTCAAACCAATGCCATTCCCCAAAGCTGATATCTTTCATTTATGATGATAATAGGTGCAAGAATTATTGATATTTGTGATTTTCAAGCTATTATCGATAATTCTACTTTATTATTATTGATAATAATAATAGGTGTGAGTATTGCATGGCATTTGCAAGCCAATTATCGAAAATTGAAAATCCAATTATCGATAATACTGGATTCCTGATTAATGGAACTATTTTCCATAATTCAATTATCGCAAATTAGCAATATATTATCGCAAATCGATAACATCGCAAAATGGTATCCACTATTAGTTAACATTATATTCATCATAACAATTAGTTTGTGGAAAGTTTGTAGCCGATATTGAAACTGTAAAGAAACTTAGTGGTACTAAATTTCACTTAACAGTTTGTTCTATTAGTTTGTGGAAAGTCTGTTACAAGGACAAGCACATTATACACCATTTACACCCTTCTAAACAGCATACATGAAAATAACTAATATAAGTTTACACAGAACGAAATGCATCTACTATTGTAAGATTAAGTCATCAAGTCTCCCTTTTACAATAGAGTATATTACCTAGAACTGGCAAATTAGTTAACGTTCCACATCTCAATTTCAAATGACCACTCACAACCTTGCATGCTCATTGGGGATCTCTGTTGCGGAGTTAAAAGAGTGCAAACCTGGGCTATGTTATTGTTTGGTGAAAAGCGGTGAAGGAAATAAATAATTACTTAAAATGGGTTTGAACTATGGCGGTTATAGGGGGTCAGGGATGCATCGGTCCAATTATCGATAATGCAGGTAGCATTATCGTTAATGGTGCCGTGCCTTGTGTTTGAATGAATGTTTCTAGAAAAGTCTTGAAAAGCCTAAAACCTCTAATGTGGAAGGAGAGTGCCACCACTAATGGGAGAGTACTTAGCTGATCGTAGATAAGATCAAAGCTTCTTTTTTTTATATATATATATGGATAAGATCTAAGTGGGAAGAATCAGGGATGAGAGAAGGAGTGTATCCAAAAAAGAATAGAAGAGTACCCAAAAATAGAAAAAAAAAATATATGGAAGGAATGTGGGAGAGATCGAGCTATAGGGATGAGGGAAGAGCTCTGCTTCTCTACTGTTGAAATGAGAGAAAAGTATAAACTCTGTATTGAATAATGTAATTTGTACAATGAAGTAGTGAGCCTTATATAGGCAACTGACAACTATACTGTATATAGTCAACTATACCGTATATACAATATATATATACATTAACATCCCCCCTCAAACTCAAGGTGGGTGAAGAGAAACCAACTTGAGTTTGGAAACTAAATCTGTAAAGCGACCGGGAGGATGAGCCTTGGTGAAGAGATCAGCAGTTTGCTCAATAGATGAGACAGAAAGAAGGCGGACAGTGCCTTGGCCAATATGATGATGAACAAAGTGGCAATCAATCTTGATATGCTTGGTGCGATCATGAAATACATCATTGTGTGCAATTTGAATGGCACTTCGGTTGTCACAGTAAATAGGAGTGGCAGAAGAATGAGGGATACCCATAGCTTCGAGTAGCCAGCGAAGCCATAGAAGTTCTTGGGTAGTATCAACAAGAGCACGGTATTCGGCTTCAGTACTGGATCTGGCAACGACGGTTTGCTTCTTACTACGCCAAGAGATAAGAGAGTCACCAAGAAAGAAGCAAAAGCCAGTAGTAGACCGACGATCAGTAGGGTCACCAGCCTAGTCAGCATCTGAGTAAGCTCGCAATTCTAGAGAATAAGTGGCAGAAAAGTGAAGACCATGAAAGAGAGTACCCTTTATATAACGAAGAATACGAAGAACGGCTGCAAAGTGAGTGGAGCGAGGAGCTGACATGAATTGGCTGACAATGTGAACAGCATAGGCAATATCCGGGCGAGTGACTGTGAGATAGATAAGACTGCCAACCAACTGACGACAGAGGGTGGCATCAGGCAGTAAGGTACCATCAAGAGGAGTAAGTCTGGCATTGGTCTCAAGAGGAGTAGAGGCTGTCTTGGCATCTGTGAGTCCAGCACGAGTGAAAAGATCTGAAGCATACTTGGCTTGTGATAGATAGTAACCATGGGAGTCAGATGATATCTCAAGACCGAGAAAATAACTGAGAGAACCAAGATCTTTCATCTCGAAATGTTGATGAAGAAAGGATTTGAGTGCAGAAATGCCACTAAGGTCATTGCCAGTAATAATCATATCATCAACATAGAACAGAAGAAGAGTAGTGCCGATGGCTGTCTGACGAATGAAGAGAGCAGAATCATACGGACAAAAGATAAAGCCAAAATCCCCAATAAATGAACTGAACTTGGCAAACCATGCCCGAGGAACTTGTTTTAGTCCATATAAAGCTCGACGAAGTCTACAGACCTTATTTGGAGGATGATCATACCCAGGTGGAGGCTGCATGTAAACTTCTTCAGAAAGATCACCATTGAGAAATGCATTTTTGACATCCATCTGGTATAGGTTCCATTTTTGAACAGCAGCAATAGCAAGTAAACTGCGGACAGAAGTAATGCGAGCAACAGGGGCAAAAGTCTCTTCATAATCAATGCCATGTTCCTGAGTAAAGCCCTTGGCTACCAGACGAGCTTTGTAACGCTCGATTGAACCATCAGAACGGGTCTTGATTTTGTAAACCCATTTACAACCCACAATTGATTTATCACGAGGAAGGTCAACCAAATCCCAAGTATGAGTGGTATGAAAAGCCTGTAATTCTTCAGCCATTGCTTGTTGCCACAAAGGATTAGAACGAGCCTCATGATAGGTCTGCGGTTCATGATGAGAGAGAATAGTGGAAAAATAATGAAAATCACGAAGAATGACAGATGGTTCCCTTACCCGAGTAGACCGACGAATGGGTGGATCAGTGACAGTGTCAGAAGTGGAGGCATGGTCAATGGTGGAGTTTGAGACAGGAGCAAGATCAGGTGCAGGATCATATGAAAGGACATCAGTAGTGGCGGAGAATGGTACTGTGGCAGGATCCGTAGACAAAAGAGGCACCTCAGGAGCAGTCGTAGAAAGTTCGAGACCTGTATCAGCATCATCAGGAAATAATGGAATTGAGGAATTAGTAAAGAAAGACTGTGTGTGAGGAACAGGTAAGTGGAATTTGGAGAGTGATGAAAACATTTTGTGCTCCCAGAATACAACATGATGAGAGACACGAAGACGTTTGGAGATGGGATCCCAACACCTATAACCTTTATGTTCTATACCATAGCCCAAGAAGCAATAGAGACGAGAGCGAAGTTCCAACTTAGTACGCTCATGAGGTTGTAGAAGAACAAAACAAGCACATCCAAAAACCCCGAGATGATTATAAGACGGAGAATGACCATATAGACGCTCATAAGGAGAAATGTTACCAATGACAGAAGAAGGAACGCGATTGATTGTATACGCAGCAGTGAGAACAGATTCCCCCCAGAAATTCTCAGGACAAGAAGAATAAATGAGAAGTGCTCGAACTGTATCCAAGAGATGTCGATGTTTACGTTCAGCACGCCCATTTTGTTGAGAGGTGCCAGGGCAAGAGCGATGGGGAATAGTACCATTAGTACGAAAAAAAGCGAGAAAATCTGAGTCTCGATACTCCATGGCATTATCTGCACGAAAGACTTTGATAGGACTAGAAAATTGAGTTTTGATCATTTGAGCAAAATCATAATAAATCTGTTTAAGTTCAGAGCGATTACGCATGAGATATAGCCAAGTGTAACGAGAATAATCATCGATAAAGATCACAAAGTATTTTGATCCCCCCATGGTCGGAACAGGAGAAGGACCCCAAATATCAGAGTGAACTAAATCAAAAGGTGCGGAAGAAATAGAAGTACTATGAGGAAATGGTAAGGCAGGTTGTTTTGAAAGTTGGCAAGATAAACAATCTAAATGGTCATGACTAACAGAACCTAAAGAGCCACTAGAAATTAAAGACCGTAAACGACCAACCGATATATGCCCAAGACGAGAGTGCCATAAATGGAGTGAGGAAGTAGAAGGAGCTGGAGCAGCAATCTGATGAGCTGGAGAAGAGGTGTGAAGATTGATGAGCTCAAATAGGCGACCAACTTTACGACCAGTCCCAAGAGTCTGTCCGGTCTGAGGATCCTGCACAATACAACCAGAACGAGAGAAAGTAACAGTAAGACCCATGTCACAAAGTCGACCCACAGAAATAAGATTAAGAGTGAGTTTGGGTATGAGATATGTATCAGAAAGAGATATATGAGAGTGAGAAACTTGTCCTGTATGGCTTACTTGCATGTGGGAACCATCGGCAATATGAATGGGTGGAATATGAGAAGAAGAATTTTGGGTAGAGAAAATAGTAGGATCAGAGGTCATATGATTACTACATGCAGAATCAAAGAACCAAGAGGAGTTACCTGTCGTAGTAGCAGAGAGAGCAGGAGAGAAGGAAGTACCAGAATATGAGACAACCTTCTTGAGAAAAGATTCAAGATCAGCAATGGTAATAGGTGAATGAGGATCTCGAGCAGAGAAAGTCTCTGGGGCAGAGGCAGTGGCAGAGGCAGAGGCATGCACAGAGTATCTGGAGGTGGCCATGATGCTCAAAACTCAGCTATAGAAGCAGTATCTCGAAAAATGGAGTCCAAAAATGGAATCAGGAGGCCGAAAAACTGTAGGAAGGACTGTGTCTGAAAAATGGTGATCCGGCCCGAAAAGAGGCTGAATAGGCTGAAAAGTGCAATGTAGAAGCAGAATCTCGTAAAACGGAGCCCAAAAACGGATTCAGGACGTCGAAATTAGTGGGAAAGGGATCTTCCGGGCTGACACGCGGCACAAGGGGTGCTGACACGTGGCAGAATGAGGCGCTGACACGTGGCAACACCGAGTGATGACACGTGGCAGGCTGATGTGGCAGAGGACTTGGTCAACTCGGTGACGTGGCAGTTAGGGTCAAAAGTTGACCAAGAATGGTCAGATCCGGGTTTTGCTGGGCCGGGTCAGGTCTGGGTTGGTGGGCCGGGTCGGGTCCAGGTCGGACCTGGATTTCTGGGTCGGGTTAACGGGTAGGGTCGGATCCGGGTTGGATTGTGCTGACGTGGCATAGGTAACGTGGCTGGGGTGACGTGGCAGGGCTGACTGGACTAGGGCTGACGTCAGCTACACGGAATAGTGGGATCGGCGCGTGAATGCGCGTGAGGGTTGCATTGTGAGTGGATCTGACGCGCGCTTCTTTGGGCGGCGCGTGGGGGCGCGTGCGGCGTTTGTTTGGGCTGATTCCGGTGGCGTTTTGTAGATCGGAGGATGGCGAGTCTTTTGAGGGGTAGGTTGATAGAGTTTGGTTGCTGGGAGGTGGTGTTTTGTGGTTGGACAGATTTGAGAGATTATTTCTGGCTGTGTTTGAGACCGTGACGGCGGTTGTTGGTGGTGTTCGGCGGTGGGGCAGTGGTAGTAGGCTGGTCGGCGGTGGGGCAGTGGTGGTAGGCTGGGTTAGCTAGATATCTAGCTCTGATACCATATTGAAATGAGAGAAAAGTATAAACTCTGTATTGAATAATGTAATTTGTACAATGAAGTAGTGAGCCTTATATAGGCAACTGACAACTATACCGTATATAGTCAACTATACCGTATATACAATATATATATACATTAACATCTACAACTTCAAAGAAACAGAGACTCAACCATAAATGAAGTTATACCTCAATATATATAAATATATAGATTGGAAGATGTGCACTGTGATGCAGAAGCCTTTGTTCTCTAGTTGAGTCTTAAGGTACTTTAATTAATTCCTGTAATCTTTTGATGAAATAGTAGAGATTTTGGGGCTTGATTAGTTATACATTTACAAAATTTGGGGCATAAATTCGTGGGGTGATGGTTTATATACAGTGTTTGATGAACGTAGGAATGGCCACACCTGCACTTCTCTATTGTTCTTTTGGGTTTGATTAGAGGTTGATTTGTGATTTTTTTTATTTTTTGTGTTTGATTTTGGATTTGACTAAACAGAGAGTGGGACGATTCACCACTGAGTCGTCGGAGATGATAATGGTTAGTCCCGGCCTTGACAGATTGCTAATTTGATATGTTGGTAGGTGACTCTGTGGATATATCTAATTTAAAGACTTCTGGGTTGTATGCAAGCCATTTAAATTTTAATTTCTTTTTGACTTTTGAATTTCTAAAGTCTGAACCAATGAGTTGTTGGATGTATCGAGCTTGCTAAGTTTATGTGGTTGAATTTGTACTTTTATGCACTCCTCATTGTTGGACTTATTCTGAAACTAATTATGTCATTTAAATTGCTTGTGTTCCTACTTCCTTGAGAACTTGCTATGTCCTTTTCAAGGTCAAGAGTACTATAGGTTCTTTTATTTTGTTTGGTCCCAACACTTGAACCTTGCTTTGTATATGATGGGCTTGTATGGGTTCTTCAAATCATCAAAGGTTCCCAAAAGAATCTTTTATTTTTATTTTTTTACAGGATATGTTGGCCTTACAAACCAGTGTACAATGCTTATCTTATTCTCGAGGAGAGAATTTGGTTAGATGGTGTTAATCCATCTTTTAACACCAGCCAGTAATTAGCTAACACGTGTTAAATATATGGAAATTCGAATTTGATAAATTCATTTTAACACAAGCCATCAATTGGTTAACACGTGTTAAGGATGTAAAATCTGAATTTAAATATTAAATGATAAGATGTTATATTTCAAAATTACAAAGAGATTAGATTCATATCTCTTTAAATTCTTAAGAAATGACAAGTGTCAAAAGGAGAAATGACTCAAATCATGAAGGACTCTTGAGATAAACCTTAAGAGAATTTCAATTCGAAGGAAATTCCGCAGTTGGAGGAAAGAGGTTTTACGAATGAAGAAGTCTAGTTCGAAGAGGATTCTGAAGATGCTTCTTATAAAAAGAGAACCTATAATCAGATAAGGGCATCTCAAACATACACAACAGCTTCAAAGCTTCTTTCTTTCTTCAGAGAAAGGTATATTTGGGAGCTCTACTGCCGCTGACCATCAAGGTTCCGCAGTGGGGTCATTATCAATCACAGTTCGAGGTTCGAAGGTTGGCTAGATAGAAGATTCAAGAATTCAAGGAAAGGAAAGCTAGAACGAGAGTTCGAGGTGGCTCAAGACGGTTGTAGACCTCAAGGAAGTGCTCGAAGGAAGTTTCACAAGAGAAAGTTCGGGTTCGGCGAGAAATCTAGGAAGGCGATTCTTCTCACCGATTTCATCCTCGAGATTTGTCTCAAGGGGTTTGAAGTTATTCCACTGTCTCGAGGTTTTATTATATTATTGAACTCATTGTTAGTTTTAAAGGGGTCGAGATTAACTCGTGGCAACATATTTTTATTGATTACTTTTATATAACAATTGTTATTCTTGCATTTTAAACAATCTATTGCCTATTTATTTATTGTCAGGATTAATTAACTTGACCTGTCCCCCTAAAAAGTCCTCTTCATTGAGGCATTCGAACTCCATCATCTGGTTTCCATAACTTCGAGGAACTCGAACTACCTTACAGTGGTTCGAACTCCTAAAAATTTAAAATTGAATCAACATTTTGGCACGCCCGGTGGGACAAGTCAAGTATAATGGTTCCTAACACTAGAAGTAAGCAAGCTGAGTCCTCACAGGCCAACAATGAAATGGCCAGTGGAGCTGGTCTTGAGTTTAGTGACTCAGAAAATGACCGCCCAGTGAAAAGGAATGATCCTTTTGCAAGGATAGAAGCAATACTGCTACAAACAAACACAATGTTGCAACAAACAATGGAAAGACTAGAGGCTAACACACAGCAAACTAGTGAAAGGTTAGAATCTAGCTCACAACAGACAGGTGAAAGGCTGCAGCAATTAATCGAATCTAGCTCACAATAAATAAGAGAAATTTTGCAGCAATTGCTAGAAAAATCAGAATAGCCTAAGGAGCCGACTGAGAATATACGACCCTTGTTCGAAACCTTTTCTAACAATATAGAAAATCAAAATAGAATTGATTTAGAAAGGGCATTAGAACGGCACGCAGCACTATTATTGAATAGAATGCCTGCTAGGACTGAAGAGACAGTACAGAATCAAAGGGGTAGAAGGGCAGAACAGGAAGATGAAATTGTTCCTCAGTTAAGAAGGCCAATGGAACATGGCCCAGGGGGAAGAAATAACCACCCAATAAGACCTGTAGGAAACCATCAATACCCTATGGAAGCAAATAAAGGTATGGGATTTGATCCCTTTGAACCTCAAAGAGGACCAGTAAGGGGAAGACCTATTCCCATGAGAGATCCCACTGAAGAATGGGAAGAAAGGGGACCAGTTCGAAGAGAACCAGTCCCTGTGAAAAATCCTATTGAAGAATGGGATGAAAGAGAAGAGGAAAATAGGCCCCAGAGAAGAGATGATAGAAATAGCATAGTTGAAATTATACAGGAAGTAGTAGGTCCTTTAGCTCGGGGGGTAACTACTCCAGTATATAGAAAGCCTTATCCAGAATGGATAGACAGAGAATACGAATTCCCTCGAGGGTTCAGAGTCCAAGAGTATTCTCTTTTTTTGCAGGAGATGAAAATCAATCTACTATAGAACACATAGGCAGGTTCACTGGACAATGTGGGGAGGTAGGAAATAATGACTATCATAAATTAAGATTATTTGCAAGTTCCCTTACTGGAGTTGCTTTTTCCTGGTATGTAAATTTACCTGCCGGAATAGTAACTAGTTGGCAACAATTAGAAGGAATGTTTCATGCCCAATTCCTTCGAACTGAACCAGAGGTAACCATGGCTGATTTAGCCAGACTGAGACAATCCCAAGAGGAAGATGTATCTCAGTATATTTACAGGTTCAAAAAGCTTAAAAATAGGTGTAGAGTAAATTTACCAGAGGCTGAATTTGTTAAACTGGCCCAGAATGGATTAACCTTTGAATTAAGAAAAAAATTCGATGATGTAGATTTTAGAGATTTGTTCGAGTTAACCTCGAAGGTCTCTAGATATGAAGCACTCTTACGAGAGGAAGCACAAAGAAGGAATTCTTCCTATAAAACATATTACCATGACCCTAATCTAGAAATAGATGCGGCGGAAGTAATAGGAAAAAGACCTTATACCTGTGATGCTCTTATAAAGATTGAAGATAGTTCTGCAAACCCTCGAGGAAATTCTGAATTCCCTCCAAAACAATATTCTTTTGATATCACAAAGGCTGATGAAATTTTTGATCATCTCCTTAAAGGAAAATTTCTCAGGCTCCCTCGAGGACATAGGATCCCTAGCACACAAGAATTGGGGAATAAGGAATATTGTAAATGGCACAACTCTTGGAGACATTCTACTAATAATTGTGTAGTCTTTAGAAATGTAATTCAAGAAAATATCAAAAAAGGACTTTTAACATTTCCTGAAAACATTCCTGCTATGATAATTGATGAAAATCATTTTCCTAATGTTCATGAATTGCAAGTAGAAATGAACAGCATCCACTTATCAAAAGGAAAACAGTAGAGGCCAGTCTTTGGCTCTGGGAAGCCAAAATTAATGGCTCGAGCTAATGTACAAGTAGAAGCTAAGGCAGAATTCTCTACTGAAAGCAGTGCCACTTCTCCGTATACTGGGCTAGAAAATCTGATGGACAAGCTTTGCATCAACTGTGGAAAAGCTTTAGCAGAAGCTTGCCAAGAGAAATACAGAGAGGAAGCAGAACCTTCCAATAAAGCAACAAAAGGGAAGGCAATTATCGAACCTGAAGAAGTAAGGAAAAGCAGGATAGATTCACAAATTCGAAGGCCTAATCAGCAACAACCATACTACCAAGAAGAGCCAAGGAAGCCAAGTTACATGGTTTTGAAAGATAAGATGGTTGCTGAACCAGAAGGAGGAATGAATAAAACACATCCTCAGGCTCGAAGACTGGGTCAACAACAAGTTCAGTATCAGGAAGAACAAATTAGGCCAAACCAAATGGCCTACCAAAGAGGTGTACAGCCCACTAAGAGGCCTCGAATGACAAGAGGTCATCGGTTAAACACTTTCCCAGGCATTCAATTTGAAAGGCAGAATAATAATTGGCCTTACCAAAGATATACTTATATTAGACAGGAGCCAGATCTGCCAGTCAAAAAATATGGAGTGGTTCAAGGACCAGCCAGAGCCTTCAGACCTATTACTAAAGGATGTATACCTCGAAATGATTCACTGGATCAACTACTCGAGGAACAGGATGAAGAAATTCAATAAGCCTGTGAAAATGAAGCATTCGAGGTAGCAGAACAGTACCATAACAAATTCCATCCCAAAATGGTAAAACCCCCATAACTAAATGCCAATCATTGGTATGTTTTAAAGCACCCTCAAACTCAGGAAGAAAAAGTTATCCCATTGATGACTCGAACACAGAGAAGAAGAGAGCAAAGGAAATTTGCAGAGAAGCAACAAAGAAATCAGCTTTTAAACATAGAAGGGATGACTAACCAGCAACAGATAAACAAGGCAAATCCAAGGTTTGATAGGAGAAAGATATCTGATGATGAAGATGAAGATGAGGACCTCCTCGATGAGCCAGAGATGGAAAAAATCCAAGAAGAAGAAAAGAAAGAGGGTAAAGAACCATCTCAGAAGTTGGAGGAAGTCAAATCAAAAGAAGGAGTGCAGTTTGGAACTGTACCCATTGAGGCCAAAGTTAATATGGCCTTCACATTACCTATTACCTTTGCAGCAAAGCCTGACCAACCTTTAGAAACAGAAGGACAGGTCGAGGATTGGCAAGGTTGCTACCCAGAGATTGGAAACACTGAGTTAGAAGATGGTTTTTTATACAACTTCGAAACACCTACCCATCAAATGACCCAGCATATCAAACCTTTATACATCAAGGCTCACTTTGATGGAGTTCCAATCAATAGAGTACTTATTGATAATGGTGCTTCTATTAATATCTTGCCTTTCACCACTATGAAGAAGATAGGGAAGGAAGATATAAAGCTGACTAGCACAGAAGTGGTAATCTTAGGATTTGCTGGAGATGGAAAACAAGCTAGAGGAATCTTACCAGTAGAATTGGGGGTAGGATCAAAGATCTCCATGACAGCCTTTTTTGTGGTAGATGGAAAGGCAAATTACAATGCTTTATTGGGAAGAGATTTGATACATGCAAACAAGTGTGTCCCTTCCTCAATGCATCAAAAATTAATGTTGGTAAGTGATAACCAGCAAGTTGAGATAGTCCAGGCCGATCAACGGCCTTTTGGAGCTGATTCCAATATAGCAGAAGCCAAATTATATGAATGAGAGCTTGGTCCCATAGAGGTGAGTTTTTTACCTGAAGGGGTGTTAAAAGAAGACTGGGACCAACTCCTTACACAGTTAGCATTAGTTTCTGATGATGAGCAAACCTCAGAAGAAGGACATTAAGCTGCTAGAGCAGCTAGAGGCCACCAAGGTTTCATTCGAACAGCCAGCATTTAGAAACTACCTTCGAAAGGATGAAGACTTACAAGCTCAAGATGAATCCACAGAAGTGTGCATTTGGAGTTGCTGTTGGAAACTTCTTGGGATACTTGGTCCATAAAAAAGGGATCGAAGTAGATACCAACAAGGCTCAAGCTATAATTCAAGCTAAACCGCCATCAAATAAAAAAGAACTGCAAAAGTTCTTAGAGCAATTAAATTTCTTAAGAAGATTCATCTCTAATGCAGCAAGGAAAACAAAGGTCTTTTCTCCATTATTAAAGCTTAAAACTGAATCAAATTTCAAATGGGAAGAGGTACATCAAAAGGCATTCGAAGCCATCAAGCAATACTTAACCACACCACCAGTTCTTATGGCCCATTCTTTAAAAAGGCCAATGAAGCTTTACATAGCTGCAGCAGAGGAATCAATTGGAAGCATGTTGGCTCAGGATAATGAAGAAGGCAAAGAGCAGGCAATTTATTATTTGAGCAGATTTTTAAATGAATACGAATGTAAATATTCATCAATAGAAAAATTATGCTTAAGTTTATATTTTGCCACTGTTAAATTAAGATATTATATGTTGCCTCGAAGAATCCTTGTAATTTCCAAAATTGATATAATAAAACATATGCTGACAAAGCCAATTCTTAATAATAGAATAGGAAGATGGATGATCACATTAACTGAATTTTGTATGAAGTATATTCCCCAAAAAGCAGTAAAAGGCCAGGCATTGGCTGATTTTATTACTGATCACCCCACTATTGAAATTCCAAATGAGGAAATGGTTGCTTTTATAACAACCAAAGGTTGGAAACTCTGGTTCGATGGATCCAAAACCTCTCAGTTTTCTGGAATAGGAGTTATTTTAGAATCTCCAATGGGACTTTGAACTAAATTAGGGGTAAGAATTCAAGAAAAGCTCTCAAATAATCAGACAGAATATGAAGCTCTGGTTTTAGGGCTCGAAATTTTAAAAGAGATGAAGGTCTCGAAAGTTGAAATTTATGGAGATTCACAATTAATAGTAAAGCAGATTCAAGGTGAATATCAGTGTTTAAGTGATAATTTAATTCACTATTACTTAACTGTGAAACATCTTCTCTATTGGTTCGAGGAAGTAAGTATTACTTATATACCTCGAAATGAAAATGAAGAGGCCAATCAAGTGGCCCAAAATGCTTCTGGATTTAAAACCATCATAACAGAGGAAATATTACAATACAGATAAATAATCCTGCCCTTAGCTAAAAGGGGAATCCCAGTTGAAGTAATGGAAGTTCATAAAAAAGAAAATGATTAGAGAATGTTAATCATTAAATATTTAGAAAATCCAAATCAAGAAGTACCTCGAAAAATAAAATTACAAGCTATCCATTATGTTTTATCTCAGGAAGATTTATTCAGAAAAACTGCTGAAGGTTTACTATTAAGATGTATTGATGAAGCATCAGCCATGATAGTAATGGCAGAAGTCCATGAAGGAATCTGTGGGGCCCATCAGTCAGGATTTAAAATGAAATGGTTAATAAGAAGACATGGGTATTACTGGCCTTCAATGACTAAAGATTGCATAGAATATGCAAAAGGATGCCAAGCTTGTCAAAAACATGGCCCTATACAGCATGTGCCAGCCATTGAAATGCATTCGGTTATAAAGCCTTGGCCATTTAGAGGATGGTCAATGGACTTAATTGGAAAAATTTATCCACCTTCCTCTAAGCATCATGCTTTTATAATAGTGGCAACCAATTACTTTACTAAGTGGGTCGAAGCCAAACCAATGAAAAGTGTTGATCAAAAAGATATAATTGTTTTCTTAAAGAAAATAATTACAAGATTTGGAATTCCCCAAACTATTACAGTAGACCAAGGTACAGTTTTTACTGGGGAACAAGTTAGGGAATTTGCCCAAGAGTTAGGTATAACCCTTACTCACTCAACTCCATATTATGCACAAGCTAATGGCCAAGTAGAAGCTACTAACAAAGTTCTTAAGAGCAACATTCAAAAAATGGTAAATGAAAATCCTAGGAAATGGCATGAAACCTTAGTAGATGTTCTTTGGGCACATCGAACATCAAAAAAGACAAGTACTGGTACTACCCCTTTTGCCTTAACATATGGGCATGATGCAGTATTGCCAGTAGAAATAAATATAAAAAGTCTAAGGATTCAGAATCAAGATAAGTTATCAAAAGAAGAATACCAGCATGCTATGCTCTTAGAATTAGATGGAGTGGAACAGGCCAGAGTAGATACTCTCAATAACCTCGAAGTACAAAAGAAAATTGTATCAAGAGCATATAATAAGAGGGTTCGAGCTAAAAGCTTTTGTGAAGGTGATCTGGTATGGAAAGTAATATTACCAGTAGGAACAAAAGATCCTCGATATGGAAAATGGTCCCCTAATTGGGAAGGACCTTACCAAATTCATAAAGTTTTGAAGGGTGGGGCATACCATTTGAGAAATTTAAATGGGTATATTCACTTAAGGAAAATTAATGGAAAATTCCTAAAAGCTTATTATCCTACTATATGGGAAAATAAAGCACAATAAAGTAAGAACACCATTTCTTAAAAGAGGGGCATATGTATTTTCATTGATAATCAAAATAAAATACATAAGAAAGCAGAAAGCTTTACAAGAACAGTTTGAAATCTCCCCTAGCCCTAGTTAATAATTGTTCACAAAAAGCTATAGTATCCTGAGCTTCACTCCTCACTGCAACTGATCTCTTCAAGTCAATCTTCGAATTAACAGCTAAAGCAACCAATCCTTCAGTACCTTGAGATAAGTTCAGTAACTCTTGATCAACGATTGAAAGCTTGTTATCAACTACAGTCATTTGCTCTTGTAGCTCCTTCATCTTATCAGCAATTTCTTGTTTAGATTGAAGGAGTTGTTGCTTTGACATGGAAGTTGACTGCAGTTTAGCATTGTGATCTTTGAGTCGATCTAGAGCCACTCTGGTATCATTTTCTAGCAGCTTAAAATGTCCAAGAGAATTTTGAGCGGCATGAGCATTAATAGCTGCATTTTGAAGTGAGGAAGGGAGTGAAGTAAGAAAAATTTTTGTGGCATTTGAAATCTCAGAAGAAGAGATCAGAAAAGTGCAGGCCTTTGAAAAAGAATCAAAGGCCACAGAATCCAGAAAAAAGGGAAGTGTTTGATTGAGAGCATTCTGAATCAATAGCTGGGATTGAAGAATCTCTTTATCTTGAATCTTTGGCCTAAGTGGAGTTTCCTCAGCATCAGAAAGCCAATCCTCAGTAAGAATGGCTTCAATAGAAGGAAATTGAGATGAAGGGCCAGAAAAAGAAGGGGATTGTTAGCCTAGAGGGACAGAAGGAGAAGGAGTTACAGAAGGTAAAGGTGAAGGTGGTCTCGAACTAATAGGAGTTGGAGACAAGGGTTTTATTGGAGAAGAAATGGGAGATATAGATGGTTGCTCAGAAGGTAGAGGTGAAAGTGGTCTCGAACTAATAGGAGTTGGAGACAAAGGCTTTATTGGAGAAGAAACAGGAGAAATAGGTGGTAATTCAGAAAATTCACTAACCCCAACAGAAGGAGGGGTTAATGGAATTTGAAGAAAAGATTGGTGAGGAATTATGGCCAAAGAAGAAGTTGGCCTAGGGGAAGCTGGAGAAGAAGAAAAAGTAGGAGAAGGGGTGGTTCGAGGAGTGATAATTATTCCAGGATCAGCAAGGATAGAAGATGTCACCTGAAATAATTAACATTAGAGAAGTTAAACATATGAAAAAACAAGGAAATCTGATTAATTTAATATTTGTTTAACAGAGGAATTTATACCTGCTCGAATAACCTTTTTGGGGCAGATCTTTTTCTTTTAAGAAGACCTGTTGACTGCTCAGTAGCTTTTTCCTCAGCTAAAGCAGCCTTATCAACAGGATCAGATTCAACAGGGACAGGTACCGAAGGTTGAGAAGTCTCTTTAAGGGCTCGAAGTTTCTTCCTGCCTTTATTTTTAGTACTTATCTTGATTAAAGCAATAGGCTTAGTATCCTCAGAA
This sequence comes from Hamamelis virginiana, assembly GCA_017140935.1. Classification (NCBI taxonomy): domain Eukaryota; kingdom Viridiplantae; phylum Streptophyta; class Magnoliopsida; order Saxifragales; family Hamamelidaceae; genus Hamamelis; species Hamamelis virginiana. The sequence continues at coordinate 593,135 of JAESVK010000140.1, read as the reverse complement.
TCTTCAGAATCTTCTGAAACAACAACCAGACCCCGAGAAGGATTCCTACGAGGAGGAATGGTAGTTGGAGGATGATGAAGTGCAGGCTTAGCAGTGGATACTGAAGTTGACTTCGAACCACCTGAATAATCAAGGAAAAAAGTTAACAAATGATTATATATATAAAAAAATATGAAAATAATAAATCAAAGAGGGCTATACCTTTGGTTTTTGATTGTCCCTTAAATAAAGCAGCACCAAGATTATGAACATCTTCCACAAAGAATAGAGTTCGAATGGTATCCCACCACTCTGCAAAGCTGGAAGGGTCGAGGGAAACCAAGTATGTGCCACATAACAAGGAAAATCAGCTTTATGGGCATCAAATCTGACTGAAAGTTCGATGAAGTCCTCTCGGCGAGTCAAGTGTTCTCTACCCAGCAATGTAGGGTTAGCTACACTTATATAAGGAAGAGGAATAGCTTGAACAAACCCAAACTGCGTGGCAAATTGAGAAGGAATATAGACTTCAGCCCCTCTAGAAAATATCATTATAGTCTTGTGCTTCGAGAGAGCTTTGGTACTATGAAAACCCATCTGAATATCCCTTCGAACTAAGAAGTTGTCCCATTCAGGCTTATAAGTATCATCAGTATGGGAAAGAGATTTCTTAAAAGTCTTCAACCAAAGGGGACCTAGTAGAGAATTACGAAAGGGATTGAAGAAGTGTATTGGAGGGTTTGGATCAAGAAGATAGAAATGATGGAGGCAGTTCAAGAAAGAGTTAGTTTTTGGAGTGGCATTCAAAAGAGCTTCTCCATAACAACACCCAAAGGGAGGCTCATCAGAGAAAAAAGAAGGGCCAAGAGTAGGAAAGTAGGCTTGAAGCCAAAATTGAAGAATCCATAAGGGACCTCCAGCTTTACTGGTAAGACCAGCAGAACAGAGCTCAAAGCAAGTTCTATACAGATGAGCTAAAACTAAACAAGCTAAAGGTAATTCTTTACCTGATGCTAATAATTTGGCAAGGGGAATGTACTGAGTAACGACTCTTTGTGATCGAGAACAAAAGAGTGACCTACAGAGCCAGAAAAGAAGGAAGGCACAATGTTCTCTATCGGATACCTCAGGAGTTACACCCATATGATCTCGAATAAAGGTAGATTAAGCTAAGGCAGCTGAAGAAACATTGATGTCGAAGTCAAAATCAATCTCTGGTATCAGCAAAGGTGTGAATTCATCACCTCGAGCCTTCAATCCGGTAAGCTCACAGATATCCAATACTGTAGGACCCATAAACCCACAAGGAAAAATAAAGGTATTGCAAGAAATGGACCAGAAACACATAGCACTGGCAATAAGGGGTTTGTCACTAGGAAATTTTCGAGTGGAAAGCTGAATGGCTTCGAAGATGCCAAGCCGTTTCCATTCTTCCCCCTTAAAAGGTTTAAGCCGTGCTACCCAATCATTCCATGAAGATGCTGGTGTGGGCCAATGATCAATCACTGTAGTGGGTCCCCATTCAGAAAAACCCAAAAGATGAGTTTGGCATAAGAATGGTTCTTGACCATGAATTGGTGGATAAAGATTGGCAATCGATGCATCGATATTCCTCACAAAACACGGACCTAATGCCCTAACTGTAGAATTAGTAATAGTGGAATCATAGACATATTCCACCTCAAGAGCAATGGGAGAAGGATCATCATCAGCTTTCTCAGCCCTACAAGCATCTTCGAGGAGATTTACATTATCTTTAAGAGCCAAATTGAAAGCTTTAACAGTAACAGTGGGGATTTTAGAAGAAGACGCCATGAAAATAAGAAGATTTTGAGTAAGGATAATGATCGAACAGTAAGAGTGCAAAAACAGAAGAAGAATATGAACAGTAAGGGGAATGGCGGTGGAAATGATGGTCTTTAAATGATGAACTGACAGTTAAGGAAAAAACGGCTATAGAAGAGGAATAAACACCGCTAATTATTTTTTTTTTTTCAAAATATTCAATTAGCGGGGGGTATGTTAATCCATCTTTTAACACCAGCCAGTAATTGGCTGACACGTGTTAAATATATGGAAATTCGAATTTGGTAAATTCATTTTAACACAAGCCATCAATTAGTTAACACGTGTTAAGGATGTAAAATCTGAATTTAAATATTAAATGATAAGATGTTATATTTCAAAATTACAAAGAGATTAGATTCATATCTCTTTAAATTCTTAAGAAATGACAAGTGTCAAAAGGAGAAATGACTCAAATCATGAAGGACTCTTGAGATAAACCTTAAGAGAATTTCAATTCGAAGGAAATTCCGCAGTTGGAGGAAAGAGGTTTTACGAATGAAGAAGTCTAGTTCGAAGAGGATTCTGAAGATACTTCTTATAAAAAGAGAACCTATAATCAGAGAAGGGCATCTCAAACATACACAACAGCTTCAAATCTTCTTTCTTTCTTCAGAGAAAGGTATATTTGGGAGCTCTACTGCCGCTGACCATCAAGGTTCCACAGTGGGGTCATTATCAATCACAGTTCGAGGTTCGAAGGTTGGCTAGATAGAAGATTCAAGAATTCAAGGAAAGGAAAGCTAGAACGAGAGTTCGAGGTGGCTCAAGACGGTTGTAGACCTCAAGGAAGTGCTCGAAGGAAGTTTCACAAGAGAAAGCTCGGGTTCGGCGAGAAATCTAGGAAGGCGGTTCTTCTCATCGGTTTCATCCTCGAGATTTGTCTCAAGGGGTTTGAAGTTATTCCACTGCCTCGAGGTTTTATTATATTATTGAACTCATTGTTAGTTTTAAAGGGGTCGAGATTAACTCGAACCGTACTGGCAACATATTTTTATTGATTACTTTTATATAACAATTGTTATTCTTGCATTTTAAACAATCTATTGCTTATTTATTTATTGTCAGGATTAATTAACTTGACATGTCCCCCTAAAAAGTCCTCTTCATTGAGGCATTCGAACTCCATCAACTGGTTTCCATAACTTCGAGGAACTCGAACTACCTTACAGTGGTTCGAACTCCTAAAAATTTAAAATTGAATCAACAGATGGCTACATGTAACGAGACCCATTTTCTTGTGTCAAGATGCGTATTTGAGTTCTGTTTACTCACTTTGAAAACCCATTAGTGGACTGGAAAAAGAAAGAGTTTGAGAATGGGGGCTAGGTTGCTTCCTTTCTCCCATTTTCGAAGTTGTCTAATTTTGAATAATAGAAAAAATCATTGCCATTGATTTTGAATGTATATTCAGAATTTCTTGATAAGGAAAAACTCCTTGAAAGTGCAGTTTTCTGTTAGTTATGTGAATTAAAAAATTCTAATTAATATTCAAATTGTTTATACCATGATTCAAATTACATAAAATCAACCCTAGCAAAAAATCTAGAAATATGAAGGAAAAAAAAATTATCATGAACTTATAAAATCCAAAAATAATATAAATAAAATTTAAATATTTATTTGTCTATTTTACTTAATCAATTTTAAGATTTACAATTAGGAGCATACAAATAATTTAAAAGTTGAAATTAAATGTTTTTTTCTACATAATGTAATTTTCACCAAAAAGAAAAAAACTAAATAGATAAAAATATATAATTGTTGGAATATTATCATAGGCAACATATTATTGGGTCTTGGAATATATTGAATATAGATATGAAGGTCATAATGAATGACTTTAAATAAAATTAAAATTTATTCTTAGTAGATAGTTTTAAAATTATGATGCATACAGTTTCAAATAAATAAATTAAGAAATCTTAATAAATTTGGATATTCTAGCATCCGAATTGGATATGGGGGATTATGTAAATTTTTTGGGATTTATGTGTATGATTGAGGAGTATATATAAACTTGGAAATTATTTAAAATTTTATATCGTAAGAGGGTATTATAGTAAAAAATAAATAAATAAATAAGAAAAACAGTTTAGTTGGACATTAAAAGTGATTGAAGTTCAAAACAATTTGATGGAGGAGTGAATTGATTTCACTTTACAAATACCCACAAGATCTCCTCAAAATCACATGTCCACAGTAAGACTTGTAACATGAAAGCTTGATGCCATAGTAAGTACAGTACAGTATTAGGACAAGTACACTTTCCTGCACTCATACCCGTGAATGCTTTGAAAGTCTAGTGTAATCCATCACTGATTATTGCAAATATCACTGAAAATTTTATCATTTACTATGAGATACAAAATAGATGCCAAATAAAATAGTACAATATTCTTTGATATATACACGTGATAGATATGATGGGAATCTCTGAAAGCAATAATGGTTGCAACATGTGAAGGTGCCACTAATAATTACTAGAAATGTGTAATCCACAAATGTAATATATTTTATAAACCTTCGCACTTTATGGTATATATTGACACACATGGTGGGTGAATTTTTCCAAATCACTGAAAGCAACACCGAAGCCAAGGTTCGAATTTGCTAGTGAGTCGTATGTTATTTTTTGGTATTGGTTTTTTTTTTTTTCTGTTTAATAATGGTTTCAATTTTGATATACAATGGTTAAAGAGGCATTTATATATTTTGTCCAAAACTCCATAATAACGGTTATTATTTTCTCCCAGATGGTTGGTTGATAGCGATATATAAAAGGGCAGGAAAAACCCAAGTCACATTGGTTAAAAGCCTACAGGTAACCCAGCAGACCCACTCTCCACACGCAATCTTTCCAGCGAGTAAACTCCGGCGAAGCAAGTTCCGGCGAGACAATTGAACATAGAACAATGTTACAGAATACACGTGAAAAACATTTCAGCTTGAAATTTTCTTTTTTAGGTTATAGTTCTTTTTTTTCTTTTTCTTTTTCTCGGTGACAGAATGTTTTTTTTTTTTTGCTGTAGAACTCCACTTCTCTCCTGTAAATGCCATAAAAAATAAAGAAAATAAAATAAACTCATTTCCTATGTGATGAAAAATGAGAAGGAATAAATTCATACAAAGATAGAGAGAGAAGTTCAAAGAAAAAGATGGAGAGAAGATGAGTTCTACAGCACTAAAAAAAAAATGCAATGGACGATTACCGGAGTTGCCTCACCGGAGATTGTCTCGCCATAACTTACTTCGTTGGAGTTTGCTTCCCGGAACGCGGGTGATAGGAGAAGAGGGTTTACTCGTTACCTGCTGCGTTTTCACCTTTTGGCCGTGGGAATCAAGGTAAAAAGTGAGGCTTTTTAATGGATTTTCTCCCATCTATTGGATCATCATCAAACGGTGCGCAATTGTTTGTCAGCTTTACGGGATGTCCCCCAAGTGATCAATACTCTGTATGTAATTTGGCGCGAACCGCTGTAATTTGATAACCCAGAACCGCTATTTGAAATAGCGAATTAATGCCACATGTGAAATGTTGGGGTCAACAAAAGTTATTTTTATAAATATTTTTTTATGAAAGTCATTCTCACAATTTTTTTTTTTCAAAAGATTACTTATGAAAAAAAAAAACTCCCGTTAATTAATGAGTTGTCAGAGATCCTGTTGGTCTGTCATGCAGGAAAATCTTAATGGTCTATATTACAATATTACCCATTAGGGCATCTCCAGTAGTGTAGCCAAAGCTACATTCAAAGCCAAAATTTGGCTTTTGAAAGAAAAAAATAGCTCCAGTAGTATAACTAAATCCTCACTCCAAATTTGAAGCTGCTACAGTAATCATCCATATTTGCCCAAATATAGATGATCACTGTAGCTCAGCCAATATTGCCAACTCATAGCAAAGTGGAGCAAAAGCCCCTATTGCCCTCATCAACCAACAAAACGATTGGTGATCATTTCCCTCACTTTCCCTTATTTTCCTAGCAATTTTCTCAGCATACAAACAGCAACAGAAATTTTTTTTTTAAAAAAAATCAATCATATTGTAAAATAAAATTCAAATCTAAATAATCAATTTCTATAATCAAACAAGACCCTAATCTTAAGAAAAAAAATCAAGAAGTCGAGCCAGAACCAAAGGCAGAGAGAGAAAAAAAAAAAAAAAAACCTTTTTTTGCAAACTTACATTTTTGCCATCAGTGGTATCGCCGCAGCAGAAATCAGACCACTTCTCCTTCGTCTTCGTTATGGGAAGCCCTCAAAATCTCACCTGACCTCCATCATCCATGAACTCTGCATTGGGATTCTTATCGATCAGTGGGTTCTGATCGATGGTGTCGCTGCTCCGATCATCTGCCCCACTGATCGGACATTGGGGAAACAAAAGCATGGGAGAAGAGAAAGATATAGAGAGAGAGAAAGAGAGATAGGGCGTGGGTTCTGTACAAAAAAAATGGGTTCTTGGAATGCATTTGAGAAAGAGATAGGAATAGAGAAAGAGGGGTGTGGAAAGAAGGGGGTGACCGATGGGAATGGGAATAGAGAGATAGGGAGAGTGAGAGATATTTTGTATTCAATTTATGAGAAGAGTGACTTCATTACCCAACGGAAAAAAAAAATGTGACTTTATAATTTTTTTAAACTGTCACCAAATTTTTCTTGTTGATTTTTTTAGAAAGTAACCGTTGGATTATTATGATTTTTGGTGAACATGAAATTCATAAACAGGTCATCTAATCCAATGGTTAGTTTTTCAAAATCATCATTGCATTTGGTGCACCTTATAATATGAAAAATTGTGACTTTATGTTTTTTTTTTTTTAACTGTCACCAAATTTTCCCCATTGATTTTATTAGAAAGTAACCGTTGGATCATTGTGATTTTTGGCGAACATGAAATTCATAAGCAGGTCATCTAATCCAACAGTTGGTTTTTCAAAATCATCACTGCATTTGGTGCACCTTATAATATG
>JAESVK010000140.1:565028-584226 GCA_017140935.1 Hamamelis virginiana | reverse complement strand
TATATATATATATATATATATATATATATATATATATATATATATATTAATTTTTGGCATATACATATATACATGATTAGTAGAATTCTGCCAAATACAGTTCATGGTGATAATTATTTTTGAATTTGAGATAGTAATCTAAGGAAGCAAACCATGTATACATGTATACAGTCATTAATATATACATTAAGGTTCAATTATCATCTCGGGATCATCGTTTAAGCAGATCACATAATGTATACGCAGTTTTTGCATATTAAGTAATCATGTATACATCAAATATAGATGTATACATCATTTATACATGTATATGTATCTTCAAAATCTGTTAAATGTATACATGAAATTTGTCTTTACGATTTTTTGTATATTTATATTCATGTTTATTTTTTTATATAATTGAATAAATCCATATTTGATAATTTTTCAAATTTTGGATTCTTAATTAGAGGCAAAATAATTTTAATTACTATATTTAATTCCGAATTTTTGGATAAAACCATCTTATACTAGGTTCGTATTAGTATAAATATTTATATTTTAACCTTGCGTAAGTTTTTTGATGTTTGAGTTCCATTTCTGTAAAAAAAATCTCTTTTTTGTTTCTACTTCCTAAAGCATCTCCAATGCAAAAGTCAAATTTGGCATTTCAAAAAGTACAGTTGATGCTAAATTCTAAGCCCATTTGGCATCCCAAAGTGCCAAATGGGTTTAGAATTTGGCATCAACTGGTGCTTTTTGGAATGTCAAATTTGGCTTTTGCATTGGAGATGCTCTAAGGTTTCGGTACAGTCATTCTTTCACCCAGGAATGAGTCTTCCTCACCAAAGACTCCGGCAGCCATTGCCGTCGGCCGATGCCATTGCCGGAAACGATGATCTCATGACTGAAATCCTCATACGCCTGCCCGCAAAATCTCTCTGCCGATTCAAATGCGTATCGAAACGCTGGGACTCTCTCATCTCCCATCCTGATTTCTCTCTCCTTCGCATGCCTTACTCCACCTCTGGCTTTTTCTTGTCCATAAGCTCGCGTTCCAACACTCCCTTATACAGTTATGTTCATCTCGCCGGACCGCGAATCAAAACTTCTCCTTTTAAATCTCTCACTCTTGCTGATGATCCTTCGGATCTTGACATCATGCACTCTTGTAATGGCTTATTCTTACTTTCTTCTTCCGCTAATTACTGGGTCAATTCTAATTTTTATATCTATAATCCTACTACAAAGCAATTCGCCATTATTCCAACTCCATATGATGACAGTAACACTGAGCAATCTATTCCCTCCGTGAACTTGGCTTTTGATCCCTCAAGGGCACCTCACTACAGAATTGTTTTACTGCGTTCTAGATCGAGGGGTCGCCTTTTAAATGCTACATGGACCCATCAGATTGAAATATATTCATCTGAGACTCGGGCTTGGAGAATTTCAGGGGATCCTTTTCCCTCAACAGATCTCTTGACTGTAGAAATGGGGTCTTTTTTAAAGGTACGATTTGTTGGATCAGTAGTAAGTCGAAGACTTCTTTACGTTTTGATATTGATAAGGAGTGCCTTGAAACAATGCCGATACCAACAACTCAGGATGGTAAGAACAAGATGGACGTTAGGTATTTTGGGGAGTCTGGAGGCCATTTGTATCTTATAGGTCGTTATATCATCTCTACTGCATTTGATGTCCTTGAGATGGAGAGTGATTATTCTAATTGGTTCTTGAAGTACCGGGTTGATCTTGATAACTTTGCAACAACATATCTGGACTTCCCACCTTTTGCTCATTATTCAGTACTGCATCTTGTTCGTGGGGAAGTGGAAGATGAGTTGTCTTTGGTATTGCGTATACGTGGTATCGTCCTATCTTACAACTTTAAGGACAAGTCAGTAAAGAAGCTTTGTAAATTAATTCGATGTGAAGGATGGTCACATGCTCATCACTATATGGAAACCCTCTTTCGTATTTGATGGTATTTCTTTTTTCCAAATATATCCTAGTCGTTTCAATTTTTTGCTTTTATACTTGTAAAATTTCTGTAATTCAAGCATATTTATTGCAAATTATGTGGTTTATAACTTCATGGTGAACCATTACTATTTTTATATTATTTTTCTCTCTAAATGCAAGGACAAAGTTAAGCAAGATGAAGAAGTAATGTAGTGAAAACCATATATGATGCAAATGTTATGCATCAACCTAAAGTTAAGTGCAGTATTTGAAGAGAAATTGAACTAGAATTTATGCAATTTATTGCAGGAGAACAATTTCCAATATTTTGTCTTTGGTTGATTGGTGTTGGTTAGCATTCTCAATGAAAATGTATTGCTCTTTCTCTATTCTATGAAAAAAAAAAAAAAAAAAAAATCTCTTTGTTGCATTTGTGTTTTAATCAATGTATTGCTCCCATTTCGTCAAGTTCTTCAAAAAGTAAAGCCATATTCTTGCAATTCATCAAAATTATTTAATTTAGTCTTTATATTTAAATGGAAATAAGATTTGTATTGCTTTTAATTTCCATTTGTGAAAAGAAAATAATATAATACTTATTTTGTAACTCAACCCCCTATTCTATGAATTTGAAAGAACTACTCCATTATTGCTCACTGATGACTGTGGAATCAATTGTGCAAAGTCCATAAAGTAAAAAAATTAAAAGTTCCCAGGTTGAGAGGTTCAATGAATGTTCTAACAAAGTAGGTAAAGGAAAGTTAGTGTTATAGCTTTTACATTACTCTACTCATTGGATGTTGGATGGAGACTGACCACTCTAATTGGTTTGTAAAGTCCTGCATTGATTGAATTTGGTCATAATTGCATTTTAGGAGATGGTCTAGAACCACCTTGACTCATTAGATTTGTATTATAAAGCACAATTTGAACTTTGTCTGCTTCCCAGAGAAAACAAAAAAGTAGTCATCCTTGCCTCCTTTGGTACTTCTGGTTAGGCCATATTTTATGACTTTAAGTTTATGTTGTGGCTTTATATCTGATTTTGAATTATCTCAGCATGGTGGACTTCAAGTGGGAGTGCAACCTTTCTTTGAGAACTTAATGTAAAAGGATTACAACATAGGCTGATTTATTGTTTGGATCTACTTGACATCATTGAATCAGGCTATGATTGCTGCTTGTTGTTTCACCACCACTGTTGGATGGAATATGTGGCGCATTTTGCAGACTTGAGACTGCAGTGAGTAAGCATCCATTTGGTGCTGTACTTCAGCATATAATAGCAGTATTTGCAAAAATTAAATTAAAGTTCAGAGAATTTTTTCACCTAGGGAAGCTTTTCACCTGTCTCCTTTTAGGTGAAATGTGGCTTCACTGTAGGCATTCATGTAGTCCATATTTTATTCCTATATAAATTGGTGTTGGTTAGGCATCTCAGTGAAATCCTATAGCTCACATATGTTGCATTTTGTGTGTTAATCAACAGTGTCATAATTTCTTAGTTGACTTAGGCAAGCAGAGCTACATATATGCAATTCATCAAATTTAATGACTTATCAAAATCGATTAGTTTAGGTTCTCTTGTCTCTAAATTGTATGATGCCGTATTGATATTCTTATGGAAAGACTTGGTACAAAAAGATTCAGAGATGTTAATGAAAAGAACAAAATATCAGGGTGTTCTGATTCAATAGTTGAACAATCAAAATTTTTATTATGCAAAGACTTGGTACAGAAAGATTAAGGGATGGTAATAGACAGAATTTTAATTCCGTTGTTGGGATGAACAATCAAAATTTTAAATCTTCCAAGATTTAGAATTGAGCGTACATCATATAATAATTTTTTCATGTTTTAGTGTTGACAGGTTGGTGGTAGTGGCAGTGGTGGTTGGGATGCTATAATAAAAATCACACCATAGCCATGCATGGTGGTGGTGGTGGTGGTGGTGTAGTTACTATTCATTAAAAGATGCTGTTAGGCTAATGGTGGCGATATGATGGTGGCAGCACTAATGGTGGTGGTGGCAAAGATGGTGACAAAAGATATTGAACTGGTGGTATAATGGTGGTGATTGTGGCAATGGTGAGGGAATGTATTGAAAATGAAAATATAAGTATAGAGTTGAGTGGTGGGTGTGATAGAAACAGAGGCAGTGGTGGCTGGGTGATGGTGTCGGATGATGGTAGTTGAATGTGTAGAAAATGATGATGGTGATGAGCAGCAGCAACCACAGTAGCCATAGATGGCATGGTGATGGGAGGTAGCAGTGAAAATGGGGGCTATGATAATGTTGACAAATATCATTCTACATACTTCCTGGTTGTATTTTAGCATTTCCTTTTTATGCAAATATTATCTTTTGAAGTGAGGGTAATTAATAATTTTGGAATTTAGTTGTAAAGAGCAATTAACTTATTTTGCCATCACTTGATGCATAATATATAGGTATATATATTATTGATAAAGAAAATATACACATGCATTGGGGAAGAGGGAACTGACTTGCAAAATCCACGAACCTAAGAGCACTGAAAGCTAAACCGCACAAACTGAGTTGCCTACGTACTTACCCAAAAGGAATAACCTTAACCTTCATGTAATGCTAGTATAAACATTCCAATTGTTATTAACAGTGCCTAATAGATATCAGTTTGATACACTGGTTTTGGGTAAAAATCTGGATGCATCTTGGCATTTTTTGTCTCAGTTTCTTCTGATGCTTCTGATTATTAGCCACATGAGAAAATTAGAATGCATCTTGGGATTTTTTTGTCTCAGTTTCTTCTGGTGCTTCTGATTATTAGTCACATGACAAAATTAGACTGAAATGAACAACAGCAATGAAGTCAAGTTGTGCAATGTTTAGAGGAAGAAGTTGCTTGATCAAAAGACCAATGAATTATGCATTGTAAAATCTACATTTGACAAACTGTTTTTTGCTTTTAACCTTGTGATGAATTTTGTTGTACTCATTCTTGCCCATTAATTTATTGAAACTTGATAGCGCTGCAGGCTTCGGAAGAGAGGCGGAGGGAAAAAACTTTTTCTGCAATTCCTAGCTGCAGCTTTCTGTCTCTTTTCTCAAAACTATGCTTGGTGTAATCTAGGTTTGTTTACAGCTTCAATAGTGGATTCTCCGGGGATCTCATGGTGTTGCAGAGTATCTTTGGTAACAAGAGCCTAAGGATGCCGAAGGCTCATAAATAATAAACATTGTGGCAAGCTTTATGCAGCCAAATGGCTATCATACATCTAGCTTCTCTATTTTACCTGCCATTGGTGGCCTCATGAGAACTAAAAAGAGGAGTCAAAATTGGGAAACATCCATGTTCTTTAACAGCCAGATATAAATTCAATTAGTCTAATTATTTGAGTTATGAATAATGTTTCATCATATGAACTTTGCATTATCATAATGAATTTAATTTGGGTCAATTGTTACAGTTGATTTATACTAAAGAGAAACTTATTACTGTTAAACTTCGCAGATGTTGCAAGGTGGCCTTATTAGAAGGAATCTACATTGAACTTTGAAGATGGGTCTCTACATTGAATTTGGAAGACGGGTCTCTGTTTACTGACACCTCATGTCGACTTTTCATGGTTTTACCATGAGATATGAGATTCTGAGAGGAAGAGGAAATTCAGTTTGATGGAGGCCAGTGTTATTGGCTTATGAACCAAAGGGAAAACTTAAATTTCTTTAAGAAAGCAAAAATGGTTAGGCTTGGTTCAACTTTGACAACTTATTTACAAACCAAACATATATTTGGTATATAGTTGTAGCCCCCTTATTCCATTTCTCAGATTCTGTTAATTTTCTAAGTATTGTACTGTCTTACATGTGAAGAATAAGGTTATTTTATTTTATTTTATTTATTTTTGGTTTATGGTAAAAATTGGACTCCAAACCCCAACCCCTCCTATAGATGACATGCCGACCACAGTGCTACAATGGCATTGGCATCTAGTAAAATATTTCATAGGCTAGCTAGCTTGTTGTGCAGCACTTAATTATGTTCAGAAACATCTTTAAGGAAAACTGTCTTTTAATGGCCTCTAAAGTAAATTTATAGTAGCTAATTTCATGTGCTATACTCGAAGGATAGAAAGTAGCTGTCAATGTGTTTTGCAAAGTTTGAGTGATTTTATTTCATAAAAATTTGATTTTTGTAAAGGATGGCTCTCACTCTTGCCTTCTATTCAATTTTTTTGCACAAATAAATAACTCCATTGCTAAGTAGTTGCTACAATATCGTAAGCTTTTATTTCTTCCATTTGATTGCATTTTTTTTTTTCCCTGTGTGGATAAATGAATCCGAATATAATTGATCATCATTGATTGTTTGATTTTTTTTATGATTTGATTTTCCATATTTAGTCTGTAACTAATATGGAAAAAATATGGGATAAGTTTGAAATAAATTCAAATTCAAATTTATCCCATATTTTATCCATTTTAGTTACAAACCAAATATGGAAAATCAAATTTGATTCTAATCTAAAATTAAGGAAAGGTAAAAAAAAAAAAAAAAAAGAGTCATTACACAATTAATATTTGAATTTAATTTAAATATAAAAGGATTTTTGGGTAAAGTATCTTATCCGTTGGACTTGATGATAATAAAATCAGAAAATCAGTTTTTAGAGTCCTATGAATAATTTTCTGTTTTTTTTTTTTTTAATGAGTCATCCTATTTTTAAGAATATCTTTATTTATTAATTTTTTTTACAAGCGCTAAAAGATTACAAATCAATTAGGCACAAGTAATAAAATCATGCAGACGAATCCCAAAATAATGCTTAACTAAATACCCTAATAAGGTAATGAACAATTATAAGCAATCGATTTCACACGCTTCTCAGATGTTGTAAAACTAGTAAACTACTATTATATGTAAGGGACAAGTTCCTTTTACATATATTTCTACTCATATTTTTACACATGGTTCACAAAACCTAACTTGGGAGTTGTATTTTGAGGAACTCATCGTTGGATTAAATGCTCCTCCCATACACATCATGTCTGCCGAAAACCACATTAATCGGACACCAGTCACTATTCGATCCAAAAAGTCACATTTAAAATCAATAAAAAAAATCACAATTTTCCATAGTTATGGATAAAGTAGGTCTTAATTTCGGATCGACTTGATTTTTTGGTAGACATAATGTGTATAAGAGAAGCATTTAATCCGACGATGGGTTTCCCAAAATACAACTCCCATGTTAGATTTTGCGAATCGTGTGTAAAAAGAACTTGTCCCTATATGTAATCCTATTAACATTTGTAAACCTTAGGTTTCTAGTATCTGAAACACTACTAATATATAAAGGGTTATACCTTTAAAGAGTGGTTTTGTTCGATTTTTCAGTGCAACCAAACCAAATTGAAAAACAAAAAAACAAAAAAACAAACAGCTTGGTTTTCTCAAACTGTAGACATTGTAAAATTGAACCAAATCGTTTACAGTTCGATTTCGTGGCTTGGCTATTTTTTTTTTTCACCCTTATTGAGCAGCCAAAATGCTCCTCCTAGATATGGAGGACTAAATTAAACCATAAGTAATATGTATTCGTAAGGGGCTATTTGGAAAATATAAAAATTTGATCAGCTGAAAATGAGTTTGGTCGGTCTTTATTTTACCATTGTTTGATAAATTCTCTTTTCCTCTAACTATGTTCAGTATAGTACAAAAAATAGGTCCCAAACATAATTTTTTTTGTCGAACAAAAAGGAATATCAAATATGAGTTCAGAATGAATACTTTGGAACTTTTGGATAATTTTTTCTATTTAAAAGCTAGATTACAATATGAGCGGATAGTCTAACCTAATTTTCAAAAGAGCAATTCCCTAGAGTATCAACTCATTTAATGACTGAATGCACGTATCTTTTTTTGAATTCTTTCTCAATATTTGAAAGAATAGTCTGCTGATGGTTTGTTGACTTAGTGACATATATTCTTACACTTTTTATTTATTTATTTATTGTTAAGCAGTTAAAACTTATACCCTAAATCCCCAATAATATTAACCGACAGACATCAATGCACTTCCATACACTTAAACTCAAGATCTCTTTCTGGTAAATGAGTTTACATATTTACTTTTAAACGAGAGGTTTTAATTAAGAACATACAAAACCAAACGATTTTCATTTGTTTCTTTGAGATTTCCATCTTTTAGCAATTAGAGCATCTCCAATAAGAAGCTCCCATTTACGCATCCCAATTTCATATTTAGGGGTGATATAGTGCCAAAATGATAGCTCCTCCCAGTTTTGAAGTTTTGGCACTATTCTACTCCAATAAAGAGCTCTTATATTTAACACCATTGCGCTTCAATGGAATTTAAATTTAAGAGAAATATGATTTGAACTATTTGGAAGAAGAAGATTATTATAAGAATAAAAATTCCAAAAAATAAAAGGAGATATTAATGCGTTTGCCAAATTTTGGAAGCTATGTATGCTAAAAAAAAAAACTGCCTTAGGCATTGGTACCGACAATGGAATTGAGGCAATGAACTACCTACACACTGCTCATTTTTCTCTTGTTTCTACTTCTGAGGGTTTCATTCACACTCATTTTGTCACCCAAGAATGAGTCTCACTCACAAAATACGCCGGCAGCCATTACAATCGGCCGATGCAATTGCCGGCAACGATGATCTCATGACTGCAATCCTCATATGCCTGCCTGCAAAATCTCTTTGCTAGCAAAAAAAAAAAAAAATTGAACTTTTGGATAATTTTTTCTATTTAAAAGCTAGATTACAATATGAGTGGATAGTCTAAACTAATTTTCAAAAGAGCAATTCCATAGAGTATCAAGTCATTTAATGATTGAATGCACGTATCTTTTTTGAATTCTTCCTCAATATTGGATAGAATAGTTGCGATATGCTGATGGTTTGTTGACTTAGTGACATATATTCTTACACTTTTTATTTATTTATTTATTGTTAAGCAGTTAAAACTTATACCCTAAATCCCTAATAATATTAACCGATAGACATCAATGCACTTTCATATACTTAAAATCAAGATCTCTTTTTGGTAAATGAGTGTACATCTTTACTTTTAAACGAGAGGTTTTAAATAAGAACATACAAAACCACATGATATTCATTTACTTGTTTGAGATTTCTATCTTTTAACAATTAGAGCGTCTCCAATAAGAAGCTCCCATCTATGCATCCCGATTTCATATTTAGGGTTGATACAGTGCCAAAATGATAGCTCCTCTCAGTTTTGAAGTTTTGGCACTATTCTGCTCCGATAAAGAGCTCTTATATTTAACACCATTGCGCTCCAATGGAATTTAAATTTAAGAGAAATATGATTTGAAGTATTTGGATGAATATAATTATTGTAAAAAAAAATTTCCAAAAAAAAGAAAATATTAATGCCATTTTCAAATTTTGGAAGCCTTAAAAAAAATAAAAATAAAAACTGCCTTAGGCATTGTGTCACGGCCTCAATTATTTCGTCCTTGACCGTGCGGCCTTAGACACCTTACTTGCCAAGTAGAAGTGCTAAGTCAGCTTTTCCCAAACCAAAATGCCAAGATTGCAAGAAGAGAATATAGCAAGACACTTAGAGTTTGAGTGAATGAAAGTGTATTGCTTGAACAAAGGAAAGATTACAAAGAGAGCTTGATAGCTTTACAACTTGAGAGCTTTGTGTGTAGAGAGGTGTTGAGAGGTTTGTGAGTTATGTTTGTTATGTACAAATGAGCTCCCATCCACCTATTTATAGCCTATAAACAATGTTCTAGAAAGCTACTAGAATGTGTAGTGTTCTACAGATTTCCATAGTCACATGCTATATACAAGCAACTAAGTTTCTAGAGAATTCTAGCAATATGTACAAGGTATCCTCTAGTTACCCTTCTAACTCTAATGTTCTAGAGTATTCTTTGATGCTTCCCTCAAGTTCCTCAACTCTCTAGATAATTATTAGAGCTTCCACCATAGTCCAAAGGTTTCCTCAACACTCTAGAAAGTTCTTGAGTCTTCCCTTGCATGCTACCATTTTCTAGAATGTTCTTGGCCCTTGCCTTCCACAACCTTCTAGAGACTTCCAAGGTTATTTCCAATATTCTAGAAGGTTACAAAGTATTCTAGAACACTCTAGATAATTTTTGAAGCTTATTTTGTCTTCTAAAATGTTTCAGAAGGTTCTAAAACATTCCTCGTGTGTGCAGGGCATTCTAGATTTTTCTAAAAGGTTCCAAGAATGCATTTCCCTTGAGTTTCTAGTTTTGCATACCAAATGTGGCGGGTCGTTACAATTAGCACCGACAATGGAATTGGAATTGGGCTAATGGACGGCCGACACAGGGCTCATCCTTCTCTTCTTCTACTTCCTAGGGTTTCATTCACACTTATTCTGTCACCCAAGAATGAGTCTCACTCACAAAATACGCCGGCAGCCATTGCCATCGGCCGATGCAATTGCCGGCAATGATGATCTCATGACTGAAATCCTCATATGTCTGCCGGCAAAATCTCTCTGCCGATTCAAATCCGTATCGAAACACTGGTACTCTCTCATATCTCATCCTCAATTCTCTCTCCTTCGCATGCCTCACTCCACATCTGGCTTTTTCTTGTCTATGAGCACGCTTTCCAACACTCCTTTATACAGGTATGTTCATCTCTCCGGAACGCCACTCAAGAGTGCTCCTTTTAAATCGATTACTTTTGGTGATGATCCTTCTCGTATTAGCATCATACACTCTTGCAATGGCTTATTCTTACTTTCTTTTTCTGGTTACTGGATCGAACGTAATTATTATATCTATAATCCTACTACAAAGCAATTCGCCATTATTCCAACTCCCTCTGATGACAATAAACCAATTGTTCCTGCCATGAACTTGGCTTTTGATCCTTGTAGAGCACCTCACTACAGAATTGTTTTAGTGCGTTCTAGGCTTTTAAATGGTACAAGGACCTATCAGATTGAAATATATTCATCCGAGACTCGGGCTTGGAGAACTTCAGGGGATCCTTTTCCCTCAACAAAACTCTTGGACTTTAGAAATGGGGTTTTCTTTAATGGTATCATTCATTGGGTCAGTAGTCGGTCGAGGACTTTTTTGCGTTTTGATGTTGATAAGGAGTGCATTGAAACAATGCCGATGCCAACAACTCAGGATGGTACTTTCGTAATGTCCATTAACTATTTTGGGGAGTCTGGAGGCCATTTGTATGTTATTGGTCCTGTCTCCTCTATGGCATTTGACGTCCTTGAAATGGAAAGTGATTACTCTAATTGGTTTTTGAAGTACCGGTTTGATTTTGATTACGTTACAACATTTCTGGAGATTCCACCTTTTCCTGAATATTCAATACTGCATCTTGTTCATGGAGAAGTGGAAGAACGGTCGGCTTTGGTGTTGCGCATAGGTGCTATGGTCATATCCTACAACTTTAAGGATAAGTCAATAAAGAAGCTTTGTAATTTGGTACAACGTGGAGAATGGTCACATGCTCATCAATATGTTGAAACCCTCTTTCGTATTTGATGGTATATCTTTTTCCCATAAGTATTGAAGTCGTTTCAATTCTTCTTGCTTTTATAGTTGTAAAGTTTCTGTAATTCAAGCATATTTATTGCAAATTATATGGTTTATGATATCATGATGAACTATTACAGTTTTTATATCAACATTATTTCTCTCCCTTAATGCGATGACAAAGTTAAGCAAGATGATGAAGTAATGTAGTGAAAACCATTTATGATGTGAAGGTTATATCAACCTAAAGTTAAGTGCAGTATTTGAAGAAAAATTGAACTAAAAATTATGCAATTTATTGCAGGTGCATAATTACCAATATTTTGTCCTTTGTTAATCAGTGTTGGTTAGCGTTCTCAATGAAAATGTATTGCTCTTTCTCAATGTTTAAAAATTAAAATAAAAAAATAATAAATAATAAATGATTGTTTTATTTGTATGTGTTAATCAATATACTGATCCTATTTCTTCCGTTTCTTGAAAAATTAAAGCCGCATATGTGCAATTCGTCAAACTTGTTTAGTTTAGTTGTTATATTTGAATGGAAATAAGATTTGTATTGCTTTTAATTTTTGTTTGCAAAAGGAAAATAATATAATGCTCCTCTCGTAGCTCAACCCCCTATTCTATGAATTTGAAAGAACTATTCCATTATTGTGCACTGATGACGGTGGAATCAATTGTGCAAAGTCCGAAAACCAAAAATTAAAAGTTCCTAGGTTGAGGCTGTTACACGGTCTTGTGTAGAACTCAACCCCAAAAGCTAGCTCAAGAGGTGAGGGTGCTCTCACGCTTATATACAACACATTATTTTCATACTTATGCGATGTGGGACTTCTCTTCACACCTCCCTTATGCGCGGAGTGCTCACTCGGCAGCACCTGCCGCATGCAGGTCTGGGACACGCACCCTACCCATCCCTCGGTATACCGGCTTTGATACCATGTTTCACGGTCTTGGGTAGAACTCAACCCAAAAGCTAGCTCAAGAGGTGAGGGTGCCCTCACGCTTATATACAACACATTACTTTCATACTTAGGCGATGTGGGACTTCGCTTCACAGAGACGTTCAATGAATGTTCTAATAAGGTAGGTAAAAATGTTAGTGGTATAGCTTTTGCATTGCTCTACTCATTTGATATTGGATGGAGACGTACTCTAATTGGTTTGTGAAGTCCTGTATTGATTCAATTTGGTTATAATTGCATTTTAGGAGATGGTCCAAAACCACCTTGACTCATTAGATTTGTATTATAAAGCACTATTTGAACTTTGTCTGCTTCACGCCTTCACGGAGAAAACAAAAAGGTAGTAATCCTTGCTTCCTTGGTACTCTTCTGTTGAGGCCATTTTTTATGATTTTAAGTATATGTTGTGGCTGTTTAAATTTTGTTATTATTTATATCTGATTTTGAATTATGTCAGCATAGTGGGCCTTAACAGGGAGTGCACCTTTATTTGAGAACTTAATGAAAAAGGATTACAACATAGGTTTTAGTGTGTCATTGAAACTGCTTTGGCGAATAAGCATGAGTGGGACATGTAAGTGTGTCTTGAGAATGGGGGCTGATTTGGTGTTTTGATTGAGTTGACGTCAATGAATCAGGTTATGATTTCTGCTTGTTGTGTCACCAAAAGTATAGTTAACATTTGATTTCTGCTTGGCTGCCATCAACAAAAGTATAGTTAACATTTGAATGTCTGCATTCTTGCTGATGTTCAAGTGTAATGTGTAAGATACAAAGGCCCCATTCAATTCCCATTGGACGACCCAAATGCACCCTAAAAGTGATCGAAATCGTTAGGTTTTGGAATGAACTTTAATTGTGCTTTTCTTCTCTCTGGCTTGGTTTTGGATTGACCTTTAATTGTGCTTTTCTTCTCTCTGGCTTCTTTCTGCAGTTTTTTCCCATATTGGAAAGGGGTAACTAGGCATGGTTTAAGTTATTGGTTTCTAAATTTGACGAAGAGTTAGTATGTACGTTTCTAGAAATCAATTTGGTCTTTGCAATGGAACTAATCTACAAAATCTTGTCTGTTTTTTTAGCAATAGTGGCGTCTCTTCCAATTAGGGATGGAGGGAGAACAAGTATGTCAAATTGTTGAATAACTTTCTTTATCTAACTAGAAAGTTAGATAAAATACCCTGATTCAAACATACTATATATATAACACTATTTCTTCATTTCACATACTTTCTGGGGTTCAACAATACTATATATAACAGTATTAATTTCTTCATTTCACATACTTCCTGGTTGTATTTTAGCATTTCCTTTTTATGCAAATTTAATCTATTTTACCCGCCTTTGGTGGCCTTATGAGATGCAAAAAAGAGAACACAAAATTGGGAAACATCCATCTTCACTAACAGCCACATCTAGATTTACTTAGTCTAATTATTGAATTAATTTGAAAATAGGGAAGAAAACCATATGCAAACTAATCTGATACTCATGTATTTGCTATTTATTCCTCTGGTAGATTTTGTGCTCCCCGTTTTGCAATATCGAGAACTTTGCATCCAATGTACCAAGATTGAACATTTTATTTTCTATTAGTTTCACAAGGAAGCCCATAGGGCTTGTGAGCTACATGCCCTCCCCCTTCCCTAAACCTGCAATATTCGATCTCAAGTCTCTGGTATAACCATATAAAGACTCTACCTGTACGTTAGCGAACATCTTCAATGTACAAAGATTAAACTTCAATTTGTTGTGTTATTTTCCTATGGATATAGGAGCCCTTTTTTATTTTAGAGGTGGTTTCCTTCTTTCAAGACCTTTTGGTAAGGGTAGTGAAAGAGACTAAGGATGCTATTTGATTTTGTTTATTCTCTTTTCACAGAGGATATACCAAAGGGTGTTGAATTGAATGAAGTGGTCTTTAACCTATTACTTGGGTTTTTCCACAGGCATGTTATTGTCGACTATGTTGTTTTTGCAGCTATATTTGATGGGAGTATTTCCAAGACATTTCTTGATGCAAAACTTAATTTAATTCTTTGATGTCCCTCATATTGCAACTTAATTTAGTTCATATGGGATATAGGCTAGTTAATTTACCAAAGAAAGGCCTAGAAAAGGAAGGAAAAATGAGCAGAGTTAAAAAGGACAATCCATTGGTTTAACATGGATGAACATATATTTTGGAATGCAAAATCAATTCGAAAAGAGGGAGGAAACACATATCCAAAAGTGTTAAACCCCGAAATTTTGTTCCCATGTTGTGTGTGCTTTTCTTCCCTATATTTTTGGTTAGAAAAAAAAAAAAAAACAAAACAAAAAAACTATGTAATCATGTAATCCATGGATTTGGAACCAACTACTTGGTTTTATATTAAATTTCCATTATTTTACCTTTTATTTAACTGTTTGCACTTTTACATTGTTTTCCTTCTTGCTCATATTTGTTTACAAGGGTTTATTACTCATATACTCTCTCTCTCTTTGCAATGGGATATAGGAAACCAGGCTGATTTCAGAGATCGATTTATTCTGAGAATCTTGTTGCAGTTTGTTTATACACTTTTGGTGGAATATATGGTGGGGTTTGTTTAAATGAAGGTCTTGTAGTTTCAGACATAGCTGACAGCATCAACACAAGGTATGAGGTTTTGTAGCTCCATCTCAATGATGCTATGAGGTACAAGGGATGCTTTATTTTATTTAATAGTGTTTTTTTTTTTTTTTTTTGGGAAAATGTTACAAAGTTTGAATGTCATGTTTAATTTAGATATGGTCAATGTGCCTATGATGCAGCTTATTAGAATTTCATTTCTAAAGTCCTTTGAGAGGAATTTAGGATTTTGATGAATTGCTATTGAAATCACTTTCTGGCTGAAAAATCATAAACAGCAGGCCTTATTTGTTACATCACAACATTTCAATATTAAGACATCATAAACACATCCTGAAATAACCTATGCGCGGAAGTTCCATGTGACCAAATTGAAAAATAATTGAGGTGAATTCAGTTTGTTGCTTCTTGATCGATCTTTCAAGCCCTTGGTTTTCACCTTCAAGACTGAAGCTGCCTCATGAAAAGCCATCCTCTGGCTAAACTGGTTGAAACAAGCCCATCATCATTCAACCTTCAGCCTTCAGGCATCATCAACACAAAATAACACTAGCAGTCCTTTCCTTGCTAATGCCCTTCTGCCAACAGAGAATGAATGAAGGACAGTTGTTACCTGATACTGAAACCTCTAATAGGCAATACTCTTTATGCATAGGAAGAGCTGATTCATTTGCACCATGCTCCATTTCTTTCCTCTGAATAATATCAATTGGCAAATGATCACCAAATTTGCATACACAGAGGAAAGGAAGCCTAACAATGCCATGGACGCGCGCTCTGAAACTCTATTCTTCTGACTTTGCAAAAAATTTGGCCAACTAAAGATGAATGTGAACTGTCTTTAGTTCACAACTGTTTGGTAAATTCTTTTTTCATTCAAATATGTTAAATAATTCTTTTTTCTCTTCTGGAATTCTTCCCCTGTTGGCAGAGCTTTGTTGCACTGCATGTTTTTCATATGAGCATAATAATCCAATTTAACATCCATCCTCCAAAGAGATGGCTCAAAGTAAGAGGTACATATTTTTATGATTAATCATGACTAAGCTGACAGACCAAAATCCATACCCTTGTCAAATGTAAGATCAAGGAGGAGCCTAAAAAAGCTAGATTTGAATGAAGTTTATTAGCCTAGTGATATGTATGTTCACCCTTAAAGAAGAAGTTTTGAGTTTAAATCATTTATAAATTCGCATGGTAATTCAAAATGAGGCTCTTGCCAAGGTTCCACGATGTGCAATTCATACAACCCACTAAATGGGGGAATAGAAACTCACCTCCCATCTTGAACTGTGCTAGGCATTGACAAAGAATGGAATGGAGGTAAGAGCATCTCCAATATTGCGTCAATTTTTAGTCACAACATTTCCAATGATACGTCAATTGAAGTGTTTTTGCCAAAAATTAGCATCGGCTTCCAAATAAAAGTTACTCCAATGATATTAATGGGATGCCAAATTTTGACAATAGCACATACAATTTTGACATGGAGTTATCAAATTACATATATGCAATTCATCAAATTTAATGACTTATCAAAATCAATTAGTTTAGGTTCTCTTGTCTCTAAATTATATGATGCCGTATTGATATTTTTATTGAAAGACTTGGTACAAAAAGATTCAGAGATGTTAATGAAAGACAAAAATATCAGGGTGTTCTGATTTAGAAGTTGAACAATCAAAATTTTTATTATGCAAAGACTTGGTACAGTAAGATTAAGGGATGGTAATAGATGGGATTTTAATTCCGTTGTTGGGATGAACAATCAAAATTTTAAATCTTCCAAGATTTAGAATTGAGCGTACATCATATAATAAAATTGTCATGTTTTAGTGTTGAGAGGTTGGTGGTAGTGGCAGTGGTGGTTGGGATGCTATATTAAAAATCGCACCATTGCCATGCATGGTGGTGGTGGTGTAGTTACTATTCATTAAAAGATGCTGTTAGGCTAATGTTGGCGATACGATGGTGGCAGCATTAATGGTGGCGGTGGCAAAGATGGTGACAAAAGATATTGAACTGGTGGTATAATGGTGGTGATTGTGGCAATGGTGAGGGAATGTATTGAAAGTGAAAATATAAGTATAGAGTTGAGTGGTGGGTGTGATAGCAACAGAGGCAGTGGTGGCTGGGTGATGGTGTCAGATGATGGTAGTTGAATGTGTAGAAAATGATGTTGGTGATAAGCAGCAACAACCACAGTAGCCGTAGGTGGCATGGTGATGGCAGGTAGCGATGAAAATGGGAGCTATGATAATGTTGACTATAGTAGTAACAATGGTGTTCTTATTTTGGGGAAAAAAAAGTCATTCATTTTTAAAGAGGTTTTGATATAACCCAAATTATACATTAAAGTAGAAAAAAATCCTTCCTTGTTTTGCTCATCTGCTTGAAAAAATAAAGTTGACAGGTAAAGGCTTCTAAGAGATTGTTGTTAGTGCCACTTTCACTTCAGCCTAGTTGGTTGAGATTCTAATATTTGTTAGTGTTGTTATTTTTGTGGATGGTGTGATAGAGGACATTGTCCATTTTCTTAAAAGTAAAGAAACTAGGAATTTGTTTTGAGTTTGGTTAATGAGTTGTGAGGAATTCCGTCTGTCTGTCATGTTTTAGGAAAATCTTAATGGTCTAGATTGCATATTATTCATAGTATAATTGTTCTTCAATAATAAGTATATAGATTGCATAATAGGCTTCTTCTTTCTACTTGGGTTGCCCTATTAACTTTTTCAAGAAGCTTTTGAAACAGTACGAACTAATCTGTGTAATCTTGTCCTCTTTTTTCCTCTATAGTGTTGTCTCCTCAGATTAGGGATTGAGAGAGGGAGGAAGAACAAGTATAACATATTGTTGAATAACTCTCTGTATCTAACTATACTTGAGCACATAGTTGGCTCCATCTAGGAAAATATCCTGATTCGACCATACTACATATAACGATATTTTTTCATTCCACATACTTCCTGGTTGTATCTTAGCATTTTTCCTTTTTATGCAAATTTTATCTTTTGAAGCGAGGGTTATTAATAATTTTGGAATTTAGTTGTAAAGAGCAATTAACTTATTTTGTCATCACTTGATGCATAATATATAGGTATATATATTATTGATAAAGAAAATATACACACGCATTGGGGAAGAGGGAACTGACTTGCAAAATCCACGAACCTAAGAGCACTGAAAGCTAAACCGCACAAACTGAGTTGCCTATGTACTTACCCAAAAGGAAAAACCTTAACCTTCATGTAATGCTAGTATAAACATTCCAATCTGTTATTAACAGTGCCTAAAGATATCAGTTTGATACACTGGTTTTAGGCTTATTGTTTTAGCCAAATTTTACGGTTTAAAAATCTGGATGCATCTTGGTATTTTTTTTTGTCTCGGTTTCTTCTGATGCTTCTGATTATTAGTCACATGAGAAAATTAGAATGCATCTTGGGATTTTTTGTCTCAGTCTCTTCTGGTGCTTCTGATTATTAGTCGCATGACAAATTATACTGAAATGAACAACAGCAATGAAGTCTAGTTGTAGCAATGTTTAGAGGAAGAAGTTGCTTGATCAAAAGACCAATGAATTATGCGTTGTAAAATCTATATTTGACAAACTGTTTTGTGCTTGTAACCTTATGATGAATTTTGTTGCACTCATTCTTGCCCATTAATTTATTGAAACTTGATAGCGCTGTAGCCTGCGGAAGAGAGGGATGGGGGGGGGGGGGGGGGGGAAAAACTTTTTCTGCAATTTTTAGCTGCAGCTTTCTGTCTCTTTCTCAAAACTATGCTTGGTGTAATCTAGGTTTGTTTACAGCTTCAACAGTGGATTCTATTGGGATCTCATGGTGTTGCAGAGTATCTTTGGTAACAAGAGCCTAAGGAAGGCTCATAAATAATAGAGCAGTGCTAGGAGTCCCGTTCACTATTCCCGTTTGATTTCCCGTTTCACAGTAAAAACTCCCCACAATCCAACACGGTGAAAATACTCCAACAATCGAACATAGTGAAAATACCCAACTGTCCTACACAGTAAAAATACCCCAACAGTGAAAACACCCTAATAGTCTTACAGTGTTTTTTAGGTTTTCACTATGTTTTTGGTATATCAATTTCATGTGAAGACACTCAAAATGCTTTGAAAC
>JAESVK010000140.1:542616-556008 GCA_017140935.1 Hamamelis virginiana | reverse complement strand
ATGAAAAAGGATTACAACATAGGTGCTAGTGTGTCATTGAAACTGCTTTGGCGAAGTGGCGAATAAACATGAGTGGGACATGTGAGTGTATCTTGAGAATGGGGGCTGATTTGTTGTTTGGATTGAGTTGACGCCAATGAATCAGGTTATGATTTCTGCTTGTTGTGTCATTACCACTGTTGGATGGAATATGGTGGTGCATTTGCAGACGGGGGTAAGTAACCCTTTTGATGCAATCAATATGCTATGTAGGTTCGGAAAATGTTATGAGAAAGAGCAAGCTTGAATCTGTGCTTGTATAGTTATTTGGAAAAATTGTCAATCAAAACAATCTATGTACTCATAAGTGAAGCTTCCCTCACTCTGTTACCTAGTTTAGCTTGCAACTTGGCTGCCATCAACAAAAGTATAGTTAAGATTTGAATGTCTGTATTCTTGCTGATGTTCAAGTGTAATGTGTAAGATACAAAGGCCCCATTCAACTCCCATTGGACGACTTAAATGCACCCTAAAAGTGATCGAAATCCTTAGGTTTTGAGTTGACCTTTAATTGTGCTTTTCTTCTCTCTGGCTTCTTTCTGTAGTTTTTTCCCATATTGGAAAGGGGAAACTAGGCATTGTTTAAGTTATTGGTTTCCAAATTTGACGAAGCGTTAGTATGTACATTTCTAAAAATCAATTTGGCCTTTGCAATGGAACTAATCTACAAAATGTTAAAAAATCTTGTCCTGTTTTTTTAGCAATAGTGGCGTCTCTTCCAATTAGGGATGGAGGGAGAACAAGTATATCAAATTGTTGAATAACTCTCTGTATCTAACTAGATTCAAGCACATAGTTGGCTTCATCTAGTAAAATGCCCTGATTCAACCATACTGTATATAACACTATTTCTTCATTTCACGTACTTTCTGGGATTCATCAATACTGTATATAACAGTGTTAATTTCTTCATTTCACATACTTCCTGGTTGTATTTTGGCATTTCCTATTAGTGCAAATTTAATCTATTTTATCCACCCTTGGTGGCCTTATGAGAAGCAAAAAAGAGAACACAAAATTGGGAAACATCCATCTTCATTAACAGCCAGATCTAGATTTACTTAGTCTAATTATTGAATTAATTTGAAAATAGGGAAGTGAACCATATGCAAACTAATCTGATACTCATGTATTTGCTATTTATTCCTCTGGTAGATTTTGTGCTCCCCGTTTTGCAAAATCCAGAACTTTGCATCCAATGTACAAAGATTGAACATTTTTTTTTCTGTTATAGTTTCACAAGGAAGCCCATAGGGCTTATGAGCTACATGCCCTCCCCCTTCCCTAAACCTGCAATATTTGATCTCAAGTCTCTGGTATAACCCCATAAAAGACTTTACCAGTACGCTAGCGTACATCTTCAATGTACAAAGATTAAACTTCAATTTGTTGTGTTATGTTCCTATGGATATAGGAGCCCTTTTTTACTTTAGAGGTGGTTTCCTTCTTTCAAGACCTTTTGGTAAGGTTAGTGAAAGAGACTAATGATGCTATTTGATTTTGTTTATTCTCTTTTCACAGAGGTTATACCAAAGGGTGTTGAATTGAATGAAGTGGTCTTTAAGCTATCAGCTGGGTTTTTCCACAGGCATGTTATTGTTGACTATGTTGTTTTTGCAGCTATATATGATGGAGTATTTCCAAGACATTTCTTGATGCAAAACTTAATTTAGCTCTTTGATGTCCCTCATATTGCAACTTAATTTAGTTGATATGGATATAGGACAGTTAATTTACCAATGAAAGGCCTAGAGAAGGAAGGAAAAATGAGTAGAGTTAAAAAGGACAATCCATTGGTCTATCATGGATGAACATATATTTTGGAATGCAAAATCAATTTGAAAAGAGGGAGGAAACACATATCCAAAAGTGTTAAACCCCTAATTTTTTTCCCCGTGTTTTTCGTGTTTTTCTTCCCTATATTTTTGGTTATAAAAATAAATAAATAAATATATAACAAAACAAACAAACTATGTAATCATGTAATCCATGAATTTGGAATCAACTAATTGGTTTTATATTAAATTTCCATTATCTTTCCTTTATTTTACTGTTTGCACTTTTACATTGTTTTCCTTCTTGCTCATATTTGTTTACAAGGGTTTATTACTCATGTACTCTCTCTCTTTGCAATGGGATATAGGAAACCAGGCTGATTTCAGAGATCGATTCATTCAGAGAATCTTGTTGCAGTTTGTTTCTACACCTTTGGTGGAATATATGGTGGGATTCGTTTAAATGAAAGTCTTGCAGTTTAAGACATAGCTGACAGTATCAACACAAGGTATATGAGGTTTTGTAGCTCCATCTCAATGATGCTATGAGGTACAAGGGAGGCTTTATTTTATTTAATAGTGTTTTTTTTTTTTTTTTGGAAAATGTTACATAGTTTGAATGTCATGTTCAATTTAGATATGGTCAATGTGCCTATGATGCAGCTTATTTGAATTTCATTTCTAAAGTCCATTGAGAGGAATTTAAGATTTTGATGAATTGCTATTGAAATCACTTTCTGGCTGAAAAATCAGAAACAGAGGGCCTTATTTGTTACATCACAACATTTCAATATTAAGACATCATAAACACATCCTGAAATAACCCTTGGTTTTTTGCCAAATTGAAAAATAATTGGGGTGAATTCAGTTTGTTGCTTCTTGATCAATCTTTCAAGCCCTTTGGTTTTCAACTTCAAGACTGAAGCTGCCTCATGAAAAGCCATCCTCTGGCTGAGCTGGTTGAAAGAAGCCCATCATCATTCAACCTTCAGCCTTCAGGCACCATCAACACAAAATAACACTAGCAGTCCTTTCCTCGCTAATGCCCTGCTGCCAACAGAGAATGAATGAAGGGCAGTGGTAACCTGATACTCAAACCTCTAATGGGCAATACTCTTTATGCATAGGAAGAGCTGATTCATTTGCACCATGCTCCATTTCTTTCCTCTGGATAATATCAATTGGCAAATGATCACCAAAAAACAAGATTTGAATGGAGTTTATTAGGCTAGTGATATGTATGTTCACTCTTAAAGAAGTTTTCAGTTTAAATCATATATAAATTCGCATGGTAATTCAAAATGAGGCTCTTGCCAAGGTTCCACGCTGTGGAATTCATACAACCCACTAAATGGGGGAATAGAAACTCACCTCCCATCTTGAACTGTGCTAGGCATTGACAAAGAATGGAATGGAGGTAAAGAGCATCTCCAAACTTGCGTCAATTTTTAGTCACAACATTTCCAATGATACGTCAATTGAAGTGCTTTTGCCAAAAATTAGCATTGGCTTCCAAATAAAAGTTACTCCAATAATATTAATGGGATGCCAAATTTTGACAATATCACGTACAACTTTGACATGGGAGTTACCAAATTACATAAATGGAGTCCCGATCTAGTAGGCAGGCATATGCTGACTTTCGCGAGAAATTATGGGATGCATATTTTGAAAAATTGACCATTGGATTAAATACCATTGTTATGGATATCACGCCTGCCAAAAATCACAGTGATTTGTAATTCGATGTAGGCATCTCTAAATAAAGATTGTGAAAAATTCAGATTGCAGAAAATTATCATAGTTTTTTTAAGTGACATATCTAAAAAATCGACCATTGGATCGCTAAAATTTTTGGCATGCCTGACATAATTCAACCGCCAAATTTTCAAAATATGCATTCCAAAGTCACTTATGTGCTTCATGCTGACTATTATGAAAGTCAGCATGTGCTTATAAGATCATTTCATATGAAGGTATTAATGTTGCTCCAATGGACAACATACACAAGATCCTATACATGTACATAAGTAACACACGCCTTAGAGCATATCCAACCATGCTCTCTAAAATTTTCACAAATGACTCCCTCTTTTAGCTAACCACTTTTACACTATTCCAACCATGCTTCCTATTTTAGCTAATCATGAAATATTTTGTTATTGTTTTAAAATTTGACTTAAAGAATTAATATTAGATAATTTAACAAAACTTGTATTATCACATACATTCTCCCAAAAAAATATTAAAATAAGAAAATAGAAATCGAGTTTGGCTCCCTACATGTAAGGAGTCTTTTAGAAAAAAGTTCAAATAAAGAGGAAAGGCGAAAGTTGTTTGGAGTACGGAGTCAAAGTAGGTAACATAATTATCCAAAAAAAAGTAGGTAACACACGCCTTACTAATCTTTTTCGTTTGTTGAAAGGAACTTCCTAGGGTTTCATTCGCGCTCATTCTTTCACCCGGAATGAGTCTCCCTCACAGAAGACGCCGGCAACCATTACCGTCGGCCGATGAAATTGCCGGCAACGATGATCTCATTACGGAAATCCTCATACGCCTGCCCGCAAATTCTCTCTGCCGATTCAAATGCGTATCAAAACGCTGGTACTCTCTCATCTCCCATCCCCATTTCTCTTTCCTTCGCATGCCTCACTCCACCTCTGGCATTTTCTTCTCTATGAGCTCGCGTTCCAACACTCCTTTATACAAATATGTTCATCTCGCCGGAAAGCGAATCAGGAGTCCTCCTCCTTTTAAACCTCTCACTTTTGTTGATGATCCTTCTGCTATTGACATCGAGCACTCTTGCAATGGCTTATTCTTACTTTCTTCTTCCGCTAATTACTGGGCCAATTCTAATTACTATATCTATAATCCAACTACAAAGCAATTCGCCAATATTCCAACTCCTTCTTATGACTCTAAGCCATATGTTCCTGCCATGAACTTGGTTTTTGATCCATCTAGAGCACTTCACTACAGAATTGTTTTTGTTCGTTCTACCCGTTTCAGAGGTACATGGACCCATGTGATTGAAATATATTCATCCGAGACTCGGGCTTGGAGAATTTCAGGGGATCCTTTTACCTCAACAAATATCTTCGATTTTACAAATGGGGTCTTCTTTAATGGTACGATGCATTGGCTCAATAGTCTGTGGAAGACTTGTTTACGTTTTGATGTTGATAAGGAGTGCCTTGAAACAATGCCGTTGCCGAAAACTCAGGATGGTAAGGATGTAATGTCGTCCATTTGCTATTTTGGGGAGTCTGGAAGCCATTTGTATGCTATACGCAGTTATGTACGCACTACTGCATATGACGTCCTTGAGATGGAGAGTAATTACTCTAATTGGGTTTTGAAGTACCGTGTTGATCTTGATGACATTAAAGCAACATTTCCTGGTTGCCCATCTCTTGTTAAATATTCAGTACTGCATCTTGTTCTTGGAGAAGAGGAAGAAGAGCCGTCTTTGGTGCTGCGCATACCTGGTATGATCTTATCGTACAACTTGAAGGACAAGTCAGTCAAGAAACTTGATAATTTTGTACGATGTGGAGTATGGCCACCCGCTCATCAATATATTGAAATCCTTTTTCGTATTTGATGATATTTCTTTTTTCCAAAAGTATTCGAATGGTTTCCCAGGTTGAGAGGTTCAGTGAATGTTCTAACAAGGTAGGTAATTAAAAGAAAGTTAGTGCTATAGCTTTTGCATTGCTCTCTCTACCCATTGGATATTGGATGGAGACTCACAACTCTAATTGGTTTGTGAAGTCCTGTGTTGATTCAATTTGGTTATAACTGCATGTTAGGAGATGGTCCAGAACCCACCTTGAGTCATCAGATCTGTATTATAAAGCAATATTAGAACTTTGTCTGCTTCACAAAGAAACAAAAAAGTAGTAATCCTTGCCTCCTTGGTGCTCTTCTGGTAAGGCCATATTTTATGACTCTATGTTTATATTGTGGCTGTTTAAATTTTGTTTTTCTTTTCATCCGACTTTGAACTATCTCAGCATAGTGGGCTTCAAGAGGGAGACAGGGAGTGCACCTTTCTTTGAGAACTTAATGAAAAAGGATTACAACATAGGTGTTGGTGTGTTATTGAAACTGCTTTGGCTAACAAGCATGAGCAAGACATGTAAATGAACCTTGAGAATGAGGGCTGATTTGTTGTTTGGATCAACTTGACATAAATGAATCAGGTTATGATTGCTGTTTGTTGTGTCACCACCACAGTTGGATGGAATATGTGGTGCATTTGCAGACTACGGTAAGTAAATCCATTTGGTACTGTACTTTAGCATATAATTAGAGCAGTACTTTGGCAAAAATGAAATGAAAGTTCAGAGAATGTATTCACCTTGGGAAGCTTTTCACCAGGCCCGGCCCTGGCTATAAGCCAGGGAAGCAGGGGCTTAAGGCCCCCCAATTTTTGCCAAAAAAAAGGGCCCCCTACTCAGGTAGTGTAGACTGTGCAGTAGCAAAAAAAAAAAAGCCCACTAATTTTTAATTCAATTAAGGATTGGGCCTATTTTTTCACCCAAAAAATGTGGGCCTTAATTTTTATTTGTCTTTAAATTTAAAAACCCCAATCCACCTGACCCAAGTCCCCACCTGACCCAATTTAAAACACTCCAAGCTTTGAAAAGTTGAAAAAGGCCCTTTACCCCCACCTGACCCCATTCCCACCACGATCCCCAAAATCATTTTCACCTTCATCCTGTTGTCTTTCTCTCTTAATGCCCTATCCTCCATTATTGGTGCAGTGCAGACCAAGCTGCCCCACAGGCCACAGCCCCCACTGCCACAGTTGAGGTCCCCACGACCCCACTCCTCCATTACAAGTAAGTTTCTACTTCTTTTTATGATGATTATTATTATTATTAATTTATTATTATTGTTATTAATAATAATGAAAGTGAAAAGTTTTCACCTGTCGCCCAGCCTTTAGATGAAATTTGCATTCACTGTGCGCGTTCGTATAGTTCATATTTTTTTCCTATATAAATCAGTATTGTTTATGTATAATAATAGAATCCACTCTATCTCACATGGCCTGAACAGTGGTTAATGATGTCTTGGATCCTTCTCGATCTTCGAACTGGCATATCTCTGCTTTCATAGAATATGTTCAAGGGAATTTTGGCAAAACTTTATTTGTGGAAATTCATGAGTATTCTAAGTGTGGCAAATGGAGCTGAAAATGGGCAGCTAACATCAGCTAGCTTCTGAGGCTATCTTGAAGCTGATCATCTCCCTGAGCAGGTCCTAACGGCAACTCATTTAAATATGCTTCTGAGGTGATCCCTTTTTGGCTTGTTTCCTTTTATCTCTTTTCTTGTTTTATGGTTGTTTTACACAAAATCTTCCTAAATTTTAAAATTGAATAAATATGCTTTGAACTGTATTTATTTTTGCGAATGTGACTGGGACATCAAGCAATGAGAGGAAGATGGTCGGTGTGACTAGCTAGAATTTTTCACTAAATGAGCCCTACTTAAGAGTATCAGCGGCATATTGCACTGCACATTCTAAACCTTAACCTACCCTGGCTCATGTTGATGTCATGGGCTCAAATCATTTTAAAATAATCAATTATATTAAAAGATTATTCAATTTAGGTCACGAGGAAGTTATTTTTCGTAAATTTTTTTGTCCTAATGTGGATGGTTTATCTTCAACTAGACTGGTGAGAAGATTTAATCTGATGCATGCAAGCGGGCCTAGAATACTTTTGACTGCAAAACGTGACACTTTTAAAAAGTGGATATCACTCAAATGCATTCTCCAACTCCAACACGTGACACTTGGCGTGCTTAAAATCTTAATTCCTCAATAAGGAACCCATACGACATATATGAAGAGGGTTTACCATTTTCTTGGGTTCATGCAATTCATTAGCATCAACAGGGCCGGCCCTTGGCTTTTGCCTACTAAAACATTTGCTTGAGGCCCCCAATTTTAAGGGGCCCAAATTTTTTTTTAAGCCCTATACTCCCACAGTCCATTGACAAGGGCTTTCATCCATAGTTCTCCCACAATCCAATTTTAAGGGGCCCAACTGCACAGGAGTAGCAGCAGCAAAGCCCTCAAAGCCTCCCCAAACGCAACCTAAGGAATTTGGCTGCTATTCGTGGATTTCTAAACCAGTACACCCTAAATCTTTTCTCTGAAGTTGTGTTGGTGCGATTTGTTCTAAAAGTTGTGCTACAAGCTTGTTTCCATTCAAATCCATGAATTTCAAGTTAGAACAGCAAAGCCACTCTCTTATCTGCGATTCGTTCTAATTTCTAAACCCTAAATCTCTGGAATTCCGAACTCTAGAAGAAGAGAACGAATCGGCAAAGGTACGCTGATTATATTCATAATCTCAATCCTTTTTCCATTTCCCTAAATCTCTCGCTTCTTTAGTTGTTGTTGTAATCTAGTTTCTTCATACTTTAATTCCTCTGTATTATAAAGCTGGAGCAGATTTGAGATTTCATTTAGTGTGTTCTTTTCGTTGGAATTCATGGGAGGATTTTAGAAGTCTTGGGAATTCAGCAAAATGATGGTGTTCTTTTGACTCTTTTGGAGGGGATTTACAATTACCTAGCATTTTAACATCTTTAGAAAGTTAGGATTTTAAAGTCTCACGTAAGGGTTAGGATTTTTAAATCCAAATAATGAGAAGTCTTGGCACTTGAAAAATCTTAGGATTTGAAAGTTTAGGCAAAAGAACAGACCTTTATAGCTTTAAACTTTCATCTTGCTTCTCTGTTTTTTTCTCTGTTTTTTTTTTTTTTTTTTTTTTTTAATGTTACATTTTTGTATAGTTATCCCTAGTTACTAGTTAGCATCATCTATAACAAGTTGGGGTCAGGGCCGGCCTTGGGATAGATGAAATGCTCTACTAAAATCAGAACAAGCGAACCCCTTGCAGCTTTGTTGATTATGCATGGAAAACAACAAGGCTAATGGTTGAAGGGTTGGTGGAGAGAGGAAATGTGAAGGAGACAATGATGCCCCCTCTCAGACCTTCATATAACATTAATTTAAAAACTGCTTGTACAAAACATTTTCTTTAAGTAAGACATTCATTTCATATCTATGTCCACAATGTATTTTTACAAAGTGAAAAAAACTTATTAGTATTAACTTTAGCAGTCAAGGATCACAACTGATATTCATGGTCATTAACGAAACTCCAGATTTATTTTTAAACAGTTGCTAGTTCCAATTCATTCATAACAAAAGGAAACCTAATTCCATAGCTCCAGTTTGGTACATAGAGAGATGTAAATGGTCGGCATGTCATCTTATTGCCACTTTTGTAATTCCAATTAGCAAAAAGTAATAATATTTGTTGTAGTAGTGTCATGGATCGATGCAAGTAAAACAAAGGTGGCATTAGTCATATTGACAATCAAGGGCACAGTAATGATATAACATAGATGATAATATCATTTTAACATAGTCTCATTTTTTTAACTATGCAAAAGAATTTGAATTTCTCCAAATTGCATAATTAATTTGAATTTTCTTATTTCCTATATATTTGAATTATATTCATTTTAATATATTAAGTATTTTGATATTTGTTTGATATATGTGTATTAATGAATGGTGATAGGAGGTTCTGGGTGAGCCAAATGAAAACCCTTTTGTGAATTGCTTGTTGTAGTAGGGTTGTAGGTTTTAGCCTAAGAGAAACTAAGACATGCAATTTTTTTTTTTTTATATATGTCAAAATTTTTTCTTTTTAGATGCTTATCTTATGTTTGTCATGTATGAAAAAAATCGGATTGATCCAACGGTTAGTTTTTGAAAAATATCATTTTGAAGGACTATTATTTTTTTTTTATTAGTTAAAAACATAACAATTTTTTATAGTGACATTTCTTAAAATCTAACCGTTG
This sequence comes from Hamamelis virginiana, assembly GCA_017140935.1. NCBI lineage: Eukaryota > Viridiplantae > Streptophyta > Magnoliopsida > Saxifragales > Hamamelidaceae > Hamamelis > Hamamelis virginiana. The sequence goes on along the minus strand of JAESVK010000140.1, from coordinate 546,287 downwards.
GATTACTATGATTTTTGGTATACATGATATGCATAAGAAAGATATTAGATCCAACGGTCAGTTCGTCAAAATATTTATCATAGATAGTGTTTTGAAAACGAGGTATAAACATAGGTGTCAAAATAGGGTATAAGGGGAACTTGACCCTATATATATTACTGTGAAATCATCTATGTCATCCTCTTTAATTTCATGGCACCTACCAAGATTTGATCATGTGGGAATTAACAGTATACTTTTCAATCCTTACTGTAGCTTTTTCTTTTTCACCCTAGCCTCTTTAATTTTTTATTTTTTTTTCAATGCTATATTTATCTTTTGATTAAACTACCCTAACTCACCTTGAGGTGACTTAAAACTCCTTGGGTCACTTGAAATGCCTTTTCATGACATAGCCACCTAGCTAATTAATTATAATATTAAAGCCTCATGTAATTAAATTACCTTGTATGTGGTGATGTATTAATTAATGTGAAATCATGGCATCTTGCATGATAATGAAATCTATTATTTATTATCTATTACTATAATATATAAATTCCTTAATCAACTAATAACATACTTTTTTCCGTAACCGGATGAGTTGGCACGCTCTTCATTTTTCTTGTTTTTATTTTTTATTTTTTTTTTCTATTATTGATTCAAACTCTCTATCTTTATTAGAAGCTCCTAATATACTTTTTAAAAAGCTATGTACTCCAAGTTTTTCTCCTTATCAAATTTTTATCTCTCTCTTCTTACACCAATTTCAATCAAATTTTAAATGTCTATTTAAAAAATAGTAAAGCTCTCTCTCATACATTTCTCTATGTGGTTGGTTCAAATGCTGGCGAAAAATGTTCCATTAATGTTATTTAATTTTAAAAAATAATTGCATTATTTTCTGTATAGAACTAGAAAACATTAGAAAAATATTTTGTTCAATAATATTAAAATTAAAATTGATCAAACTTTTTGCTAAATATTTATATTAATTAAAATTAATCAAAATTTTGGCTAAAATATTTATATTTTTCAATAAATTCTTTAATGTTCCACTATTATTTTCACACTCGGGCATTACCCGAGGTTTAAAGAATATTTTATTAAATAATATTCAAAATAAAAGTCCACAAACTTTTTATTAAATATTTATATTTTTTGATAAATTCCTTAATGTTCTAATATTATTTTCACATCCGAGCATGGTCTGGAATTTATGCTAGTCGTAAATCCTAGTTGAAAAAGATGGGAAACGTGTGACAGATCGAGATCTCATTAGTATAATTAACTAAGCACCTTGTTGGCTGACCAAATAAGATCTTGTAGTGCATATATGCACATAGAACAGAACAGTAAAAGGTTATTTAAAGTTTTTTTTTTTTTTAATTAAAATGCAGTAATAGTTATGTATGTCGACAATTATATATCAAGAATTTACTGAATATAAGAGAGGATGGAATAATTTCTCTTCAATATTATTGTTTTAGCCAATTTAATCTTTTAGTTATGAAATAGTAGTAGGAGTGATTTTATTATTTTATAAAGAATATACAATATGAGAGGTGAGAGGTGAGAGGAGAGAGTTGAGAGATTTTCGAGCCTTGTTTTATGATAATAAAAAGTAGATGGGTACTCCAGGAATTAATTCCTGAATGCACCAGAGCGATGTGGGAAAGTGCGCCCTTAAGATCGCCCAGGAAGGAATTTAGTCGAGGTGAGCGCAAGCTGGCCTGGACACCCTAACCATTGAACTTAAAAAAAAAAAAAAAGATGGGCACTTAATTTCTCTTTACTTGTAGAAGTTGTGAAAACGTGTATGGTTTTAATTTTATTTTTTAGAAAAAAAAAATTAAAAAGTGGTTAGGGGTGTACATCGGCCGGTTTGGTCGGTCTATACTCTCATTATATGAATCAAACCAATCACATCGGTTTGAGGAAAATGAAAACCATTAGGGACCGTGACACTCATGATAACCAACAAAAATAGGGGATGTTTTTCGGCTTGGTTCGGTCAGTTTATCATCGGTTTTGATAGACGCTAATTTGAGAAAAAAAAAAAAATTTGTGTCACCCAAAAAAATTGTCACTGCCAACTCTTATGTTCTCTCTCTTTTTAACTACTAGCAATGTGAAACCTGTTATTCATGAAGTAATTTGAAAATTGTGTCACTTAAAATCAATCACTACTAATTGGAACCTATTATGTATGAAGTAATTTGAAAATTGTATAACCCAAAATCAACCACTAGTAATTGGAACCTATTATGCATATGATGTAATTTAAAAATTGTGTCACCCAAAATCAACTACGTGTAATTTTCAAATAAAAACCTATTATGCATGAAATAATCCACACTACCAAGTACCAATTTCAAAATAAGTTCCAATTGGGCTAATTCATAGAACTACAATCTAACAAGCATGCATTATGCAAATAGTATGGGTGTACATCGGTCGGTTTGGTCGGTCTATACCCTTATTATATGAACCAAACCAATCACCTCGGTTTGAGGAAAATGAAAACCATTAGGAACCGTGGCACTCATTAAAACCAACCAAATATGACGGTTTGGATTGGTTTTGGTCGGTTTAATCGGTCTCGGTCGGTTCTTGAACACCCCTAAAAGTGGTTGTTGATCAATATACTTTTATGCACTAAAAAAATAAATAGAAATCATGTCACTAAATCAATAGACTATCTACAAAATTAAATTAACAGATTTTGTGTGCTTGTTTGGATAGAGAAATAGAAGCAACTTAAGTTGCTTTTGGTGCTCAAAATACAAGTTGGGTGTGTTTGGGCAAAAAGAGAGAAGTAGGAAAAAAAAAACATAGAAATGTGTTTTTTTGTGCTTAAATGCGTGAAGCCCCTAGGGACCTACTTCTCATAAAAGCACTGGTTGATTTTTGGTTAATGAAAGTTACAAATGCCAACATTGCCCCTGTAGTATCAACTTCACTAAAAATTAATTTCCTCAATGTCCAAACCTTTATATTAATATTCGTATGAAACATAGTTAAATTTACTAGTTTACTTATAATTTATTATAAATAATTTAATTATTTATAATTTATAATTTAATTATTTTTATTTTTATTATAAATAAGCTTATTTACAATTTTATTGCCAAGTAGGAAAATAAACACTTTTATGTAAGGATAATAATGTCAATTTAATATTATAAGTATCTTTATCAGATAGTATCCAAACAGACAGTAAAAGTATTTTTTTTTTTTTTTGTGTAAATAGCATTTTTAAAATACAGTTTCCAAATACTACTGACTTCTGCTTCTATTTAAATAGACTTTTACTTCTATTTCAAAGAAAACTTATTCTAAATTTTCGTAGTAGTATATAAGTCTACCAAATTTGAATGAGGATTCTCTGCTTGAGTTTTTTTGGTACTTGGGTGATATGTCATAATCTGAATCATTTGCATATCACCAAAATGAGAAAGTAGAGCATTCAGATCATGACATTTCACCCAAGCATATCCAAACCTAAGCAATTGATCCACACTCCCCAAAATAGTCTTGAGGTAATGGACGACCGACACAGGGCTCATCTTTCTACTTCCTAGGGTTTCATCCACACTCATTCTGTCACCCAAGAATGAGTCTCACTCACAAAATACGCCCGCCGCAGCCATTGCCATCGGCCGATGCAATTGCCGGCAACGATGATCTCT
>JAESVK010000140.1:517512-527864 GCA_017140935.1 Hamamelis virginiana | reverse complement strand
TTTTTTTTTTTTTTTTTTTTTTTTATATGTGGTACTTCTTCAATTGATCCAAATTAATAGGTTGAGAGAATTCATTCCCGTCAATGTCCGCAATCTTCATGGCTCCGCTTGATAGTATTTCTCTGATGATGTAAGGGCCTACCCATGTGGGTTTGAACTTTCCTCGCGGGTCATGGATCGGTGCTCGGATCTCCTTTAGTACCGGATCTCCTTTAGTACCAGATCTCCTTTCTTCAAACCTCTGTGCTTCACTTTTTTGCCAAACGCCTTGGTTATTTTTCTTTGATACCCCTGAATGTGGTACAGTGCCCTCAATCGCCTTTTATCTAGTAGAGCTAACTCTTCATACCAGTTCCTTACCCATTCTATCTCCACCAGTTGACTCTCCATGGCAATTCTTAACGACGGGACTTCTAACTCTATAGGCAATACCGCTTCCATTCCATATACGAGTGAAAAAGGTGTAGCCCCAGTCGATGATCTAATGGAAGTACGATATCCCCACAGTGCCAATGGTAATTTCTCATGCCAGTCATTGTAAGTCTCGGTGGTCTTTTTCAAGATCGACTTGAGATTCTTATTCGCTGTCTCAATAGCCCCATTTATCTGTGGTCTATAGGGAGATGAGCGATGATGCTTGATACTATACTTTTGTAAGAGAGCTTCAGTTTCTTTTCGGAAATGCTGTCTATTGTCAGAGATGAACTCGTGGGGCACTCCATACCGGTAGATGATGTTATTCTGTATGAATCTCGCTACTTGCTTAGCATTCAACGTCTTATAGGATGTAGCTTCTACCCATTTGGTGAAATAATCTATGGCAACCAGGATGTACTCGTGTCCGTTTGAGGCTGTAGGGGTTACCTTGCCAATGATGTCAATGCCCCATGTTGCAAATGGCCATGGTGAAGACATGGTAGTGAGTGGCATCGAGGGTTTATGTTTTCCACTTGCAAACACTTGGCACTTATGACACTTCTTGACATGTAGATAGCAATCCCTCTCCATGATTGACCAATAATACCCTAGTCTCACGATATTCTTAGCTAGCATGTATCCATTCATATGCGGAGCCCCAGCCCCTTCATGCACTTCCAACACTATTCTTTCAGCTTATTGTTAATTGACACACAACAGATGCACTCCATCGTGTGATCTCCGGTACAGCTTCCCTCCACACAGAATATATTGACTGGCTAACCTTTTTATAGTTTTTCTGTCTACGGATGATGCCTCTTTTGGATATTCTCCTTTCTCTACAAACTGTTGGATGTCATAGTACCACGACTTTCCTTCATTCAACTTTCTTTCTTGGATAACACAATAGTAGGCCGGTTCTTCTCGGGACTCTATGATGAGAGGGGTTACACCTTCATCTTTAGGGATATCTACCATGGATGCTAGAGTGGCTAAGGCATCCGCAAACTTATTCTTTAATCTGGACAGATAAAAGAAGTCGATTCGACGGAATTCTTTTACCAAAGTCTCTAAATATTTATGGTAGGGTAACAACTTTTTATCCCGAGTCTTCCATTCTCCTCTAGTCTGACATATGATCAAGGCAAAATCCCTATATACTTCCAATTCTTCCACACCCAACTCCAAGGCAGCTTCCATTGCTAGGATACAGGCTTCATATTCGGCTATATTATTAGTAGCATCGAAGGATAACCTGACAGATAATGGTATCAAGTTATTCTCCGGTGTGATTAACAACACGCCTATTCCACATCCTCTCTTATTATGAGCCCCATCAAAGAAAACTTTCCAAGGCTCCTTACTTACTTCTAAAATCTCTTCGTCTGGAAACTGGTACTCAGACGGTCTTTCTACTGATGATGGATGTTTTGCTAGAAACTCTGCCACTGCTCTCCCTTTTACTGATTTCCGCACCACATATTGAATGTCGAACTCTGATAATAGTAATAACCAACGGGCTGTCCTATAGGATAACACCGGCTTCTCCAACAAGTACTTCAGGGGGTCCATACGACTAATGAGTTGCACTTGAAAAGACAGCATGTAATGGCGGAGCTTTTGGGTAACCCACACCAATGCCACACATGTCTTCTCTAATGCGTCATATTTAACCTCATAGTCAGTCATCTTCTTACTCAAATAGTACACCGCATTCTCGTTTCGAGATTCTGGTAGATACTGAGCTAACATAGTTCCCATCGCAGTTTCTGTGAGTGCTAAATAAAGTAGCAAATGCTCACCTTGCCGCGGGGGAACTAATATTGGTGGGTTGCTCAAATACCTCTTAATGGTTTCAAAGGCTTCTTGGCACGCGTCATTCCGCTTCGTGGGCACATCTTTCTTAAGAAGCTTAAAGATATGCTCACAAATCATGGTCAGCTGTGCTATGAATCGACTGATAAACTGAACTTTGCCTAAGAATCCTCGAATCTCTTTTTCTGTCTTTGGCGGCTGCATCTCCGTGATGGCTTTAATCTTTCCCTGGTCGACCTCTATTCCTTTCTGAGTGATCATAAATCCCAGCAACTTTCCCGCAGTTACTCCAAAGATGCACTTTTGAGGATTCAATCTCAGGTTATATTGCTTAATTCTTTGAAGGAACTTACTTAGAGCCTCAAAATGGCCTTCTCGATCCTTAGACTTTACGATCATATCATCCACATACACCTCCACTTCCTTATGAATCATATCATGTAATAAGGTGGTTGCCATTCTCTGATAGGTAGAACCGGCGTTCTTTAGGCCAAAGGGCATAACTCGATAACAGAAGGTCCCCCATTGAGTGATGAAAGAGGTTTTCTCCATATCTAGAGGGGCCATCTTTATCTGATTATAACCCGAGAACCCATCCATAAAGGATAATAGAGCGTGACCGGCGGTACTATCTACCAAGATATCTATGTGTGGCAACGGGAAATCATCTTTAGGGCATGCATTGCTCAAATCCCTGAAGTCCACGCACATTCTAACCTTCCCATCCTTCTTAGGCACCGGCACAATGTTAGCTAACCACTCGGGGTATTCTACTACTTGGAGAAATCCAGCGTTCATCTGTTTCACTACTTCATCCTTGATTTTCAATGCCCATTCCGACTTCATTCTCCTCAATTTCTGCTTCACCGGCTTAACCCCCGGATTAGTAGGGATAAAGTGTTGTACTATGTCGGCGTCTATTCCTGGCATATCTTTGTACGACCATGCAAATACTTCTATGTTTTCTCTCAACAAACCTACCAATTTTTCTTGTTCTTGTGGTGACAGAGTTGCCCCAATGTTAATTATCTTAGGTGATTCGTCGGATCCTAAATTAACTGATATTAATTCATCCACATTAGGTTGAGCATGTTCCATTTCCCTTTATTGTTCGAACTCAGGAGGAACATCCTCTCTAGGATCTATATTCATGCCATATATACCCATAGAAGACAGAAGAGATAAGCTGCAAATGTAAAGAATGAAAAAAAAAAGAGTATTTTATTAATCGTGAAGAAAGAAGAATAACACAAACTAAACTATCATTCGCCTCCTAACAGAAGAGGGATGATTTTATTGAAAAAGGAAAAAACGAAAGTCCTATTCTACAATCCTATGGAAAGAAAATATAGAAACCCTACAAGCTATCATCTGATGGTAGTGAATCTTCCGTGACTGAATCTTCAACTCGAGGCTCATACTCAAGGCTCTAGTTGGTCAATGGACTGATGATATCTTCAATGAGGTGGATAGGATCGGGTTCATGAACATGCTCTGCTATGTAGGTGATCTCTTTGAACATAGCCCCTATGGCGACTTCATCGATGTTGTCGACCCAATCAAACTCTGTACGCTCTTTGGCTGTGATGGTGGTTGGAGAGAGAGGTAGTGGAGTGTTGAAGAAGATTTCAAACCCAGGAACTCTAGCTTTCTGATTTTCAAGGTAAATAGGCTCGGGGAACCCACAATAAGGGAAATCATCCCCTTCTTTGACAAAAGCCCCATTCAGAGTGGGCCGGTAAGGTTTCAAAGTGAGGTTAGGGACTCGTCCCTCTTCTTTAGCTAACTGTCTTTCTTTTCTTTTTTGTGCCATCTCTTTTCTGTCAACTTCGGTACTTTGATAACCCAATCCAAAAGGATAAATTGCTGAGGGATACTCGATAGAATCAGGCTTGCTTTGATGACGACGACCTAAGCCCATTCCTGGAAAGAAGCCCATATTTTTCATGATCTGACCTACTTGCATATTCCCAAATGGACTGCAGTCTAGCACCATCTTCTCTTTACATCCTAGCTCAACCTCCACACATTGTATGTATTCAAAGCCTGTCAATGGTAATTCTTCGATCTCTGGCTTGATCTCACAGATAGGTACACGGGTAGGAGTGATCTCAGAATCTCCCTTCAATGTCACCACTGAGCCTTTGTAGGGGGAACTTAACCTTTTGATGGAGGGAAGAAGGCACAGCCCCAATTGGATGGATCCAAGGCCTACCAAGTAGAAGATTGAAACAAACAGGCACGTCTAGGACTTGGAAATCGACTTGGAATTCTACAGGCCCAATAGCTAGAGATAAAGTGACCATGCCCACTACTTCTCTTCGAGTGTTATCATATGCTCTCACAGTCTGCCCTGATGGTTTGAATTCTGATGGTTCGATGCCCAAGGAAGTGGCGGTGCTGAGAGGACATACGTTTAAGGCTGACCCATTATCTATCAATACTGTTGGAATTCTTTTACCTATAGTATCCACCGTGACATACAAAGTTTGCAAATGATGAGGTCCTTTCTTCGGAAGGTCTGACTCTGTGAAGGATATAGACTGCCTATGCTGTACTGGACTGACCAGACTGACTAAACCCTCGGGTGAAGTATCGATGAGATTCTGAACTTGGTTGAGTAGCCTGAGTACTGTCTGCCTGTGCTTTTGAGAAGCCATTAAAAGTCCCCAGATGGTGATGTTGGCTTGAGTACGCTTGAGCTGTTTCAGTATCTCTTATTCTTGTTCTTGAACTTCAGTGCGTTGAGATCTTTCTAATTCTCCCAAAGGATTATCGGATTATAAGTTGGCGGGCTTAAAATGACGACCTCCTCTAGTGACATGGTTAACATCTTCCTCATCACTGGCCCAAATATCTGCTATCTCTTCGGGTGTGCTCATCAAATCTTCCCACTCTATAATATCAATCTCATTTTCTGACCTATCATCTATGGTAGACTCGGCAGAAGTTGAACTTAATTCGAAATACTGGGTGACCCATGGTTGCCTTGGATAGATAGTTCGATAATGGGTTTCCTCATTCATATTGATGACATTGGTCGTGAGACACTTCTTGAGGATACTTTGGCTAGCTTTCTCAAAACAGATGAGGTTTGGATTTTCGGGTTCAACCTGAGCCACAGGAATGTCTTCTTTAAGTGAGTCAGGGTTATCACCCCAACTAGAAGGAACAATGGTTTTTTCAGAGGTGGGTTTTTCAAAGGTAGGCTTCTCCATCTTAGGGTAAAAGACATAGAAGTCGAATTTTCCAGTAGGTTCTCCCAATAGGTCTACTTCGGGATCTCCGGCCTCATATTTTTTTCGCAACTCCCATTGGCTAGTCCCAGTTTTAGAGAAGGCTTTCTTGGTTCCAGCCTTAGGTCTAATGGGTTCAATCTTTATCATTTTAGCTTCACAAGAATCTTCAGGGTAGAGAACGTAGAAACTGAACCTTCCATTTCTTTCTGTCAACAAATCCACACAAGGATCTCTAGCTTCAAACCTTTCTTTGAGAGCCTACTGACTAGTACTATTCTTTGACGACTGATCCACTTTGCGAGGCTCGGGAAGCCTATTTGAACTAAAACCCGGGAATGTATTTTTCTCAAACTGTCTCCATGAACGATAAAGCCCCCTTGGGCTGGTGAAGGGTTAAGGAATTTCAATCAGACCTTGATCAATGAACCCTTGTACTATATTCCACAATGTATCACAAGATTCCGTGTCGTGGCTATAGGTGGCATGGTATTGGCAGTAAAACTTTTTGGGTCTTGGCTTGTACGGGGTAATGAGCCCATGGGCTTGACAGTGATGGAACATTTCAGTTATGGAAGTAGGGAATGAAGGGTGAGGGCGGATAGGCTCACAGTGGACATAAGGGTCGGCGTGGATAACATTGATATTTGCTGGTGGTGGGACTGCATGGGTAGGAAATGGATTTTGGGTGACATTGGGTTGAGAAAGTGGGGAAATGGTTTTGTTATCTATGAGGTCTTGGATTTCATAGCGGAGACGGAAGCAACGATTGGTAATATGGCCTTTGGATTGATGGAAATGGCAGTACTCATTTTCATTGAAGTTCATGGGTAATGGGTTGGGTGTAGGTTTGGGTTCAAGAGGTTGGAGCAGGCCTCGAGCTTTTAACTTCTCGAAAACCTTTTCCAACAGCATATAGAGTTCGGTGAATTTTCTAGATGGTTTATTTCCTAAGGAAAAGGGTTGGGTAAATGGAGCAGGCTGAGATATGACATTGACTTCGGTAGCCTTTCCATCAATGACAGGTCGACAGTTTTTGTAGGGTTCATCAGTTCGGAGAGCTCTATCGGCTAAAACATCCTCCACTTGGGTACCGGCAGCAACCAGAGCTCGAAAATTTGGAAGATATTGGAAAAACATGTGTTTGTGATACACTGGGAGCAAGTTCTTTACTATCATGCGGATTTGTTCTTCTTCCTCAGGGCGGTTAGCCATTTTAGAAGCTTTGGCTCTCCAGCGGGTGAGGAAGGCAGATAAAGTTTCCCTTGATTCCTGTTTAGTAGTCTCCAAGTCCCTCCAAGTGATATCAACCTCTGAGTTATACCGGTAATGATTGCTGAACTCAGTGCATACATCCTCCCATGTCTTCATTCTAGACTCATCTAGTGACAAAAACCATTTCAGAGCGGATCCAGCCAGTGTCTCATGGAACATTTGGGCTAGCAGGTCATCGTCAGCTCCTCGTGGGTGCATGGCTCTCACGTACATTTTCAGATGGGTTTTAGGTCAACCCATTCCATCAAACTTCTCTAACTCGGGCATTCTGAAATGAGTGGGCATACGGGCCTTAGGGAACAGAGATAACGATGACATGTCCACCAGATCATCAGACTTCCTAATACCTTTCAAGGCTTTTTCCAGGGCTTCCACCTTACTACTCAACAATATGGGCTCAGTGGAAAAGAAAGTAGGGGTTTTGGGTTTGGACTCGTTTTCCAGATCAACAGGCTGAACAAATTCTGCACCGGACCTAGTGGGCTCAACAACTATCTTTGGCCTAAGGAAACATTCATCTTCATCAACATTCTCAAACAAGGGATTAGTACGGGCTCGCACCTTATCCTCCTCTTCTTTTTAGTGAACTAACTCTTGGACCACTTTTAAGAGTGCCTTAATCTTTTCATCAGTTGTTTTTCCACTAGTTCCAATGGCGGTAGGGGTATGATCTTCGTTACTAGACATCTTTGAATCGACAGGTAAGCCCTTAAACAACCGACCGCTAGAATCACGACGCCAAGCCAGAATACTGGGAAAGGGAAAAGATTTGAATCAACTAAGAGCTTCTAGTGTGAAAATGGATGAATAAGGACAATCTTACATGCTCACAAAAGTATAGGTCTAAAACCTAAGATCAACCTTCACATTCTATTTTATGAAAAATGGGCCTAAGGCCTGAGTACGAATCTCATTCCTACAGCTCACAGCTCACATCTCAATCTTACCACAGGCTTATATCTTATATCCAATTGTCATGGGCCTAAAGCCCTTATTTTAAACTCACAGCGGATCTAGACCTTGTATCCAAAAGACATGAGCCTAAAGCCCACATCTTATATTTCATAAGGTCTAAAGACATACGTCGCTATTCGGACAGCATAACATTACCTACGGGCCTAAATCTAAGGGTGTGTAGGGTACTAAGCCTTCATCAAGTACCATAACTCTTTAGAGACACATCCCTTAAGAGTTTAGGGCATTTCATAAGGTCTAGACCTACAATCCTAGGTCCTAGTGGTTCTACACATTTCACAATCAAGGCTCATACAAAACCGGGGGAAAATCCGGCAGCATAACATTACAATAATGTGCTAAAAAGTGACGTAGGGTATGTGTCCTACAGAGACAGTCTATATGGACTAATGCAAAGGGTAGGCTGAGTGTCCCTTACTCGCTCGGTCCAATCGATATACCTAACCACATGTGACATCAGGAATGCCGCGTGGGTCCAACAATACGTGATTGGTCCGTTTGATATACCCGAGGGTACTTGTCAAGAAGGATGATGGCTTTCGCATACATGGAACCCGAGAGTCAAAGAAACCGGGCCCAGGGCTAGGCTCATCGTTGGCTATAGCATACAACGTCCTAATCATGCAGAGTCAATGCTCACACAATGCAGGAATTGAAGTCACACAGTCATACAAATGCAAGTGATTGATTTTATTAATTAAGAAATTGAAAAGCCCAAAAATAATTGATTGGAGTTTAGCCCTCGACATCCCCAGCGGAGTCGCCAGTCTGTGAACCAGCCAACCTGGATCGGGAGGCCTCTCATTCACTCTTGGGGGGTGTGTCTATCTTGAGTGGATTGTGGATGATGTTTATCCGTCTCGATTTATCCTTCTCTATTATCCACTCAAGATAGAGTTTTTTGAAAAATGATAAGAGTTTGTAAAAACTAGGAGTCGCCACCTTATTTTTAGGGAACAAGGAAACCACAAAAAGAGTTTTATTTTCAATAAAACATTGACCCCAAATTTTGAAAAAGCATGGTCTTTTTGAATCAAAGTTGGATTCGGGGGCTAGATTACGAAGTGGGAAGGTTCCAAGGAACTCCTTGTAGGCACCCACCTCGCCCTAATTAAAGGTCTCTTAATTAAGTTTGGGCTTTATCAAAATCTTTTCAAAACAATCCTAGTATATCTAATCAATCACAAAATATAAATAATAATATATAATAATAATAATATATAATATGAAAGTATACACAATCCTAAAGATCTTAGGAGACTAAAGTCAACCTAAGATTGGACTTGCGCCCTATTGACTGCCTACGTACCTTATCAATTGCTTGACAAAGATCAAAGTCCACGTAGTTCGATTACATGGGACTCTCCTATTGTAATAAACCACATAATCGTAGATATTCTATCTTATCTTGGACTCTAGCTTTGAGAGTTTGAGTTTGATCAAAAAACTTGTTATGAGATATGGAATTTCATTCCATTTTGAATTCTTTCAAAATCACTTTTAGAATTGTTCTCGAAGTAGAATCCTAGGTAAAAAAGAACTCTATTCTTATTGTAATTCTTACAACAAAGAAGAGTCCTAAGTGGGGTCAAGTGACCTATTAGTAATATGCCCTAATAGCCAATCTCACTGGTGTAATTTAGGACATAAAGTTGATTCATGTATTATTATTATTCATTAATAATATGGGCTTTTGATTATCATGTATTCTTCTGTTATTATATTCATGATAAGTCCTTAGAAGGAATGTCAATATAAGATCTCAAGAGTTGAGATTAGGAGACTTATATTGTTAAAGATTTCTTTCTTAGATATTCCTAGTCATAGGATTATTTATTGGGCATTAATAATCCGAATAGACTAGCACAGGTTATGTCTGCTCAATATGGAGAATGACTAGTCTCAAGTCATTTGTGTAATGACACTAGGACAAACCTGTAGGTGCTTGTTTGAGAACAAGTACACTGAATCTGATCATTGATTGAGTTTGTTGAATGGAGTTTTACTTACATGTCAAACAACAACTCAGGGTTACAATGATGCAAGTGATCCTTAGACCTGAGGCACCATAGATGTCCTGTGTTAGGGATATTAGGGTTTGATAGTACAATGTACATATCCTAACCATGGAATTTGTGTATGTACTCATTGGCCCTAGTATACCTGTCATGGGGACATATGAGTGTACAATAAGGAATCTATCACTCTTAGTAAAGAGAGGGAATGCCTCATATTATTCTCAAAGATATAATTCATATAAGTCTTTGGCCAAAGCAGTTGGGAATAAGAAAACTGTTTCTTGAGTATCCCAAGGTTGAATTTATATTTTGAGAATCACATACAAAATGTTAAATTAGGGTTTGACATATTATCCAATACCCAAGTAATTTAACTAAGACATTGTTTGATGGAAGGATCGAATTGTATCTTAATTGTAACTGAAGGGTTCACTGTGTTATGATTAACTTTCACACAACCTAGGGTGTGTCTTGACATATTGCTAGATGTCACTCAGGACTAGTAGAGGCCAAAGAGAAATTGATTTCTCAAAAAGGAAATTAGAAGAGTTCTAATTTGAACCTTAAATAAAAGTAGTTTTATTTGAAGGATAATTTATTATCCTAATTCCTACTA
>JAESVK010000140.1:383716-417512 GCA_017140935.1 Hamamelis virginiana | reverse complement strand
AGGATTTTATAATATAAATTGTATAATTGATATTCAATGGGCTTCTCACCCAAGTTCCGTTCATTCCACTAAATTAATCACGTTTTTAATCAGCTTTATTAAAATACTGTATTTTCGCTTCGACCCAATCGGAGCACTTTCACCACCAACTTAATTTGACAATATTCTTTCACTTAGATTAATTCTAAAAAGTCTTTTGTTATAAACCTGCATTTCCGAGTGGTTCGACACCCGTGCTCACTAGTCGCAATTGAATTGAGATTAACAATCACGCGTAACCTAGCCTAGGTTCCCATAGCTAACTTAGATTTGCATTTAGGACATTTTCATGCATTGTTTATACTCTTGATTATATTTTTTATTTATTTTCCAGAAATTCCAGCATGCATTATGGATGGCTTAGATGAACTTAGGGTGTAGTTAGGGACTCATAGGTTAGGGAAGTCACTTGGCTTCACTTAGGACTCCCCTTTGTTGTAAAAACTACATCTAAAGAGGAATTTTAGCTTGTTCAAGAGTCTATTTCGAGAGAATTTCTTAAATGAAATTGAAGAATAAAGAAGTTGATTTGGGATGAAACTCCCACTTTGAAAGTATTTTAAACAAACACCAACTCTTGAAGATAGAGTCTTAGATAAGGTAGAATACCTTCAAGGATATAGTTCATTACAATAGGAGAGTCCTAGGGTAATCGAACTACGTGGACTTTGATCTTTGTCAAGCAATTGATAAGGTACATAGGCAGTCAATAGGGTGCAAGTCCAATCTTAGGTTGACTTCTAGTCTCCTAAGATCTTTAGGATTGTGTATACTTTTGTATTATGTAGTATTATTATTATATATTATAATTCATATTATGTGGTTGATTAGATAAATAGCATTGTTTTGAAAAGATTTTGATAAAGCCCAAACCTAATTAGGAGACCTTTAATTAGGGCGAGGTGGGTGCCTACAAGGAGTTCCTTGGAACCTTCCCACTTCGTAACCTAGCCCCCGAATCCAACTTTGATTCGAAGACCATGCTTTTCCTTAAAATATGGAGTCAATGTTTTATTAAAAATAAAACTCTTTTTGTAGTTTCCTTGTTCCCTAAAAATAAGGTGGCAACTCCCAGTTTTTTACAAACTCTCTTCCTTTTTCAAAAACCCAATCTTGAGTGGATAATAGAGAAGGATAAACGTGGATAATAGAGAAGGATAAATCGAAACGGATAAACATCATCTATAATCCACTCAAGAGAACACCCCCAAAAGTGAACGAGAGGCCTCCCGATCAGGTTGGCTGGTTCACAGCAGTATCTCAAAAAATAGAGCCCAAAAATGGAATCAGGATGCCGAAAAACTATAGGGAGTACCGTTGCTGAAAAACGGTTGATCTGACCCGAAAAGCAGCTGATCTTGCTGAAAGTGCAGTGTAGAAGTAGAATCTCTAAAAACGGAGCCCAGAAACAGATTCAGGATGTCAAAATTAGTGGGGAAGGGATCTTCCGGGCTGACACGTGGCACAAGGAGGTGCTGACACGTGTCAGTTAGAGAGGCTGACACGTGGCAGAACCGAAAGAGGACACGTGGCAGGGTTGCTGAGAGAACCAGATTGATGA
This sequence comes from Hamamelis virginiana, assembly GCA_017140935.1. NCBI lineage: Eukaryota > Viridiplantae > Streptophyta > Magnoliopsida > Saxifragales > Hamamelidaceae > Hamamelis > Hamamelis virginiana. The sequence continues at coordinate 415,912 of JAESVK010000140.1, read as the reverse complement.
TTGTTGTGACACCAATTTATGTTTATTTTATAGTTTTTTCCTTCCTTTTTAATTGCCTTTTACTTATATAAATGATAGGATTAGGTGTTTTTATGTTTTTCTTTGTTTTTGTCTCTTGCAGGATAAGCGGCCTCTTTGTCTCGGCTTTTCTAAGTCATTTTATGTCAAAAGAAGCCATGAGCTCCGCCCTCGTGCCTCAAAAGTCTCAAATCAACCTTCATTGGTGGAAGGATCGAGTGGATGTATGCATTTTCTGCAATGGGAAGCTAAAAAGAAGGAATTTTCAGTTTTGAGAATCTATTACCGGTAATGGAAATTGATTACCGGTAATAGATTGCAGACTTCAGCATTTCAGGATCCAGTGCAGATTATTACCGGTAATGAAAAAGTATTACCGGTAATGGAAAAAGTGTTACCGGTAATGGAATTTCTTGCTGAAGATTTCAGGAGGCAGTGCAGTTTATTACCGGTAATGGATTTTCATTACCGGTAATAAAAGTCGCGAATCACTTTTCTGCCGCGTTTTTGCAGTTCAAGCTAGGGGCTTTTTAGGGATTTCATTCCTCATGTCTTGTAACCCTAAGAGGGGGTATAAAAGCCTAAGTTTTGGGCTGAGTAGAGGTTCCTCGAGTTGTTCTTAGAATAGTTCTTAGTTAGCTCTTAGTTTAACCTAGGTTTTCTTATGTTTTTGATGTTTTCTTTGTAGTTTAGGTTAGTTTCCCTTATTTCTCTTGTTGTTCATCCTTTGTAAGCTTAGTCTAAGTCATTTGTAAGCTTTTTATCTCAAGTTGTAAGCTACATTTAAGTTTATCAATCTAGTGATAGCATTTATTACTTGCTCTTTGCATTTATTTCTTTTGTTTTGTGTTTTTACTTGCATTTCATGGCTAGCTGAGCATTAATGGTGGATTCTATGGTGGAATCCCTCTCCAAACCCTAAGTAAGTGTACTTCTCTCATTTTGAAAGCTTCAATGTCAAACGAAATGTTGTTCTCTCACTCTCTCATCTTATGAACCCTTGTAAAATCATATTCATGACCTAAATACAACCAGTAAGTTGTTGTGTTTGAGTTGATGAGCACATATGCATTTACTTGTTTATTAAAATGCCCAAGAGAGTGGAGAACCACATTCCATCATTTATCTCTTGTTCTATGAACTCTTATTGCTAAATCCTTCACTCAAGACCATAGGTCAAATGGAATCTTGAGTGCGTGTTGAGAGAGAAAGCATTTGCTATAGGATTGGAAGGGATGAAACTATAGAATCCACCTTCTTCTTTACAAGGTTTTTCATATTCTCATTGCCATTAACTTGGCACACAAAAATCATCTTCAACAACCAACCCATATTTTTCACTTTTGTTTATATTCATTGGATAGCATGACCTAAAAATCACTAGAACCTATTCCACTCCCTGTGGATATGACCTAGGAACTCCCTAGTTTATTGCTTGACGACCTTAGGACTCCTACGCTTGGGAATCTTTTGCGCACTTCACTTTTCACGTTCAAGCAATGATGTGGCAAGGTTGCTGGTGTGGTAGAGACACGTGGCAGGGACACGTGGCAGAGTAGGGGATGTAGCAGAGACACGTGGCAGGGTTGCTGATGTGGCAGTGACGTGGCGGCTAGGTTGATGAGGGTAGGGCTGACGTCAGCTGACGTTAGCAACACGGTATGAGGGTCGGCTGATGTCAGCGCGTGAAAGCATGTGGAAGAATGCCTTGCGAGTAGATCTGACGTGCTTGGACTGAGGCGGCGCGTGAGAGCGCGTGCGGTGGTCTTCTGGGCTGATTTCGGCTGGGTTGTGTAGATCGGAGAAAGGCGAGTCGTTTGAGTGGTAGGTCGATAGGTTTGGGTTACTCGGAGGTGGAGTTTTGGGGTTGGACAGGTTCGTAAGGAAGAGTTTGCCGGATTTTGACGTCGGGACGGCAGTTGATGGTGGTGGGGGAGCGGTGGTAGGTGGAGATTGCTAGATACCTAGCTCTGATACAATGTTGAATGAGAGAAAAATGAATAAATATATTGAATAATATGTTTTGTACAATGTAGTAGTGAGCCTTATATAGGCAACATACAATTATACCGTATATTGTCAACTATACCGTATATACAGTATATATACATTAACACGTAGTGAAATTTTCTCCTCGTTTTTGTCCGTGGATGTAATCTCTATGCCGAATCATATAAATCGTTATGCGCTTTGTGTGTTTGATTGATTTTTTTTACCCTGTTTTTCTTGCTTCTATTTTATTTTATTCGGCCAGTTGGTTCTCCCCTCGGTTCACAAAACCCCAACCAAGAACCAAACCGCACAGTCGGTTTAGCAACCCTCTAAAACCATTGTGAACCAAGGCTTTTTATCTGCATTTCATTCCATCAATTTAATATCAAATCTCAAGAGACTTTTCAAAGCCACAAAAGTCTTACTGATCGAATAATTGATGAAGAGATATCTGGATCATATATTGGTTATTTAGTGTATAAATAAAGCTATGAAGTAGCAGCTAGAAGTAGCCTGAAATACAATCTAAAAACCATGGGAACATCAACCTTCGAAAGGCTACTTTGTCTTCTTGTTTCTTTGGTTAAGATGGGTTTTCCACAAACTTCTGCTGCTTCTACTAAAGAAGTTGATTCTCTTCTCAAGTGGAAAGCCAGCTTCAAAACCAAAACCATTCCCTCCTTCCTTCATGGACTCTTCTTCTTAACAATGCCACCAATTCTTCTATCACTCCATGTACTTGGTTTGGAATACTTAATTTACAATGAAGCCAGAAGTGTCATGACAATAAACCTCACAAATTCAGGTTTAATTGGTATGCTTCATGACTTTTCATTCTCGTCTTTCCCAAATCTTGCAGAAATTGATATCAGCATGAACCAACTTTTTGGTATCATCCCACCTCAAATTGGTAACCTTTCAAAACTCACTTATCTTGACCTCTCCACCAATAAGTTTTCTGGAAAAATCCCTCCAGAAATTGGCCTACTCACAAATCTTCAAGTCATATACCTTGCCGAAAATCACTTAAATGGCTCAATTCCTACAGCAATAGGTCAACTGAGGTCTCTGACTGAGCTAGCTTTGTACACCAACCCCCTAGGCAGTTCCATTCCTGCATCTTTGGGTAAGTTGAGCAAGCCTGGCTTATTTGTATCTCTATAAAACTCAACTTACTCGTTCCATTCCTCCAGATATTGGAAATCTCTCCAATCTTGTCGAAGTTTCCCTGCAAAACAATCATCTAACAGGTCCCATTCCTTCCACCATAGGAAACTTGTCAAAGCTAACCTTGTTGTACATATTCAACAATATGCCCTGGTTCAATCTCCTCTAAGATAGGAAAGTTGAAATCTCTCCAGTTGCTGTGCTTTTACACAAACAATCTTAGTGGTTCAATCCCGGTGTCATTAGGTGACTTGGGTGAACTAGTCCTTTTATATCTTTACAATAATCAACTTTTTGGTTCCATTCTTGAAGAGCTAGGAAGCTTGAAGTCCCTCGTTAATCTAGAATTAAGCGAGAATGAGCTAAACGGTTCTATTCCTCATTCATTTGGTAATTTGAGCAGATTGGAAATGTTATACCTCCACACAAACCAACTTTCTGGTTCCATTCCGAAAGAGCTAGGAAACTTGAAGTCCCTTGTTGATCTGGCATTAAGCGAGAAAAAGCTCAATGGTACGGTTCCTACTTCACTTGGTAATTTGAGGAGCTTGAAAACTCTATACCTCTATAGCAACGAACTTTCCGGTTCCATTCTTGAAGAGCTAGGAAACTTGTGAAGACCCTCGTTGATATGGAATTAAGCACGAATCAGCTCAACGGTTCTGTTCCTGCTTCACTTGGTAATTTGAGCAGATTGGAAACATTATACCTCCACACCAACCAACTTTCTGGTTCCATTCCTGAAAAGCTAGGAAACTTGAAGTCCTTCGTTTATCTGGAATTAAATGAGAATAAGCTCAACGGTTCTGTTACTGCTTCACTTGGTAATTTGAGCAACATGGAAATGTTATACCTCTACAGCAACCAACTTTTTGGTTCCATTCCAAAAGAGGTAGGAAACTTGAAGTCCCTTGTTGATCTGGAATTAGGCACGAATAAGCTCAACTGTTCTGTTCCCACTTCACTTGGTAATTTGAGCAGATTGGAAAAGTTATATCTCCATATGGTGTTAAGCAAGAATAAGCTTAACGATTTTGTTCCTGCTTCACTTGGTAATTTAAGTAGCTTGGAAATATTAGTCCTCCGTGACAACCTACTTTATGGTTCCATTGCAAAAAAAGTGGGAAATATGATGAAGTTGGTTTTACTGGAAGTGGACACAAACCAGTTCATGGGTTACTTGCCCCAAAATATTTGCAAAGGTGAATTGCTACAAAATTTCACTGCATACGACAACTATTTCAAAGGTCCAATCCCCAAAATCTTGAGAAACTCCACAAGCTTGATCAGAGTTCGGCTCGAGGGCAACCAACTCACTGGAAATCTATCTGAAGCATTTGGTGTTTATCCAAACCTAAATTACTTGAGTATAAGCAACAACAATTTTTATAGTGAAATCTCTCAAAATTGGGGAAGGTTTCCGAAATTGACAACCTTGATGATCGCAGGGAATAATATTACTGGCAGTATACCACCTGAGGTTGGAAACTCCCCTCAGCTGCATTTACTCGTTCTTTCTTCAAATCATTTAGTTGGGGAGATTCCAAAGGAAGTCGGCAAGTTGTCGTCTTTGTTGAAGCTAATTTTGAATGATAATCGACTTTCTGGTGAGGTACCTCTGAAACTGGGATCACTAACTGATCTGTAGTATCTTGACCTGTCAACAAACATATTGAGTGGGACAATACCGAGAAATCTAGGGGACTGCTCAAAACTGATTTTCTTGAATTTGAGTAACAACAAATTCACCGACCAAATTCTAGTTCAAATGGGCAATTTAATTCACTTGTCCCAGCTAGATTTCAGTCATAACTTCCACACAGGAGTTATACCGTCGGAAATCCAAAGAATGCATAGCTTAGAGAAGTTAAATCTCTCCCACAATAACCTCTCTGGTGTCATTCCGACAGCATTTGAATATATGCATGGCTTGTCGTACATTGGCATATCCTACAATGACTTGCAAGGTCCCATTCCCAAAAACAAAGCCTTTCAAGATGCTTTAATACAGGGGAATAAAGGGTTGTGTGGCAATGCCAGTGGATTGCAACCTTGCAGTCCTTTGAACATAGATAAACATATGCAAAAAAAGGACCACAAAGTCGTGTTTTTAATCTTATTTCCTCTTTTGGGAGCACTTCTACTTCTACTTGTGTTCGTGGGAATTTCATGGATTTCTCAATGAAAAAAGTCACCAACAAAGCCAAGTGATGTGCAAAATGAAGATCTGTTTGCAATATCAACTTTTGATGGAAGGATATTGTATAAAGAAATCATTAAAGCAACCAATGATTTTAATTCCATTTATTGCATCAGAAAGGGAAAACATGGTAGTGTTTACAAAGCAATGCTTCCACCAGCTCATATAGTAGCAGTGAAAAAACTGCACCCATTGTCTAATGATGAGATGGAAGATCACAAAGGTTTTATTAATGAGGTAAGAGCATTAACAGAAATACGTCATCAGAACATTGTGAAACTTTATGGATTCTGTTCACATCCATGACACTCCTTTTTGGTTTATGAGTACCTTGAGAGGGGTAGCTTGGCCTCAATTCTGAGCACTAAAGAAGCAGCAAGAGCATTGGATTGGAGTAAGAGGCTAAATGTTATCAAGGGTGTGGCTCATGCTTTGTCTTATATGCACCATGATTGCTTGCCACCAATTGTTCATCGAGACATATCAGGTAAAACATTTTGCTGGATTCTGAGTATGAGGCTTGTGTTTCCGACTTTGGCACTGCTAAGCTTCCAAAATTAGACTCGTCCAATTGGTCTTGCAGTTGCAGGCACTTATGGCTATGTTGCACCAGGTAATCAATTATATAGATCTTTGTTCTCTTTAGTTAACACAAAGCATGGGGCATGAATATTTGATCTTTTTTTTTCTTTGCAGAGTTTGCCTACACAATGAAGGTAACTGAAAAATGCGACATGTATAGCTTTGGAGTGTTAGCACTGGAAGTGATTTAAGGAAAGCATCCAGGAGATCTCATCTCAACTTTACCCGATGAATTGGCTGAGGAGAACATGTTTCTGAATGATGCGTTCGATGAACGCCTTTTAGCTCCCTCGCCTCAAGTTAAGAACAAACTGATATTCATCATAAATCTGGCGGTTGCATGCTTAAATGTTAATGCACAATCTCGACCGACCATGCACGCTGTTTCTCAGTTGTTAACAACCCGAATCTTAGCTTCTTAGATCCATCCATACAGTCATTCAGTAAACTTATGATATTTTGGTAAGGCCATTAGGTTTTGAAAGAATATAATAGCTTGATAGCTAGAATCAACTAGTTGGTAAACATAATGCATTCAGAAGAGTAATTTCAATATTCCATTTATCTCACATTTGGATGGTTAGTTCAAGTTGTTTCTTATAATATATGAGGATGGTCAATTCTCTGCACATTATTAATCTCAGGCAACATAATCATCTTAACCATGCTCCTTAATATAATGATTCATTTATAAAATTACTTCAACATTTTGGAGCTACAAGTTTGAAACCCTTCTACAAGGATGGAGAATTAGTAAGAATGTAAATGATGGAAGAAATAAATTGATAGACACAGTATGAGTACGATATGAGTATGTTGCATGCAAGAGATAACACACAAACAGTATGCAAAAGGCACTTTTGTTTATCCCCCGAAGTCCTACATTTTAAGGGCAGTAAACAAGACAAAATAGCAAGCATATATTTACTAGAGATCATAATGTTTACTATTAGAGCACAAACTTTTAAAATTGTCATCCTCAAAATAAAAGGGAATTCCAACTATCTCCTCCTCACAGGAGTCATAAACACTTTTAAACATAAGAACAAATGAATAGCATGCTTTGATCAAATTAACTCTAGAATAGTGTATCTCTTTTATCTTTATGTACCACTGGAAGATTGAAACAGAGAACATAGATTAATCAGAAAAGTGGAATCATTACAAACTGTGAACTTTTTTTTTTTTTCGAAGAGCCGGTAGCCACATGTTAGTGGCCCTGTCCCAAGATTATTAATATACCCTCACTTATGGCAGAGGAATACCGTGGTTACAAGCCAAGCATCAAGGAGTTTACAGATTATAAAATAAAAAACCTCCCAAATACAAACTGTGAACTTGTTGCACACGTAAGGATGACTTGAAGAAGATAGCTAAAAAATTTTAGACTAACTAATGTACTATCGAGACAATTAGTCTAGTAATTAAGCAGTCCCTCCTTTCTACTTGGACTCTTCCTAAGAATGCCACCAATTCTTCTACTCACCTCAAAATAGAAACCAGTCCCAAGTAATTGGTTTTGAATACTTTGAAATGATGCTGGCAGCGTCATCAGAAATCAATATGCAGTGATTAATGTACTATCGAGACAATTAGTCTAGTAATTTTGCAGTGATTAGCAAGTTTGCTGCTTAAACCACAAACTTTTCCACGTCAAAAAGTCTTCTGAATAATAATTTTATAAAATGATATCAGGGGCTGTAAGAATCATAGTCAAAATATTACTTCTGCTTTTGCTTTTAGTGAAGAAGATGAAAGACAGCCTTATAAATCAAAACCATTCCCTCCTTTCTTTGTGGACTATTCCTAAGAATGCCACCAATTCTTCTACTCACCTCAAAGTAGAAACCAGTCCAAGTAACTGGTTTTGAATACTCTTCCTAACAATGCCACCAATTCTTCTACTCATCTTTTTAATCATATTTCCTCTTTTTGGGAGCACTTCTACTTGTACTTGTGTTCATTGGATTTTCCTTCATTTCTCAACAAAGAAATAGATATTCATCAACAGAATAGAGTGATATGCAAAATGAAGATCTGTTTTCAATATTGACTTTTGATGGGAGAATAATGTATGGTGAAATCATCAAAGCCACCAATGATTTTGATGCCCTTAAGGTTCATGCATTAATTGTAATGGGGCATTGCAATATTGCAGAACTCTTATAGTTTCTATTAACATGCAAGTCATTTGTTTTAGATTTAATGATGAGTTGTGTAAGATAATGAGAAACAATAAAGGGAAGCAATTGGGCTTAAGATCGAGGGTATTACTGTATTATTATGTACGTGCTTAATGGTGTGGATGGTGCATCAATATTGCACATTTTACATGATTGTTAACAAGAACTGACCTTAATTATAAGATACACGGGATCCATCATTGGGATATATATTGACTATCTTTTGAGCTAGAGTTACCTAAGATAATGGCAAGATATTAGTGGTCCTGGGGAGGGGGGCGGGGGAAGAGAGAGAGAGAGAGAGAGAGAGAGAGAGAGAGAGAATTTTCAATGTAACAATGAGGATCATTTGTAATTAAAAAGAAAAAAAAAAGGATTTTTTTTTTTTTTGGATCCAATTAAGACATTTGCACTACTAGTGGATAAAGAGCTGTTGAGAAGTCAAGTTTCCTCAACAACCCAAGTTTTTCACAACTTTATGATTTTATCTTCTATTATAATCAAAGTTAATTTTGACTAAGCCAAGTTCAATCTAACTCCACTAAATCAAGGATTTCCACCACAAGGAATAGGAGTCTAGTCAAAACCATGTTGATTAGCTTTTGTAAGGTTTTATTCTTTCTTTTCCCTGATTTCAAAATTCAAACAGAGGTTTAGAATTTGAAGTTTTGCATGTGGTTGATCTCAAATAGTTGGGATTAGGCCCTGTCACAATTGGATAAAAAGGTAATTATTTATATACGGATTGCAAGAGATGTGTTGGGCCATTCCTTCTTAGGGTTTGTTTGGAAACTCTGAAAATTGAACCAGGTTAGAAACTCTTTTACTGTTATATGGCTTTTAAATAAATCAAATTTTAGCAAAACTGTGTTCATAAGAAAACCGTGTATTTATTTTATCTTCTAGACAAGGTTGAATAACTTCATGGTTTACTCCTACTTTTCGCTTCTTCAAGTTAAACTTTGACTGGGCTTGGCTTAAGGGTTCGAAAAAAAGGAGGCATTGGTGGTGTTGTTCAAGACTATGCCTGTCCTATAATTGTTATCATAATCACTTATAATATGGAAATTTGGATATGTAAATAGACTTATAGCTTGGGTGGAAATATCACAGAAAACTCATTTTATGCAAGTGTCACGTTTTCAAAATCTATTTTGTCGTTGGTTCTATGTAGGTCACTGCACGAGCGTCATCGTCACTAATTAAGTGACAATCATTATAATTGTTGAAGGATGCATTAGAAGAATGCCACTCACCTCCCAATATAGCAATATGGATGATGAAGTGGTAGAGAAAGTGGCCTCTATTGTGAAACACGCGTTTGCTTGCTTTCGCACAATCCATAGTTTAAGCCACCAACTCAAGAAGTTTATTGGAACAGGATCTAACAATTTATGGGCTGGTTGCCTTTCCTTGAGCCTTAATTCCCACACAATTACATTGGGAGTACTCTTTGTTTGATGCTTGTGGCATGAATAATTCGACAATTACCATTTGTATGTTAAATCCATCAGTGGGGTTATTAGTAGCTTTCTGCCTTGTTTCATATATGGGTTATGATATTTGAAGAGAAGATGGGTTCAAGTTCAGAATTATGCCAATTTTAATTTCAAAACAGTAAGACTCACAGATGCAATCCATTTTGTGCTTAAGAAATTATTTTTACAGTTAGAGCTAATAGGGAGGTTACGTCACGCAACTTTTAGTCGGGTTCAAGTTCAGAACTATGCATTCTGTTTTGTGCTTAAGACTATGCCGGTCCTCTAATTGTTACCATAATTACTTACAAAATGGAAATTTGGATATATAAATAGATGTTTGAATAACTTTAAAGAGAGTTTTAAAAACATAGTTTTTCAAAAGTGATTTAAAACGAAACTAATCTCAATGGGGTTTAAGTAAATGAGAAACACGATGCTTATTGCTTGAGTAGAAATATCATGGCTAACTCATTTCATGCAAGTGTCATTTTTTAAAAATTTATTTTACATGCACAATTGGTTCTATGCACGCATTGCACAAAAATTGCGTAAGGTGTACCTGCGTCATCATCACTAAGTGACCATCATTATAATTGTTGAAGGATGAGTTAGAAGAATGCCACTCACCTCCCAATGTGGCAATATGGATGATGAAGTGGTAGAGCAAGTGGCCTCTATTGTGAAACACACATTTGCATGCGTTCACATGATCCACAGTTTAAGCCACCAACTCAAGAAGTTTTCGTCCAAAAATACCCATAAATCCATTGCCATAAATAGTTGATAACTGGATTCATTGATGTAATTTTTGTTGAGAGAATTTGCCGTAATACAAAAAGTGAGCCAGTGAGAGATTATTACTACTGAAGATTCATGGCAAAGACGAAAAAGACAATGAAAAGTTGTAGCCTAGTGGGAGATAATAATATGGTAATGGATAGTCTAGTGAGAACCATAATTGTCTCAACAAATCACCAACAAGATGGACTATTGCCCAACTTTACACTAGACTATATAAAATACACTATGCCAATTAAGTAGCATCAGCTACAAGAATTGCCAAAGGCCTAATTACATTGCTTTATATGAACAAGTGTAGCTCATGGTATTCTCCTTCACAATAATTCATTCATTTATGCAATGCTCGATCTATAAAGACATTAGTCGGGTTGCAGATATGTTTTCAAAGTTTCAATCTCATGACATAAAGTTTTCGTTTGGATCTTGGGAAAAAAAAAAAAAAAAAACACAAAAAAAAAAAAAGGAAAAATCTAAAAAATTATTCAGAAATGAATCCATTTTAATGCAAATTTTTTTTTTTTTTTTGTCCATTTTGTTTCCCTTTCGGCTTCTGAGATCCAACAAAACGTCAAAACTGTCATTGGTTCACTAGTGTAATAACTGACATGACAAATTAAAGCAATGTAAATGATTTGCCTCTCCGGCCCCCTCACTTTCTTGGAACAAATTTCAGCAAGAATACAGTGAAATTCGTGTATGTGAGAAGGTTGCAAACCACTATGTTATGTGGGTGTCTCGAACTCAACCCACTCATAGCCCAACGACCCTTTATTTTTTTTTGGCAAATGGTGAGTTTTTTTTTTTTTTTTTTTAATTACAACATCAAAATTTCAGAATATCAATTACAATACAACTATTTACTAGATAGATCCTAGCATAGGGTCTCGAACTAGAGACCAACTAGCCCAAGTCCCACCCCTACTGCCCAACTGGGATTTGTGAAATTTTTTTAAGAACGTAATGGGTTTTTTAAGAACCTAAGGGGTTTCTTAATCTTCTCCATTCGTAGTGAAATTTTCTTCTCGTTTTCATCCGTGGATGTAATCTCTATGCCGAATCATATAAATCGTTATGCACTTTGTGTGTTTGATCGATTTTTTTTACCCTGTTTTTCTTGCTTCTATTTTAATTTCATTCGAAATCCTAAATCTACACGGGTTTTGGCATAACACACTTGTGTGAACATTCAACCAACCTAAAGCACATAATTTTTAGTAAAGAGATAGGGAGAACAAAGATCTTGACCAAAGCACGAACCTGAGTCCTTTCCCCATTTTCTATTTTCTCTGTGAATATGATGGAAACAAAGAGCCAAGAGATTTTTCCAAGTCCGAAGACTCATGGATTACTTATCTAGTCTTTGTCCAGCAAAATAAAAACATGTCATTTAGTTTCTCATCTTATAAGAATCTAATCGATACATAAGTATATAAATAGAGCAACAATCCTGCTGCTGGTGCTATACATAACAAAAAACCATGGGATCATCATCAACCTCAGAAATGCTTCTCTCTCTCATCTCCTTTGTTCTGCTCCTTCTCTTGATTTCTTCACAAACTATTATTACTTCTGCTTCTACTGAAGAAGAAGCTAAAGCACTTCTCAAGTGGAAAGCAAGCTTTCAAAACCAAAACCATACCCTCCAATCCTCATGGACTCTTCTTCCTAATAATGCCACCAATTCTTCTACCATTTCTCCATGTAATTGGTTTGGAATACTTTGCAATGATGCTGGAAGTGTCATCAGAATAAACCTCACAAGTGCAGGAGTAAGAGGTACACTTCATGACTTTTCATTCTCATCTTTCTCTAATCTTGCAGAAATTGATATCAGCATGAACAAACTTTTTGGTACCATCCCACCTCAAATTGGTAACCTTTCAAAACTCACCTATCTTGACCTCTCCAACAATCAGTTTTTGGGAAAAATACCGCCAGAAATTGGCCTGCTCACAAACCTTCGAGTTCTACATCTTGTCGAAAATCAGTTGAATGGTTCAATTCCTAATGAAATAGGTCAATTAAGGTCTCTAACTGAGCTTGCTTTGTATACCAATCACTTAGATGGTTCCATTCCTCACTCTTTGGGTAATTTGAGAAACCTCACTAATTTGTTTCTCTATGATAATCAACTTTCTGGTTCAATTCCTCTAGAAATTGGAAATCTCTCCAATCTTGATGGACTTTACATGGATACCAACCATTTGACAGCCCATTCCTTCAACCATAGGAAACTTGTCGAAGCCAACCGTGTTTTTCATATTCAACAACCAACTTTCTGGGTCCATTCCCTTTGAGATAGGAAAGCTGAAATCTCTCAACATATTGAGCTTTCAAACAAACAATCTTACCGGTTCAATCCCGGCCTCATTAGGTGATCTATCGTACCTAACCGTCCTGCATCTCTACAATAATCAACTTTCTGGCCCCATTCCTAAAGAAATAGGGAAATTGAAGTCCCTTGTTGATCTGGAATTAAGCGGGAATAAGCTAAACGGTTCTGTTCCTGCTTCACTTGGTAATTTGAGCAACTTGGAAGTGTTATTCCTCCGCGACAACCAACTTTCTGGTTCCATTCCAAAAGAAATGGCAAATCTGATGAAGTTGGCTGTGCTGCAAATGGACACAAACTAGTTCACTGGTAACTTGCCTGAAAATATTTGCAGAGGTGGATTGCTTCAAAACCTCACTGCAAACGACAACTATCTTGTCGGTCCAATCCCCAAAAGCTTGAGAAATTGCACAAGCTTGTTCAGAGTTCGACTCGAGGGAAACCAACTCACTGGAAATCTATCTGAAGCATTTGGTGTTTATCCAAACCTGGATTTCATGGGTCTAAGTAATAATAATTTCTATGGTGAAATCTCCAAAAATTAGGGAAAGTGCCCAAAATTGACAACCCTACAGATTGCTAGGAACAATATTACCAGTAGCATACCACCTGAGATTGGAAACTCAACTCAACTGCATGTACTTGATCTTTCTTTAAATCATTTAGCTGGGGAGATTCCAAAGGAAGTCGAAAAATTGACTTCTTTGTTGAAGCTGATTTTGAATTATAATAAACTTTCTGGTGATATACCTGTTGAACTTGGATCGCTGACTGAGTTGGAGCATCTTGACCTGTCGACAAACAGATTGAGTGGGCCAATAATTGGAAGTCTAGGGGATTGCTCAAAACTACATTTCTTGAATTTGAGTAACAACAAATTCAGTGACGACATTCCAGTTTAGATGGGTAAGTTAGTTCACTTGTCCCTCCTAGATTTGAGTCACAACTCACTCACAGGAGCAATACCATCGCAAATCAGAAATATGCAGAGCTTGGAGAAGTTGATTCTCTCCCACAATAACCTCTCTGGTTCCATTCCAATGGCCTTTGAAGATATGCCTGGCTTGTTGTATGTTGACATAACCTATAATCACTTGCAAGGTCCTATTCCAAATAACAAAGCCTTTCGAGATGCTCCAATAGAAGTATTACAGGGGAATGAAGGTTTGTGTGGCAATGTTAGAGGACTGAAACCTTGCAGTCCTCCCATGGTAGATAAACATATCCCCAAAAAGGGACACAACGCCATCTTTTTAATCATATTTCCTCTTTTAGGTGCACTTCTACTTTTATTTGTCTTCATTGGAATTTCCTTCATTTCTCAACAAAGAAGAGATATTCATCAACAGAACAGAGTGATGTGCAAAATGAAGATCTGTTTTCAATATCTACTTTTGATGGAAGAATAATGTACGGTGAAATCATCAAAGCCACCAATGATTTTGATGCCATATATTGCATTGGAAAGGGAATGCATGGAAGTGTTTACAAAGCAAACTTGCCATCAGCTAATATAGTAGCAGTGAAGAAATTACACACATTTGCTGATGATGAGATGGAAGATCAAAAAGGTTTTCTTAATGAGGTCAGGGCTTTAACAGAAATACGTCATCGGAACATTGTGAAACTTTATGATTTTTGTTCACACTCACGACACTCATTTTTGGTTTATGAATACCTCGATAGGGGTAGCCTTGCCAGTATTTTGAGCACGGAAGAAGAAGCAAAAGAATTTGATTGGAGTAAGAGGGTGAATGTTATCAAGGGTGTGGCTCATGCTTTGTCTTACATGTATCATGATTGCTCGCCACCAATTGTTCATCGAGACATATCAAGCAAAAATATTTTGCTGGATTCTGAGTTTGAGGCTTGCGTTTCTGACTTTGGCACTGCTAAGCTTCTAAAGATAGACTTTTCCATTTGGACTGCACTAGCAGGCACATATGGATATGTTGCACCAGGTAATTAGTATAGTTCTCTATTCTTTGAAGTTATTTGACATAGAGCATATGTGGGCATGAATGCATGATCTTACTTTTCTTTTTATTTGCAGAGCTTGCTTACACAATGAAGGTAACTGAAAAATGTGATGTGTATAGCTTTGGAGTGTTGATACTGGAAGTGATCAAAGGAAAGCATCCGGGTGATTTCATCTCCACTCTACCATCTCCATCGGTGAAGGAGAACATAGTACTGAAAGATGTGTTCGATCAACGCCTTTCACCTCCCATCCTTCGTGTTGAGGATGAGTTGATGTCCATCATTAAGTTGGCAATCTCATGTTTAAATGTCAATCCACAATCTCGGCCAACCATGCACATAGTTTCTCAGGTGTTATCAACCTGAATGTCAGCTTCTTAGAGGCATCCGATATGGATCTATTATTATTGTATTTAGTTTAGAAAGAATGTACTAGCTAAAACCTAGTGCTTAGTCATCCTTGAGTAATTTTCAGTATTTCTCTTCTTTACTAGACTCACATGCAATTTGATATTAATAACATATGAGGGTGGTATCATTCTTGAAATCAAGATCCCAAATCCAATAATTCCATTCCTACCTTTCCATATCGGAAATAAATGTTTCTTCCTTGTTGGACAATGAAAACAATCTAGGATAGCACTCAACCAACACAATACGATCAACCCATTTATCCAACAAAAATTTAGTACATCTCCCATTCCATTAGCAATAGTAATAACAAAAGTGTTCTTAACCCACTCTAAAATCTGATCATAAATCTACAATTTAGAAGCAAAATATTAGCTCAAACAATTGATGTGTTTCTACGAGGATTAGCCAGTGGCAACCAACTCTGCTCAAGCTTGTAATTAATTATGAGTATTTGTGCTGCTAGTGGGGGATGTTTGGTGAAGATGTGGATCATTTACTTCTTCACTGTAGGTTTTCCTGGTTAATTTGGAGTTTCTGTATTAATTGGTGGCGGGTTTTGTGGGTTTGCCTGTCTTCGATTGTTGATCTTGCTATTTGAAGGCTTTCATCTAAATCTAAATGTCTATCTGTAGAATTTGGAAAGCTTTGTTTTTTTCTGTGATTTGGTCAATTTGGATTGCTAGAAATATGGTGAGTTTTCAAGGTGAGGCATTCTGTTGGAAAGATTTAGCTGAAGGGGTTATTGAGAAGGTTTCTTCCTGGATCAAAGAGCAGAATTTCCGTATTCTTTTTATGACTTTCGGTTTGCTATCAAGGGTGTTCATAACTTTTGATGTGTGCTGAAAAATAAATTATGGTCTCCTGGAAACCCCCTAGTCTTCATGAACTTAAATTTAATGTTGATGGGACTGCTGTTGGTAAACTTGGACCAGCTGCTAAAGGGGGGTGTTCTTCGCAACAGTGAAGGGCATTTTTACTGCATCTTTTCGGAATCCATTGGGAGAGCTGATTCTAATGTTGCAGAACTTTTTTCTATTAGAAAAGCTCTTGATTTGCTTGCGAAATCTAGATATGCGGGATCCAAGGCACCCGTGATTGAGAGTGACTCACAGTTGGCATTAGCAAGGGTGTCCTCTGAAGACAAGGTTCCTTGGAGATTGTCTTTCATTTTTAATGAGATTTCACTAACAGATTGAGGTTGATCAGTTGCCCAGGCAAAAGCACAAGAAAATATGAGTTCATCATTTTTATTTTTAATTTTAAAGCCGAGTTCATCAATTTATGGAAAAAGAAAAATAGCAAGCTCTGTTTGGTGAAGATACCAGTGGCAGCCTGTTATGTCATAGTGCACCCTTTCATTGGTTCCAATTATTATCAACCTTATGATTTTCCCCTTGTTAATTACTCCCTTCAAAAAATGAGTTCAGCACATTATCCCTGCCACCACCTTAATCTAGAGTTTAATTTCTCGAATGATTATACTCCTGCAGTGAAAATAGTTATCCCAAGAGAAACTCTTGCCATGCTGTTGATCAAGAGAATGAAAATAGGCAGTGAAAATATGACTTACAAAGCAAGTTTTGTGTTAATGTTTTGGTGCAAAAAAAATATGGGTTAGTCCACCCATCCAAATCCGGTCATTGATGAAGGTATTGCACCCCAGGAGACCAGAGGGAACACCAAATGCACACAGGAACAGGAGACACAAGATTTTTACGTGGTTCGGCAATCGCCTACGTCCATAGGCAGCAATTCAATGTGAGAGAGGAATACAAATACAAAGGAGATAAACAAGTTTTCAAACTCTCCTACAAACTCTCTCAAACAAGGAGCTCCTATCAGAGTTGAGCTCTTCAAGCTTCAAGATGCTGCTGCGAGCTGCTGCAACGAGCTACCTATGTGAGCTCTGCCAATCAGCTGCTGCTGCACACCGATCCTCTCTCCCAATCCTTCTATTTATAGGCAAAGGGAGAGAGGCAAAGTCAGCAATCAAGCATAAATCAAGCTGACAGATTTGGTGACCAACTCCCCACAATTTCAGATCACAAGTTGGTGAGCTTTCTTGTCAAAGCTAACCTTGTTGCACATGTTCAACAACCAGCTTTCTGGTCCAATTCCCTCTGAGATAGGAAAGTTGAAATCTCTCCAATGGCTGAGCTTTCACACAAACAATCTTAATAGTTCAATCCCTGCATCGTTAGGTGATCTGAGTGAACTGATCTTTTTATATCTCTACGATAATCAACTTTCTGCCCCCATTCTTGAAGAACTAGGAAACTTGAAGTCCCTCATTGTTCTGGCATTAAACGGGAATAAGCTCAATGGTTTTATTCCTGCTTCACTTGGTAATTTGAGCAGCTTGGAAAGGTTATACCTCCGCGACAACCAACTTTATGGTTCCATTCCAAAAGAAATGGGAATCTGATGATGTTGGTTGCACTGCAGATGGACACAAACCAGTTCACTGGTTACTTGCCCCAAAATATTTGCAATGGTGGATTGCTTCAAAACCTCACTGCACACGACAACTATTTTGAAGGTCCAATCCCCAAAAGCTTGAGAAACTGCACAAGCTTGATCAGAGTTCGACTTGGGGGGAACCAACTCACTAGAAATTTATCTGAAGCATTTGGTGTTTATCCAAACTTGGATTACCTGAGTCTCAGCAACAACAATTTTTCTGGTTCAATCTCTCAAAATTGGGGTAGCTGCCCAAAATTAGGCACGCGACTGATGGCAGGGAATAATATTACTGGTAGCATACCACCTGAGATTGGAAATTCTACTCAATTGCACATACTTGATCTTTCTTCTAATCATCTTGTTGGGGAGATTCCAACGGAAGTCGGAAAGTTGACTTCTTTGTTGAAGCTAATATTGAATGATAATCAACATTCCGGTGAGATACCTCAGGAACTTGGATCACTCACTGAACTCGAGAATCTCGATCTATCCACAAACAAATTGAATGGATTAATACCGGGAAATCTAGGGAACTGCTCCAAACTAATTTTCTTGAATTTTAGTAACAACAAATTCACTGACAAAATTCCAATTCAGTTGGGTATTTTAGTTCACCTGTCCCAACTAGATCTGAGTCATAACTTCCTCAAAGGAGTTATACCATCGGAAATCCAAAATTTGCAGAGCTTGGAGAAGTTGAATGTCTCCCATAATAACCTCTCTGGTTTCATTCCGACTGTTTTTGAATATATGCATGGTTTGTTGTACACTGACATATCCTACAATGACTTACAAGGTCCCATTCCAAACAGTGAAGCCTTTCAAGATCCACAAATACAAGGGAATAATGGGTTGTGTGGCAATGTCAGGGGACTGCAACCTTGCAGTCAAAATCATTTCTCAAAGGGCCATAAAGCCGTGTTTTTAATCATATTTCCTCTTTTGGGAGTACTTCTACTCATGTTCGTGGGAATTTCCTGCATTTCTAAACGAAGAAAGAGAGATCCAGAATCAAATCCAAGTGATGTGCAAAACGAAGATCTATTTGCAAAAATGACTTTTGATGGAAGAATATTGTACGGCGAAATCATTAAAGCAACCAATGATTTTGATTCCATATATTGCATTGGAAAGGGAAAACATGGAAGTGTTTACAAAGCAATGCTGCCACCAGCTCATACAGTAGCAGTGAAGAAATTGCACTGCTTGTCTAATGATGAGATGGAAGACCATAAAGGTTTTATCAATGTGGTAAGGGCATTAACAGAAATACGACATCGAAACATTGTGAAACTTTATGGATTCTGTTCCCATCCACGACACTCCTTTTTGGTTTATGAGTACCTTGAGAGGGGTAGCTTGGCCTCAATTCTGAGCACAGAAGAAGCAGCAAGAGAATTGGATTGGAGTAAGAGGGTGAATGTTATTAAAGGAGTGGCTCGTGCTTTGTCTTACATGCATCAAGATTGCTCGCCACCAATTGTTCACGAGACATATCGAGTAAAAATATTTTGCTGGATTCTGAGTACGAGGCTTGTGTTTGCGACTTTGGCACTGCTAAGCTTCTAAAAGTACACTCATCCAATTGGTCCGTAGTTGCAGGCACATATGGCTACATTGCACCAGGTAATTAATTATTTAGTTTTCTGTTTTCTTTAGTTAAAACAGAGCACGAGACATGAATTTGTGATCTTTTTTTTTCTATGCAGAGTTTGCTTACACAATGAAGGTTACTAAAAAAATACGACGTGTACAGCTTTGGAGTGTTAGCACTGGAAGTGATTAAAGGAAAACACCCAGGAGATCTCATCTCCACTTTACCATCTGCATTGGCTGAGAAGAACTTGCTGAATGATGTGTTCGATGAACGCCTTTTAGTTCCCTCGCCTCAAGTTGGGGACGAGCTTGTATCCATCATCAAGCTGGTGGTTGAATGCATAAATATCAATCCACAATCTCGGCCAACCATGCTCATTGTTTCTCAGGAGTTATCAAGTCCAATCTCAACTTCTTGGAGCCATCCATGCTGTTATTTATGGACATATAAGCAACTAGTAAACATATGATATGTGTGCAAGGTCATTTGCTTTCAAAAGAATATAATAGCTAGAATCAACTGGTTGGTAAATATAATGTACCTGCAAGAGTAATTTTCAATTAACATGTCATTTATCTCATGTTTGGATGGTTAGTTCTCAAGTTGTTGCTTATAATATATGAGGATGGTTACAAGGTCATTAATATAATGATTGGTATATAAAATTAGTTTTACAATTTGGAGCTACAAGTTTGAAAGCCTTCTACAGGGATTGAAAAGAACATTCCCTTCCCAACACCTTATACCAGTTGAGAAAATGTAAATGATGGAAGAAATAAAATTAGAGGTGCCACACAAATATGAGCATGCAAGAGGTAGCAGACAAATAGTCTGCAAAAGGCTCTTTTGTTTATCTCCTCATGATTCACATTTTAAGGGTAGTAAACACGCCAAATGCCAAGCATATATTTACCAGCGGTTGATCACAACTGTTTTGCAAGAATAAAATTGAACACTTAAAAACAACGTTTGTTTTTGTATATTTTTACTTACTGTTTCTTGAGTTATTTTTGAATGCTTGAATCGATGTAAAAAGGTGGTCTGCTACTCTAGAGGTTTACTTATTTGCTCTCCTAAGTCATGAAATGAAATGACAATTTTTTTTTTCTTCTTTTTGGCTTTCTTTTCTTACTTTAATTTTACTAACCACTACTACTGAAAGAACACACTAGGTTTCGACTCTTTATCAAATTAGATAGATTTATAGACCATTTGATTTCCACTCAAAACTTAATTTGATTTAGTCTAGCTAGTACCATGTGAGCAAAGATTCGAGGCTGCATCCACGCATGTTTTTTTCCTCTTTCATTTTTACCTCCTGTCAGGGGGCGTATTGGGTTACCCAAATGTTTTTTTTTTTTTTTAATTAAAAACAGAACAGATTATTAAAGTAAAAGAGGTCCTACAAGAGGTCCAAACAACAGCCACAAAACACTTTCTAGCTAGAACTGCCAGAGATTGAGCCTGCTGGATCTCCCTTCTAGGAGCCTTAACAAACTTACAAAGCGTGAATATTTTACAAAGCTGCAAAATATAAAAAACGAGAGGCCTGTTCCTACTACACCAGATATTCCACAAGAGCAAAAGCAAACACCCGAGGCGAGAAGTAATGTTCCTCAAAAATTTTGCCACGAACTAAATTCGAAGGCAAACATCCATCCACCCTTAAACCCAGGCGAGAGCCTGCCCATAAGCACATTGGAAAAACAGATGCTCAGAATCATCAAGTTGCTACTAGCAAAAAAGGCAGTTAATGCTTGCTCACCTGCGTGTTCTGTTTGGACACCTCAATGCCTAGGGATAGAGAAAAATAGAAGGCTTTCCATTTCTGAGGGACTTTAAGTTTCCATAGGTGCTTCCAAAACAAAATAGGGTTTTTTTACATGAATTCAAGCATTCAAAAATAACTTAAGAAACAGCAAGTGAAGGGAATGTGATCATTAATCTCGGGTAAATATATGCTTGGCATTTGGCATGTTTACTACCCTTAAAATGTGGATCTTGAGGGGATACACAAAAGAGCCTTTTGCAGACTATTTGTGTGATACCTCTTGCATGCTCATATTTGAGGTGTGATTTAACTAGCCTATATAATTTTATTTCTTCCATCATTTACATTTTTTCAACTGGTATAAGGTGTTGGGAAGGGAATGTTCTTTTCCATCCCTGTAGAAGGCTTTCAAACTTGTAGCTTCAAATTGTCAAACTAATTTTATGTACCAATCATTATATTAATGACCTTGGATAAGACAATTATTTTGCTGTAGAGAATTAACCATCCTCATATATTATAAGCAACAACTTGAGAACTAACCATCCAAACATGAGATAAATGACATGTTAATTGAAAATTACTCTTGCAGGTACAATATATTTACCAACCAGTTGATTCTAGCTATTATATTCTTTCAAACAAAAATGACCTTGCACACATCATATGTTTACTAGTTGCATATATGTCCATAAATAACAGCATGGATGGCTCTAAGAAGCTGAGATTGGCCTAGACAACTCCTGAGAAACAATAAGCATGGTTGGCCGAGATTGTGGATTGATATTTATGCATTCAACCGCCAGCTTGATGATGGATACAAGCTCGTCCTCAACTTGAGGCGAGGGAGCTAAAAGGCGTTCATCGAACACATCATTCAGCAACATGTTCTTCTCAACCAATCCAGATGGTAAAGTGGAGATGAGATCTCCTGGGTGTTTTCCTTTAATCACTTCCAGTGCTAACACTCCAAAGCTGTACACGTCGCATTTTTCAGTAACCTTCATTGTGTAAGCAAACTCTGCAAAGAAAAAAAAAAGATCACAAATTCATGTCCCATGCTCTGTTTTAACTAAAGAAAAAAGAAAACTAAATAATTAATTACCTGGTGCAATGTAGCCATATGTGCCTGCAACTGCAGACCAATTGGACGAGTCTACTTTTAGAAGCTTAGCAGTGCCAAAGTCGGAAACACAAGCCTCGTACTCAGAATCCAGCAAAATATTTTTACTCGATATGTCTCGATGAACAATTGGTGGCGAGCAATCATGGTGCATGTAAGACAAAGCATGAGCCACTCCTTTAATAACATTCACCCTCTTATCCCAATCCAATTCTTTTGCTTCTTTTTCTATGCTAAGAATTGAGGCCAAGCTACCCCTCTCAAGGTACTCATAAACCAAAAAGGAGTGCCGTGCATGTGAACAGAATCCATAAAGTTTCACAATATTTCGATGTCGTATTTCTGTTAATGTCCTTACCTCATTGATAAAACCTTTTTGATCTTCCATCTCATCATCAGTTAATGGGTGGAGTTTCTTCACTGCAACTATATGAGCTGGTGGAAGCAATGCTTTGTAAACATCACCATGCTTTCCCTTTCCAATGAAATATATGGAATCAAAATCATTGGTTGCTTTAATGATTTCGCCGTACAATATTCTTCCATCAAAAGTCGTTATTGCAAATAGATCTTCGTTTTGCACATAGCTTGGCTCTATTGGAGAATCTCTCTTTCTCCTTTGAGAAATGCAGAAAATTCTTACGACCACAACTGGAAGTAGAAGTAGAAGTACTCCCAAAAGAGGAAGTATGATTAAAAACACAAATTTGTGGCCCTTCTTCGGGATATGTTTTTGACTGCAAGGTTGCAGTCCCCTGGCATTACCACACAACCCTTTATTCCCTTGTATTGGAGCATCTTGAAAAGCTTTGCTGTTGGGAATGGGACCTTGAAAGTCATTGTAGGATAAATCAATATACAACAAGCCAGGCATATCTTCAAAGGCCATCGGAATGGAACCAGAGAGGTTATTGTGGGAGAGAATCAACTTCTCCAAGCTCTGCAAATTACTGATTTGCAACGGTATCACTCCTATGAGTGAGTTGTGACTCAAATCTAGGAGGGACAGGTGAACTAACTGGCCCATCTGAACTGGAATTTCGCCACTGAAGTTGTTGTTACTCAAATTCAAAAAAATTAGTTTTGAGCAGTCCCCTAGATTTCTCGGTATTGTCCCGCTCAATCTGTTTGTTGACAGGTCAAGATACTCCAGATCAGTTAGTGATCCTAGTTCCAGAGGTACCTCACCAGAAAGTTGATTTTCATTCAAAATTAGCTTCAACAAAGACAACAACTTGCCGACTTCCTTTGGAATCTCCCCAACTAAATGATTTGAAGAAAGATCAAGTATGTGCAGTTGAGTAGAGTTTCCAATCTCAGGTGGTATGCTACCAGTAATATTATTCCCTGCCATCAGCAGGGTGCTCAATTTTGGGCACCTTCCCCAATTTTGAGAAATTTCACCAGAAAATTTGTTGTTGCTTAGACCCATGTAATTGAGATTGGGATAAACACCAAATGCTTCAGATAGATTTCCAGTGAGTTGGTTCCCCTCGAGTCGAACTCTGATCAAACTTGTGCAGTTTCTCAAGCTTTTAGGGATTGGACCTTCGAAATCGTTATCGTTTGCAGTGAGGTTTTGAAGCAATCCACTTTTGCAGATATTTTGGGGCAAGTAACCAGTGAACCGGTTTTTTCCCATTTGCAGTACAGCCAACTTCATCAGATTTCCTATTTCTTGAGGAATGGAACCAGAAAGTTGGTTTTCACGAAGAAATAACCATTCCAAGTTGCTTAAATTACCAAATGAATCAGGAACAGAACCATTGAGTTGATTCTGGCTCAATTCCAGATCAACAATAGAATTCAGGTTTCCTATTTCTTTAGGAATGTTACCAGAAAGTTGATTGTTGTAGAGATGTAAAAGGATTAGTTCACTCAAATTACATAGTGACACCGGGATTGAACCCGTAATATTATTTGTTTGAAAGCTCAGCCATTGGAGAGATTTCAACTTTCCTATCTCAAAGGGAATTGGACCAGAAAGATGGTTGTCGAACAAGAACAACGTGATTAGCTTTGACAAGTTTCCTATGGTGGAAGGGATGGGACCTGTTAGATGATTGGTTTCCAGGTAAACTTCAACAAGATTGGAGAGATTTCCAATTTCTGGAGGAATGGAACCAGAAAGTTGATTTTCATAGAGATACAAAATAGACAAGTTACTCAAATTACCCAAAGAGGCAGGAATGGAACCGCCTAGGGGGTTGATGCACAAGTTAAGCTCAGTTAGAGACCTTAACTGACCTATTTCTGTAGGAATTGAGCCGTTGAACTGATTCTGATACAGATGCAGGATTTGAAGATTTGTAAGGAGGCCAATTTCCGATGGGATTTTCCCAGAAAACTGATTGATAGAAATGTCAAAATAGGTTAGTTTGGAAAGGTTACTGATTTGAGGAGGGAGGGTACCGAAGAGTTCGTTATAGCTGATATTGATTTCTGCAAGATTTGGGAAAGACGAGAATGAGAAGTCATGAAGCGTACCTCTTAAACCTGAATTTGTGAGGTTTATTGTGACGACGCTTCCAGCTTCATTGCAAAGAATTCCAAACCAATTGCAGGGAGTGATAGAAGAATTGGTGGAATTGTTAGGAAGAAGAGTCCATGAAGGAAGGAGGGAATTGTTTTGGTTTTGAAGGCTGGCTTTCCACTTGAGAAGAACATCAGCTTCTTCAGTAATAGAAACAGCAGCAGCAGTTTGTGGAATATTAACCAGCGTAACCAACAGGACCAAAGAAACAACAAGACAGAGTACCCTTTCCAAGTTTGATGTTTCCATGGTTTTTGTCTATATTACAGGCTTGCAGCTGCTGATTCATAGCTTTATTTATACACTAAATCACCTATGATCTAGATTGTCCTGGATATTTCTTCATCAATTATTCAGTAAGACTATTGTAACTTGGAAAAGTCTCTTGTGCTCTGATAATTTCAGCTTTTTAAATATTTTTTTATAAAAAAATAAGAAATTAAAAAGAAAAGACGGTACTAGGTGTCAAAGAGGAATGAAGAATTCCAACTAAGTTGGTACCATGTGTGAAGAAAATTGGCTCAGATTTGGCACTCCACCAAAGTCAAAGAAGGCTGCTTATTTGCAGCTGAAATTGAATGCTTGAAGATTTTCAGTCGAGTTACCTGGGTAGGGTGGCTACTTGTTGGTGGCTTGTCGGTGGGCTTGTTGCTGATTTTGGTTCCCCTTTCCAGCTATAAATAGAGAGCTTGGGAGAGAGGATCATTTGCAGTGCAGCAGCAGCAGCAACTGATTGGCAGCAGCTGTGAGCAGCAGTAGCTTGTAGTAGCACTTGATTGTATGAGAGAGTTTCTAGGAGAGAGCTTGAAAGCTTCTCCTTTGTATTTGCAATTTGTATTTGATCTCTCATAGTGAATGCTCTGCCCGTGGACGTAGGCCATTGCCGAACCATGTAAAACTTGTGTCTCTTGTTCCTTTGTGTGTTTGGTGTTCACCTCTGGCCTCCTGTGGCACAACAAATAGGTATCAGAGCCAGCAGAAGTGAACTTTGGATTTTTGCCCACAAATGAAAGTGGTCAAAAATCGATTTTGAGCACACAGGGAGGAAGACTCGTCGAGAGGATCGCGCTGCTGAAATCCGCAGGCGAAAAGGACTCCCACGCGACTCCATAAGAATCGCCGGAGACCCACGAGCCGGCTACGCGTGTCACACGCCGGTCATCCCTGTTGCCCGAAAGCCCGGTTCGCGACCCACCCGGCCAGCGACCCGCTCTGCCAGCCCGAGCCACGTTAGGATGACATCAGTGTGACGCCAGCGCATCTCAGCCCGGTCCACGCGTTCGCCAGTTGCCCGACATGGGCATGACCTGCCCCTTTGACTCGTCGTTGACCACGCGCCAGCGCGTGTCCCTCACACGCCATACTTTTTTAGGCCCATTTTTCGCAGTTTTTTGGCCCATTTGCACTCCTTTCTAGCTAATTTGACAGTCCCAGACGCAACCACGCACTTCGTTTGCTCAAAGTTGGTGTATAGCCTTTGAGAGCACCGAAATTGCTGAGTATTGAGCTTGTTAATTTCAAGCGTCGGTCATTGACTGTGCTAGAGATAATGACAAAATCTTCTAGGCAAACCTCAGGAGAGTCCTCAAGATGTTCTGGTCAAAGAAGTACAGTCTCCAACGCTAAGTTTGAGGTGGATAAATTCGACGGCACGAACAACTTTGGCATGTGGGAATGCAAAGTCTTGGATGTTATAACTCAACAGGAGTTGGAAATCACTTTGGAGGACAAACTGAAGGACATGGATGAGAAAGAGTGGACGAAGATCAATCGTCAAGCTTGTGGCACAATTAGACTCTGTCTTGCAAAAGACCAGAAGTACTTTGTTATGTGGAAAACTTCTGCAAAGGAGTTATGGCAGAAGTTAGAAAATCAGTTCATGGTAAAGAGCCCTAAAAATAGGCTCTTCTTGAAAAAGAAACTGTTTCGGTTCCAATATAGACAGGGAACCTCGATGATGGAGCACTTGAATGACTATAGCAAAATTCTTGATGATTTGAGAAATCTTGATGAGCAGATTAAAGATGAAGACAATGCCTTAACTATGTTGAACTTGCTACCTGATAGTTATGACCACCTCACAACAACTTTGTTGTAGGGAAAGACAGAATTAAGTTTGAAGATATCTCCAACACCCTGATGAATAGTGAGTTCTAAAAGTACGATCAAGACATCCACAAGGATTCAGCATCACAGGCTCTGACGACCAGGGCTGGACACGTGGGAGACTTGAAAAAGATGAATGTGCCTATTGCAGAAAGAAGGGGCATTGGAAGAAGGATTGTCCCTACTTTAAGAAGCCTGAGAGTAGAGACTCGAAAGACAAGGCACTTGCTGCTCGTACTGATGATGATGATACATATTTGATGATACATATTTGGCGTTATCTGTATCTCCATTCTGACGAATGGGTTGTTGATTCTGGTTGCTCACTTGTGTCCCTATAGGGACTTGTTTTCTAGCTTCGAAAAAATCATATTGATGTTCGGAATGTACCGAACTTGGAGGTGGAGTTTTGAAAGTTGTACATGGTGCACTTGTTGTAATGAAGGGTACTCGATGGGGTAACCTTTATTTCTTGAATAGGAGTACAGTCACAGGTACAGCTGATACTTCCAGACTTTGGCACATGCGCATGCAATTAGGGCATGCTTGAAAAAAGGCTTTGCAAGGATTCGTCAGGCAAGGTCTCTTGAACTGGGAAGCTTGAGTTCTGCGAGCATTGTGTTGTGGGTAAGCAGACTCGAGTAAAATTTAGTACGACTGGTGTTTTGGTTTCCATCTCTTGGAGGCAACAAGTGGTTTGTCACAGTTATTGATGATTTTTCCAGAAGATTTTGGGGTCTTGAAGGGTACCATTGAAGTTTGTCAAAAATGACAAACTTGTCCCGAATTTGGATTCCGACTATGCTAGTGATTTGGGTGACTTTGTCTACCACAGATTGAGGCAGAGTACATGGATTTGTCTACTACAGATAGAGGCAAGTTGGTTGCACCAGGCATATTGATGTTTGGTTTCACTTTGTTCAGGAAATCTTGAATGATTGTGAATCTTCGCCAAAATGGAGATTTGTGAAGAAGATTGGTTCTTGGCTCAGATTTGGCAATCCACCAAAGTCAAAGAAGGCTGCTTATTTGCAGCTGAAATTGAATGCTTGATGATTTTCAGTCAAGCTACCTAGGTAGGGTGGCTACTTGTTGGTGGCTTGCCGGTGGGCTTGTTGCTGACTTTTTCCCCTCTCTAGCTATAAATAGAGAGCTTGGGAGAGAAGATCATTTGCAGTGCAGTAGCAGCAGCAGCAACTGATTGACAGCAGCTAGTAGCAGCAGTAGTAGCTTGTAGTAGCACTTGATTGTATGATAGAGTTTGCAGGAGAGAGCTTGAGAGCTTCTCCTTTGTATTTGCAATTTGTATTTGATCTCTCATTGTGAATGCTCTGCCCGTGGACGTAGGCCATTGCCGAACCACGTAAAACTTGTGTCTCTTGTTCCTGTGTGTGTTTGGTGTTCACCTTTGGCCTCCTGTGGCACAACACCCTGGACCATCAAAATCATGTGCCGTAGACCCTAAATTTTGAAAGAAAGGAAGAAAAGAATACAAACTTAAAATCAAAAAGGATAAAAAGTTTTGTCTTGGGGACTTAGATATGTCACAATCCAGCTCACAAAAAAATTAACCAACAAACCAATAATTAATTAGGTAATCCTGACACATCTCTTTCAAGGTAAGAAGATAAAAATTCAACTACTGTGCTACCTTCTCTAAACACATGATATTTTTCACTCCCATTAAATTGATGGATTTAAACTGTTGATGGGTTTGCACTTGGGTCAAGGTCTTTGCCTCATCTATAGGAAAAAGTCATTTGTACTTCCATTTTATAAATTAAGTAGAAGTGCTCCCATTGTTCACTTCACAATTTGTTCCATATGCGCGTGATATTGAAATTTCCTAGAGTTTCTTTTTAAAAAGGGTAAATAATATGAAATTTCCTAAGTTATAGGATTTCGTGATTAACATAACAGTTTCTAAATTAGATAAGGGCATAATCATTTTAAAATAATGTTATATATATTAATTACATGCATGTGGCTATGTGTAGACATCCATTTTTTACCATGGATAGGATCATTAATGATTGCCTGTGATTTGAGGTGAAATAGGGTGTCAAAACCATAAAATTGCCAGTTTTACCCTTGTGAGTAGTTAGTTAAAGGTCATTATCACATGTAGGTTTTTAGGTCAGATTGAGTCGGTTCTTCTTGTATTTAGTTTTTAGAGAGTCTATGAACATCCCTGTAAAAGTTCATGGCATTATGAGTCAGGCTTGATAGAAAATAAGGCCTTTTGTGACTTAAAGGACAGTACTGTCCTTTGAATCACAAAAGCTCTGAATGACTATCGATCTTGTCCCGAATGATCTCGAGGCTTTGGCATGAATATTTAAGGTGTGTTTGGTAGTTAAGTTGATCAGTGGCAAGGTCTGTTGAGCCTTCTGGCTCATGTTTGGCTCTTGAGGCCCAAAGGCCCCTTTTCAAGCTCAGACAGGGGCGGAGCCACCTTATACCCAAGGGGGGCCATGGCACCCCCTGACTCCTAGAAAATATATATAAAGTACATATACCATGTATGGGATAATGCAGTAAAGGTACATGATTTTTCCCAACTGGCACCCCCTGCCCCACTTGATAAATTCCTGCGCAAAGCTAGTATTCCAAAGCAAGTAAAGCAACCCCCCACTTGATAAAGTCCTACAAGGCTACACACTCCAAGTTAGTATTCCAAAGCAATAAATAAGTAGGGAGTACAAATAACTCTTGACTGTTGGACTTTTTTTTTTTTAAATTAAATGACTTTTCACATCACTTCCCATTTTAATATACTTAAAACACTAAAAAAAAAACCCTCTGTCACTTCTTCTTTTTGACCTTTTGGCTTCTTTTATGTTAAAAGTTAAATGACATCACTCTCTTTTTTAAACTTTATTATTATTATTGGGCTTGAAACAATGAAAACTAGCTGCTACTTTTTTTTCTCTCCTTGTGTCATCCGTATTTTGAAGTTGATCTCATGGCATTCGTACTTTGAAGTTTTGGTTTATCACTTATTAGGTAGGTTTGGCTTCTACTGTTATTCAAAACAAATAATAAAAAATCATAGAATTATTAGAAAGATGCAGAATTTATTTTCTTTTACATAAAAGTTGTTTATTTGTTTATGTTTTTTATTTAGTTATTACATGCTCTCAATCTCTTTTAAATTTTTGTTGTGCCTCTTTTACTTTATAATTTCTAACTTTGATTTGTTTCAATCAAAGAAAATGTAGAAAAAAAAATTACAAGATACAAAATTATTGTTTGTTTAATCTTGATGGGAATATGTGGTCATTGAGAGATAGAAAGAATAATCTCTAATTTATTGTTTGTTTATTTATTTATCTTCTTTAGTTGATATATTTGTAGTCCAATAGTGGTGATAGGAGGTTTTGGGTGAGCCAATTGAAAACATTTTTGTGAATTGATTGTTGTAGTATGGTTGTAGGTTAGTTTAAGAGAAACTAAGGTCCTAGACTTAATATTCAAATAATATTAGTTTATGTTTGTGTGTGAACTAAAACTGTTTGATCTAAATCTATATTATTTTTATTCGATATGTAGATGGGGAAATCATCTACAATTGATGCATTTTTTAAAAGAAAAAATGTACTAAAAAAGAAATATATTAAGAAAGAATCATTTTGTCGTCGTTGAGGCTCAATATATTCCTTGTGTTTGAAATTTGAAATTTGAAATTTTTGTTTTTAATGTTGGCACCCCCAAATACAAAATCCTGGCTCCGCCTCTGAGCTCAGATTAGGGTTTCGACCGGAAATGACCGGGATTCTATCTTTTTATCAAACCAAAGCCTTCAAAGGCTTCAAAACACTTTCTAAAATATTTTCAAAACTTGCATTGACTTCGGTCAATGCATTTTCACTTCAAACACTTCTTAAAACACGGAGAATCGAATGACGATCATTTCGGCGCTTGAATCATTGAATTTGGACTTAAAACTGTCTCGAAAAGCCGAGAAAAGCCGAAACCGGGTCGAAACGGGCTGAAACAGGCCCACATGGGGCAAAATTGGGCTCAAGGCTCGATGGCCATCCACCAAGGGATGGCCAACCGTCCCAAGGTGGATGGTCACCCGAGCCTTTGCCCAGAAAATGCAAAAATCAGAGTTTTTTTCTGCTCAAGACTCTTCCAAGTGCTTTCCATGTGTCTAGCTCGGCCTTAGGAACTTTGGGATGAATTGAGAGACCTTGGAAGGCTGGTTTAGAACCCTTGGATCATTTCTAAGAGATTTAAACTCAGCCATTGATCAATTTCAAGTCCCTATATAAATAGAGAGCCCTGAAATCAGTTTTAACAGATCTCATAAGGCATTTAAAGAGCCAAATTGGTAGAGTAAAGCCTCAAGACATTACACCAACCCCCTAAGCAACTTGAGTTGCATCTTTGAAGTCCTTGGAGTTTGAAGAAGAAGCTAGGAGCAAGGGAGAAGGAAGCAAAAAATGTTAGATATTGGGTTTGTTTTAATAAATTTGCATATTTCTTCCTCTTCTTCTATTTCTTCTTTTTCTTCTTCTTCTTCTTTTTCATTCTGCTTCTATGTCCATTTCCATGCTAGGGATGGGTACCTAAGTTGGGTATTCAAAGGTTAGGATTAGTTGCATATAGGTTAGCATATAAATTTTCTACATTTATGGTTTTTATTCAAGTATAGTTTGTTTGTTTTGGGTATGCTAAATTAAAAGGCTAATAGGAACATGTTTAGGTTTGTTTATATCATTCATTTTCATGTTTAATGTTTGAAATATCATATGAATTGTGTTCGAGGGAACAAGCTAAGGTAAGTCCCTTCCCTTATGTTTAAAATTGGTATTTTCAAGCATGATGCATGATTATCTTGGTATATCATATTAGGTTGCATATTAGGACATTTACACTTCTTTTATTTATTCTTTTTGGGTTTTAAATCCACTTTTTTGGTTGTATTTAAATCTTCCAAGGTTTAAAGTAACCTTAAAGTAGATTAAAAATCATTTTTAGGATCCAAGCTAACTTAGAAACATGCCTAGGTTCACATAGCTAACTTAGTTTGCATTTAGGACATTTTTATGCATAGTTTACATTATTTATTTGCATTTTTATGTATTTTCCAGAAATTTCAGCATGCATGATTTTAGTATTTTAGGTATTTAGATTAACTTAGGATTAGTAAAGACCATAGGATTAGAAGGTTACTTAATCCCACTTAGGACTGTCTTTTGTTGTAAGAATTATAATAGCAATTGAGTTCTACCTAATTTAGGAGTCTACTTCGAGTAAAATTCTTAAAAAAGGTGACTTTGAAAGTGTTTGACTTGGATGAAATTCCATCTTTTATAAAATAGTGTTTTGATCAAATTCAAACTCTCGAAGTTAGAGTCCTAGATAAGAAAGAATTCTTTCGATTATGTGGCTCATTACTGTTAGGTATACCATATGTATATGTTGGCTAATTCGACTGACAAAAG
>JAESVK010000140.1:271133-286059 GCA_017140935.1 Hamamelis virginiana | reverse complement strand
CAATTCAATAGTTTAGGGAGAGAATCAAAGTGTTGCAATCGATAGTTGAGGGGGGGTAAAGTATCACAAGGTGATAGTTGAGGGGGGTTTTCTGTATTTTCCCCTAATATTTATCGATCGAATGACTACTAGTATCCGATTAATGTGATTTTTAAGTTTTAACATACATGTCACCCATAACACGAAAAAAAAAATGCATGACACCCATAAAAAAGGGTATTTAATTCAATAATCGATTTTTTTAAAATACAACTTTCACAAAAAATTATAAGACATTGTATCAAAATTTATTTAAAATTATGTTCTCAAATATCATGTTATGTTGATAATTAATGCCGGCACCAACGGGAGAGAGCGCAATTGGCAGGAGGGTGAGGGTTAGCGTTGGGGATAAATGCCGGCACCAACACAAGTTTTTGAATTGACCCATTTATTGCTCCCTTCCCACTAACAACTAATCACTAACAATATATATATTGATTGGAATTTTTTTTTTTTTTTTTTAAGAAAAGAAAAGGAAAATGTTATTCCCACTCCAACATTTCTCACTTGTGCTCCTCCCTTGAGCCCAGTGATTACAAAACCACTAAAATTACATAAATGCCTTTATTATGAAAACTTTCTATTTTATATTACTCATAATACCAAAAAATCACAGTGATCCATAGAGCCAATTACATCATAAATTTTAAATAACTGATCTTTGAATTAAATACCCCTCTTATGTATGTCAGGCTTGTCAAAAATAAAAATAATCCAACGGTCGGTTTAAGAGTAATAGAATAGAAAGTTTTCATAATAAGAGCATTTGTCATTACAATGGCATTGTAATCACTTATCTCACATGGGGTGCCAAGAGGGAAATGTTGGAGTGGGAATAACGCACAACTTCTATCATAGGTATTTTGCGTTTGGTGATTTCTATAGAGCTAAATGCATAACATATTTTGAAACCTGACCATTGGATTAGATGAACTGCTTATAAATTTCATGTTTGCCAAAAATCATAGAAATTTCTGAAAAATATTAAAGTAAAAAATTGTGGCTTTTTTATTCTTTAAAATGTCACCAGATCACTATAATTTTTACTGAACATAAAATCCATAAACAATTCATCTAATACAACGGCCTTATGCAAAGTTGTTTTTTTTTTTTTAATCTTCTACAAAAAGTTGATTAAGGTACACCTTATAATAGATATAATAGAAGACCAGAGAAAAACATTTCCCCAAAAAAAATTGTTTTTATTAAAGAAATTAGAAATACAAAATTGAAATCGGATTTCTTGACAAGGCTTCTACTTGTCCTTAAAAAAGACCATTCAGTTGTCTTCTTCCCCAATTCTCGATTTCGATTCTCCACAGATAAGATCAACAGAGAAAAAGCATCACACAGACAATGTCAACTCTCTCACCCACTGCAATTTTTCCTTCTGTAGCCGAAGACTGTGAGCAACTCAAAAAAGCCTTTGCAGGTCTCCATTTTCACCAATATTTCTCTCTTCCTATCCTTCTCTTATGTTAATCGAACCTCTTT
Source organism: Hamamelis virginiana (assembly GCA_017140935.1). Lineage (NCBI taxonomy): Eukaryota > Viridiplantae > Streptophyta > Magnoliopsida > Saxifragales > Hamamelidaceae > Hamamelis > Hamamelis virginiana. Next base: position 284,523 of record JAESVK010000140.1, on the reverse strand, counting down.
CAATAATCGCCTCTTATGCAACCAAAATTCGACATTTCCGTTTCACCAATCAAATCGGTGTTCGTTTCTATGATTTGTGTTGAGCTGTGTCTAGCTTGTGAGGTATGGTAGGGGCCTCGAGGAGCTGCTTTCCTTTGGTGGAGCTGGTCTGCACATTGGGGAGCTAATGATACCCCGGTGTGGGGTCTGCCAAAAACCCTCCGACGATCTAGTTAGTAGGAATATTGAAATCAGAACTGAAATAGAATAAGACCAGATAAGTTGGAGCTGTTCTCTTATTACCGGAGCTTCTGATCGAGATCCCCCTCCTCTTGCCCTCTTCTTGATATATATACCAAGAAGGGAGGAGGTCGCTTACCTCGGGATTAGGTCTGCCGCCCTCGTGGACTGAAGCCTCCCCTGTCCTGAAGAAGGTCCCAACGTCCTCCCTTAGATGGGGGCGGTTCCCTTCGTCTTAAATGCTGCTCAGGTCGGTTAGTGAAGATCTTTGGCTAAAGACAGGGGAGGGTGAGGGTTCTGCTGTTTCTCCAGCGCCTATGGGAGCATCTTTGTTCCTGGACGCCTTCTAGAAACGGCTTCCAGCTGTTTAATTTAGTCATTTGAGGACCTGCGCAGCTCCACCTAGTGTCTCTACTCATTAATGGTCATTAATATCATTAATGACCATTTCCTTAGGCGGCAAAGAACGTGGGCGACGAGACCCCTTGTCCCTCTACTGGACAAGACGTGGGCAAGCTGCCCTTGGAGCTACTCCTCTGATAACCGGCACGTGGTAGTGGGGTCCACCACTTCCTTTGAGAAGAAAAAAGCGCCCCGGGTTCAGTTAGGATCGAACGGGGAGGAGCCACGCGGCCGTCTTCATGGGACTTGTCCGGGTAACCAAATGGACGTGCGAATTTGGGCTCCCACATTGCCCCCCTTTTCCTTTTCCCGCCCAAACGAAGTGGAGGGAGGGAATAGGAAAAGCCGGAGCCTTTAAATATCGCCCCTTCTCCTCTTTACATAGCAGTTTTTTCTTTCTCAAAGGTAGCCATCTCCCCGTGCTTGTTTTCACCTGCGAAGTTTACTCAGCGATGGCTTCTGGTTTCTCTGTTGAAGAGTTTCGCCGTGATTACGACATCCCGGAGAACGTTGCTGTTTGGGAGGCGTCGGAGGAGGATATGGTGATAATGAGATTAGGGGCGCCGGACTTCATCCTTCTTTGCCCTTCCTATTTTGCTGCCGGTTTGCGAGTTCCATTCCCTCCTTTAATCCGCAGAGTTCTCGCACACTTTCGTGGGGTGAACTTGGATTTGCTAGAAATCCTTCACTGCTATTCTTTCAAGAAGGCCGACAGCAACGATATCTTCTACTTGTCATCCCGCCCTGACTGGGCTTTGGTCCACGGCATTCCTTCCCACGAGAAAGAATGAGACAAAGTGTACTTGGCCTTTTCTGGCGACTGGGAGTTCGGGCCCGTGCCCGACGAGGAGCTTCTTCATCAGGTCCCCAGGAGATGGGGAGCTCCAAGTAGATAACAGACACTAGTTATTGCTGTATATATGCGTGGTTTTCTCCTTCTTCTTGCTTTGCCCATACTGAGATGATTATGTGTGATTTTCCAAACAAAGAGGCCAAGAGTAGGTATGACCTCAGCGGCCCGCAGTTGGCTGGAGTGTTCAAGGCTTTAAAATACAATAGTCGTGATTAGGAGTTTCTGCTGGAAACTTACCTTAGAGATTGGAAGCTTACCGGTGTTGCCAAGTCCATCCCCATACAGGCCGTTACCTTTGCCGAGCCGGTCCCACCTTCCCCCACTACTTTGAAGGGAAAAGAAGTCGAGGAGGAGGAAGGGAGTGACAAGGAGGAAGTGAAAATCATCTCTTCCACCCCAGCTCCCGTTCCTGGAATGAGCTCCACATCAGAGGAGCTATTTTTAACAAAGCCTGAATTGCCTATGCATCTGAGGTTGAGACACCCCCGTGCGACTCCTGCAGCAACTCCCCCTTCTCTAAAGAAGCAGAAAATTGTTGAAGCGAGCCGGGGCTGCCTGGCCAAGAAGTTCATTTCTAGTAAGCCCAAGATTTCTGTGGCGAAAAGAGGTCCACCAAGGGATTTATCCGTACCCAGGGTTTCTCCTGTGCAAAAGGTAGTTGCCCCCAGTGTGCCCCCAGCTGAAAGGTCCTCTTTTCAACGGGGAGATCCTTCAAGTACTTCTGCCAAATCTTCTGCCCCGGGGCTTTGGAAGCCTACTTTTGTCACCAAAAGGGGAGCTGTCATAGAGGACGATTCAGCCCTTCGAGATAGCCAGGTGTGTTCGGCAATTGTTCGGGGTATTGTGCCTCCAAGAGATGCCCAAGAGCTGAAGGATATTGCGGGCTGTAACCTGATCAGTTCTTTTAATACTTCCGTCGTTCTGGTGAGTCACCTCTCCTATTTCGTTCTTTTTGAGATTTCGTCTTTCTTCCTGATGTAATTTTTCTGGCTTGCGGACTTTACTGAAGGCGTCTGAACTAGGGAGGAGGCTAGAGCAGAAATAAGAGGATTTGGTAATCTTGGATGAGAAGAATCGGAGTCTATCTGAGCTGGTGGTGAATAATTCAAAGAAGTACCAGGAGGCCCAAAGTTCGGCCATGACAGCAAAGATTGAATTGGAGAGAGTGAAGGGAGCCATGCTTCCCCTCAAAGAGGAGCTCCTTGTGAAGAATGGACTGATTGAAGAGCTCTAAAAGACTCTGGAGGGAGAGAGAAGAGAGAAGGAGAATCTCGTCCTTCGTATGAATCAAGAAAAGAAGAAGGAACTAGTTTCCCTACGAGACAAGCTTCAAGTCCAGCTGGAGGGGTTTGTTCGGGAAGCGTATGATGAGACGTACGCTTTAGGCCTTGCAGAGGGTCGTGAGGGTCAGGGAGCTAGTCAACCGGCTACCCCTGCACTCCCAGAGGCTGATCCTGAAGTTAGGGAGGATGCTCCCGCTCCTTTTTCCGAGAAGGTTTCTGTCCCCGGAGAGACTTCAGTTGTTGGCGGTGTTGAAGGAGCTGGGAAGGATGTCGAGGGTGTGGATCCCGAGGCTGTGGTTACTGGCAGGCCTTCCGGAAGTGTGGCTGCGACAGCTATAGTACTTTCGGAAGGAAGTCCAGTGGAAGAGACTGCAGCGGGGTCCTCTGAGAAACTTCCTTAGAATTAGCTTCCTGTTTACTGCTTCTTTTTAGTTGTCTTTTGTTTTTAAACATATGAAGTGTCTTCCCCTTTTCTTGTATGGAAACATGAAGTTTTGTTTTGGAATGAAATGACTTCTTTTCTACTTCTTTTGTTTGTTTGTGACTGTGCTATTTGCTCTTCCTTTGTACTCTTTGTGTTGTTTGCTCTCCCTAGTCCTCCCATGTTGCCCCCTGTCTTAGCGCTTGCGAGGCAAAGCATTGTAAGGGTTAAGATAATAGTAGGGAGAGGAGAGGAAACGTTAACAAAGGATGGACCGTGAGTGGTGGGAATGCCCCCGGTTGGGTGCTACTGTTGAGAAGGAGCTGACGAGGGGGGCTCTGGTGCCTGTAGGCCTTGGTTGGTGTGAGTGTGGGAGAGAGTCCCTATCAGCAAAGCTATGAAGAGCTCCAAGATAGCAAAATAGATGCCTAATGCAGCTTAATAGTTGCTGTCTGTACAGGAGGAGCTGTTAGGGGGCATGTTAAAAGTTGTATAAGATGCCCCCGGTGAGCTTTTGCCGTGATCCTGGCAATGAGGAGATCTCCGAGTGGGCAAAATAGATGCCTGATTCAGCTTAATAGTTGCCCACTGTTTCTAGGAGGAGCTGCTGGGGAGTAAAAATAGTCCCCTTGAGCTTTTGCCGTGAACCTGGCAATGAGGTAGTTCTCCAAGTGAGCAAAATAGATACCTGATTCGGTTTAATAGTTGCTGCTTTTACCGGAGTAATTTGCTAGTGAGCAAAAAAAAGGACCCTGTTGGAGGTTTTTGGTGTTTTGTTTTTTGTTTTAAAACAATGTTTGACCATGTTAGGCCTGTATGGAGTTGACATTTGTAGCAAAAGAGCTATTTGCAAAACTGATGTGTCTAGTAAAGGAGCTGCAGATATTTGCAAGTATGGAGTGATGTATGTTATGTGGTAATGTGAGATGAGGAAGTAGGAAAACAGGGAATAACGCGTGTTTTATAAAAATCAAACATTAGTAAAAAGTGTAAACACAGATGCAAAAAAGGCTGTGGATTAGATATATTCGAAGGTGTATGTGTACAAAAGAGAAACTAGTTGTAATAAAGTTTAAGATTAAATCCATTCCAAGGCCGTGGCAAAGGGGTGCCATCAAGAGAAGCTAAGTGATATGACCCAGCAGCTCCCAACTTAGCAATGCGGTAAGGGCCTTCCCAGTTAGGGCCTAACTTACCATGAGCATGGGTTTGGGTATTTTCGAAAACCTTGCGGAGTACAAGGTCTCCTTCAGAAAAGGAGCGAGCTTTAGTATGGAGGTGGTAATAGCTTTGTTGTTGTTGGTGATAATGGTTGAGATGCTGAAGTGCTGTTTCCCGAGATTCATCAGTGAAGTCTAATTCAGCCTGCAAGGAGGCAGAGTCCAAGTTTTGCATTTCAGTTCGAAGAGTGGGCATTCCTATCTCCACAGGGATAACGGCTTCCATGCCATAAGCTAGAGCAAAGGGTGTTTCACCGGTGGCCCGCCGACGTGATGTCCGGTAGGCCCATAGGACGCCAGGGAGTTCATCAACCCACTTACCTTTAGCATCATCAAGGCGTTTTTTGAGGGAGTCAAGGATGGTCTTGTTTGAGGCCTCTGCTTGGCCATTGCCTTGGGGGTATCGGGGAGTGGAGTAAGTCCCTCGAATGTGGAGCTCCTTGTAGAAATCACGGATGAGCTGGTTGTCAAATTGTCGGCCGTTGTCTGTAACAATAACCTGGGGAATTCCGAAACGATAGATAATATGTTTCCAAAAGAAGGCTTTAACTTCATTTTCTCCAATTCGGCTATATGGTTCAGCTTCAATCCACTTGGTGAAGTAATCAGTGGCGACGAGCAGTTACTTCTTCTGAGCGGGAGCTGTTGGTAGAGGGCCGACAATGTCCACGCCCCACTGAGAAAATGGCCAAGGAATAACAACAGAGCATAAATCGCTGGGTGGTTGATGAAGTAAAGGGGCGAAGCGTTGGCACTTGTCACATTTCTGGACAAAAAGTTGGGCATCACGCTTCATAGAAGGCCAATAATAGCCAAGGGTTAGCAAGTGATGGGCTAGGGAGCTGCCCCCAGTGTGGCTGCCACAGATCCCTTCATGGGCTTCAGAGAGAACATAAGTAGCTTCATCAGGGGCAAGGCAGCGTAGGTGTGGTCCAAGATAGGACTGACGGTAAAGAGTTGTGCCGATCATGGTGTACCGTCGTGCACGCTGTTGGAGTTTGCTTGCGGCATGAGGATCTGGGGGGAGCTCCTGAGCTGTAAAGTAACGTACGAAGGGAGTACGCCAATCAGTGGGAGGATCCTTAGGGAGAGTGGCTGAATCAGGAAGAGGAGGTAGAGAGGGTGTCTCTTGATAAGTGATTGGGACTGCTCGTGTGAGGGATGAGTCAACATGGGACGAGATGCAAGCAAGGGCATCAGCATGAGCATTATCGTCCCGTTTGATAAAGGAGAAGGTGATGGTCCTGAAAGGGGAAGAAAGTGTTTGGGCTTCAGATAAATAGCGTGCCATACTCGAGTGGCGGGCCTGGTAATCGCTTGCAAGCTGACTGATAACCAATTTAGAATCGCTGTAAACCTGAAGGAGGTGGATCCCCAAAGAAGAAGCCCAGCGGAGGCCAGCCAAGAGGGCTTCATACTCAGCTTCATTGTTGGAGAGTGAAAAACCAAATCTCAAAGATTTTTCCAAAATGTCCCCAGAAGGGGAAATCAAAACAAGGCCGGCTCCGGCACCATGTTCGTTAACTGCTCCGTCTACATATAGCCGCCAGGCTGCTAGTTCGGGCAGGGGTGGTGGAGCAATGGCGTCCGCAGATGCTACATGAGTGGGAGTTGTTGCGATGGTTTGAATATTATCAGGGAGCTGTTCATACTCGACCAGGAAATCTGCTAGAACTTGTCATTTTAAAGTCGTGCGAGGTCGGTATAAGATATGATATTGATCGAGTTCGACAACCCATGCTACCATACGTCCGGAATTGTCAGGCCGGCGTAGAATCGTTCGGAGTGGCTGGGAGGTCATAACAGCAATGGTATTAGCTTGAAAGTATTGGACCAGACGCCGAGATGCATGGACAAGAGAAATGACGAGTTTTTCAATAGGGTTGTATCGTGTTTCAGCATCAGATAAGGCCCGACTAATGTAGTAAACAGGCAGCTGCCCGTGTGGAGTATCACGGACCAAGGCGGAGCTGACGGTAGCGGGAGAAACAGCAAGATAGATTGGAAGCACTTCCCCTGGCTCAGGTCGTGAGAGTAAAGGAGGGGAAGCCAAGTACCGTTTAAGGTCTTGGAATGCAAGCTCGCAATCTGCACCCCATTTGAACTTATCACCTCTCCTTAATAACTTAAAAAATGCGCGACATCTGTCTGTGGCGCGAGCTATGAAACGGCCAAGGGCGAAGACTTTGCCGGCGAGGCGTTGTATTTCTTTGGGGTTAGTTGGAGATGGAAGGTCTAAAAGAGCTCGGATCTGGGTTGGGTCAGCTTCGATACCGCGATGACTGACAATATAACCAAGAAATTTGCCAGATGCGACGCTAAAAGTACATTTGTCGGGGTTAAGCTTCATGTTATAATGACAAAGCACTTGGAACGCCTCATTGAGATCAGAACAGTGATCGGAGCGGCTCTTGCTTTTAACTAGCATGTCATCAACGTAGACTTCGATGGTTTTCCCTATTTGCTCAGAAAACATGGTGGTAACTGTTTTCTGGTAAGAAGCCCCTGCATTGCGCAAACCAAAGGGAAGTTTTGTAAAACAGAAAAGGCCCCGTTCAGTGGTGAACGCCGTTTTTTCTTGGTTGTCAGGGTGCATGGGGATCTGATTATACCCTGAATAGGCGTCCATAAAGCTGAGGAGCTCAAAGCCTGCTGTGGCGTCAACAAGTTGATTGATTTTTGGCAAAGGGAAGCTATCTTTTGGGCAAGCTCGATTGAGGTCGGTGTAATCAATACAGACCCTCCATTTGCCGTTCTTCTTTGGCACGACGACAGTGTTGGAAATCCATTCGGGGAACTGAACTTCTCTGATAATTCCAGCTGCTAGAAGTTGCTGGACCTCGTCATTGATGATACGATTTTTCTCTGGGGCAAAGCGTCGCTGCTTCTGGCGAACCGGGCGAATGGAATGATCAACATGGAGCTGGTGGCTTGTGAAGTGTGGGGAGAGTCCTGGCATGTCCAGATGAGAGCAGGCAAAGATGTCTTGGTTGGCCGCCAGTAACCGTAAAAGGGATGCCTTTTCATCAGGTGTAAGGGAGGTCCCTATGCGATATGTGTTAGCAGGTTGGGAACTATCAGGGACGACTATTTCCATTTCTTCAATAGTGCTTGCTTTATCGTCTTTTACGCGCCCGGAGGAGGGCTCCATCTCTTCCCAGTCAAGAAGCTCTGGACAGTGGTTGTGCCCAGTGGAACTGGGATTCTGTGATTGCTATGGGATAGTGGAAGGATGAATTGCCATGGAATAGCACCGTCTGGCAGCAGCTTGGTCACCTTGTATTTCCATTATCCCGTTGGGGGTGGGGAACTTAAGTTTTTGATGATAAGTGGAGGGCACCGCCTTCATTTTGTGGATCCATGGTCGGCCTAGAATGATGTTATAAGGTGATGGGGTCTGGACGACTACAAAGTCCGTAAGGATAGTAACAGGTCCGGCAGAGACAGGCAAGACGAGTCGACCTATGGCAAAGGTGGTTTGGCCGTCGAATCCTACGAGGGGAATAGAATCTGAAATCACACTCTCGTCTGGTAAGCCGAGTCGGTCGATAACGTCTCTGAAGATGATGTTGCTTGAGCTACCGTCATCAATCAAGATTCTCTAAACGACGCAGTTAGCAACATTTAGAGGGAGGACCAGGGCATCATCATGTGGGTTATCCAGGTGGTTGGTTTCACTTTCAGAAAAGGATATAGTACCACCTTTAGGAGCCGATGCTCCGCCACAAACACTAAGAGAGACCTGCATGATGTGTTGTTTGTGGGCGGCTTTTTTGAGAGATGCTCGCGCAGCAGATTTGGTATATGGCTTCCCACCATGAATTGCAGTTATCAACGCCGTAGGTGCTGGGGGAGCTGAAGGTGGCGGAGCTTGTGGGAGATCTCGGCGGATGGGTGTGACAAAGTATTTGTCAAGAACCCCTTTTTGAACGAGGAACTCAAGTTCTTTTTTGAGTGACTTGCAGTCGTCAGTGTTGTGGCCTTTGTCTTTGTGGAAGGAGCAATATTTGCTTTGATCTCGAAGGGCAGGATCGCCGCGCATGGGAAGAGGCCATTTAACATATCGTTCCTTCTTTATATCCTGTAGGATTTTGTGAAGGGGCTGATTAAGGGGAGTAAGGTCATCTTGCTGACTGGGCGCACCGCCAGTTCTGAGTTTTTTAGAATCGGGCTTTTCTTTTGTTTCAGGAGCTTTAGATGGTTTCCCTTACTGTGGGGAGCTGGTTGAGTTAAGGTAGAGACCTTGGGAGCTGCGGTGGCCATCTCTTCTTCCATCTTCACATATTTGTCAGCCCGTAAGAGTAGGTCGCTCATGGAGTCGGGCCGATTTTTTGTCAAGGAATGATAAAGAGGACTAGATATCGTTAGCCCCTTACGGAAAGCTATAGTGGCCATTCGATCGTCACAGTCCTCTATTTGAAGAGATTCCATCCAGAAGCGGTGGATATAGTCCCTTTGAGATTCGTCATCAGCTTTCCGGAGGTTGAAAAGATAATCTTCATCCTTTTTCCTCTTGCGACTGCAAGTGTACTGCGAGAGGAAAGCTGTACAGAGCTCTGCAAAATTGGTTATGGAATTAGACTTCAAACGATGAAACCAAACTAAAGCTTGGCCCTAAAGGCTGGAAGGGAACATGTAACACAAGAGGGATTCGTTGCCTTCTTCAAGGGCCATCATCTGGCGGTAATGATACATGTGTTCTTCCGGATCTGTGGAGCCTTCATACATCGTGAATTTTGGCGGGATAAATTTGCGTGGGAGCTCCGCGGACATGATTGCTGATGAGAAGGGGGTGTGTACAAGATTGCGCATGGTGAGGCGAGTCTGATGTTCTGCCGTCCCTCCTTTCATGTTGTCAAGTTGTGACGATAGTTCGGCAATCTTTTTGTCGAAGATCCCCTGCATTTCTGCCCTAAGTTGTTGAGTAGGGTCAGGGGGTGGCTGAGTTGCCGGTTCTTGTTTATTCTCCGCCGGGAGGTCGTTCATAGCAGATTGCTCTGCTCGTGAATGGGTACTGCCGGCAGGAGCCTGATGCTGTGTCCGGAGCTCTTGGTTCTCATCCTCCAATCGCTTCAATCGAGCAGTATAGTCTTCTTGTTGCTGCATCATCTGATCCTTCATATGTTGTAATTGGTCATGTACGTCTTTCATTAGTCTTTCCATGACGGTGTCTTGGTGGTTGCTAGTCGATCGCGTGATAACCATTAATCACCAAGGGATAGTAGTATTGCCCTCTAAGGAAGAGGCCTTCCCACAGACGGCGCCAATGTTGAGCTGTGTCTAGCTTGTGAGGTATGGTATGGGCTCGAGGAGCTGCTTTCCTTTGGTGGAGCTGGTCTGCACGTTGGGGAGCTAATGATACCCGGTGTGGGGTCTGCCAAAAACCCTCCGACGATCTAGTTAGTAGGAATATTGAAATCAGAACTGAAATAGAATAAGACCAGATAAGTTGGAGCTGTTCTCTTATTACCGGAGCTTCTGATCGAGATCCCCCTCCTCTTGCCCTCTTCTTGATATATATACCAAGAAGGGAGGAGGTCGCTTACCTCGGGATTAGGTCTGTCGCCCTCGTGGACTGAAGCCTCCCCTGTCCTGAAGAAGGTCCCATCGTCCTCCCTTTGATGGGGGGCGGTTCCTTTCGTCTTAAATGCTGCTTAGGTCGGTTAGTGAAGATCTTTGGCTAAAGACAGGGGAAGGTGAGGGTTCTGCTGTTTCTCCAGCGCCTATGGGAGCATCTTTGTTCCTGGACGCCTTCTAGAAACGACTTCCAGCTGTTTAATTTAGTCCTTTGAGGACCTGCGCAGCTCCACCTAGTGTCTCTACTCATTAATGGTCATTAATATCATTAATGACCATTTCCTTAGGCGGCAAAGAACGTGGGCGACGAGACCCCTTGTCCCTCTATTGGACAAGACGTGGGCAAGCTGCCCTTGGAGCTACTCCTCTGATAACCGGCACGTGGTAGTGGGGTCCACCACTTCCTTTGAGAAGAGAAAAGCGCCCCGGGTTCAGTTAGGATCGAACGGGGAGGAGTCACGCGGCCGTCTTCATGGGACTTGTCCGGGTAACCAAATGGACGTGCGAATTTGGGCTCCCACAATTTGTCTGATGATTTTAGATCCGATGACCTTTAAATGATCGTGATCCGTTTATATTGATTGATGATAATGATCTGAAAGTGACAGTGACTTGATACTGTTGAAAATTAGAGCAGTGCTACTGATCCCGTGCAATTTTCCCGTAATTAATTCCCGTTTGACATGTTAAGTGCCACGTCAATTTACGTATATATATATATATATATATATATATATAATGACGAAACTACCCCTAGCACAGTGGAATAACAACACAATTAAAATACCCCAACACAAAAAAATGTAGACAATGAAAACACCAAAAATGGCAGTGAAGACACTTTAAGTGTTTTGGCAACTAAAAAAAGAAGACTGTGGGAACACTTAAAAAGAAAAAGACAGAGAAAACACTCAAAATACTTTGAAAACTCAAAAAAAAAAAACAAAAACAAAAAAATATAACTGTGAAAACACTCAAAATGCTTTGAAAACTCAAAAAAAAAAATAATTAATGAAAATACTAAAAAACGGACTGTGAAAATACTCAAAATGCTTTGAAAACTCAAAAAAAGGAAAAAAAAAGTGAGAAGACATAAAAAAGGGACAGTGAAAATACTAAAAATGCTTTGAAAACTCAAAATAATAATAATAATTTTCACTTATCGTTGGAGCAGATTTCAAATATCGAAGTCGAAAATGAGTGGATCATTTGTATCAGTATAAAAATCCAAAAAATCATTTTCACTGTGATTGCTTATGTGGGTATTTCCCTGCCTGCATACTTTGAAAAAAAAAAATTCTTCTCTCTCAATTCTGAAACTAGCCAAGAAGGCATCTCTCTCTCTCTCTCTCTCATCTGTAGCATTGAAGCTGTGATTTTACTGTGATTTGCTGGAATCAAACTATTTTTACTGTGATTTTTACTGTAATTTACTGTGATTGCTGCTTGTAGAAGAAAAAGAAGAAGAAAAAGAAGAAGAAACTGACCGTGTGAATCTGCAACAGTTTGCACATTTGCACCGATTAAGAGTTTGCAACAGTTTGCACATTTGCACCGATCACCGAAGAATAAGAGGCGATCGAAAAATTGATCATACAGCAAAAGGAAGACATCGATCTCGTCGTTGGAGCAAAGATGGACAGAAAACTGATCGAAGTTGTTGCAGGCGAGCATGAAGAGAGGGAAAGTATCGGCAGTGTATAATGTGATTGGCATGTTTCTCCTTTTAGAGAGACAGAGAATTGTAGCGTGTAATGTGATTGACAGTGTGTAATTGATGCACTGCAGTAATTATTCCTTCCCTTTTTTTCTATTCTTTAAAACTTTTTTTTAACTAATGGATAAATCATAATTAATGCACCTTACATCACGATCAGGGCCGGCCCTGAGGGGAGGCCTAAGAGGCCGTCGCCTTGGGCAGCCCGTAGGTTGCTTATTTTTAGGGGCATCCATTCCAGCCCAAATACTACCCGACATCAAGCCATCACTCCATCAGCCCAATAGCCCATGTCCATATCTCCCAAGTCCAAGCCTGGAAAAAAAATCAGCCAAGTTACTTCAGCCCAAAAAAAAAATACTTAATCAAGCCCAATATGGGCATCCAGCCCATATCTCCCAACTCCCAAGCCCCAATCTCCCCCACAGTAGGGAGCTGCAAGGGTTGATCGAACAACATATCACCAAGGGCAAAAAAAAAATAAAAAAGGAACAACATATCACCAAATGACGGTGATTATTATCTGTTTCCAGTCGATTAAACCCTAACTTTTTCTCAACACAATCACAGAGAATTTCAAGCCCTAGTTTGCCTCCTCCAAGTCCGACCAAGTAAGTACCTTTCTCAGATTTCCTTTTTTTTTTTTTCCCGAATTTCATCACCATCTCATCTCATCAATATATTCAAATGTCTGATCATATTATTCAAATCACATTACACATTAGGGTTTTGAATTTGCACAAAAAAACACACAAAAAAACACAGTAGGGTTTTGAGTGCTACTGTATATGAATTAGTACAACATTATTGTAATTCTCTGTACTTTTTTTTTTTGTTTAACTGCGTTGGAAGTTAAATTTCCCTGTGAAATATTCGAAAAAGAATGCAAAAAGTAGTGGGTAAGCTGTAAGAACAACAGCTACTAGTCCGGGTATGTTCTACTATTTAACCTCTATTTTTTTTGTTGCATTTTCCTTTAAAATATGATTTTGTTTGATGTATTGGTAGCATACATCTATGTTTGTAATGATGATTGGAGGTTTGGGGTGAACCTATTAAAAACTCTCCTTTTGAATTGATTGTTGTAGGTGTTCTTTAATTTATTAGTTTAATTATTTTTCGGGGTAAACCTATTGAAAACTCTCATTTTGAATTGATTGTTGTATCATGTATATCTTCTTTATTAGTTTAATTATATTTGTAATGATGATAGGTGGTTCGGGGTGAGCCTTTTGAAAACCTGCTTTTTAAATGATTGTTGTAGGTTTTAGTTTATGAGAAATTAAGGTTCAATAACTAAGATTTTGCAAATTTTTTTTTTTTAGTCAATAAGTAGTAGGGGCATTGTTTTAGGAGCTCGCCTAGGGCATCCAAAACCTCAGGGCCGGCCCTGATCAAGATTATGTGGTTGCCACATAAGGAGGGAACATTAGGCACGGGAAAGTTGACAAGAGATAAAGCATTTTGCTGAAAGTTATTAGGTCTGAGGATTATATGTTGGACAAACTTGATCTCTGAGGATTTCATGATCTCTTTGTGTTAATTGATATAATTGCATTGGGTTTTAATTTTCTTAACAATGATGCATAGATCACATGTTGGTTTCATCGCTGACTGCTAACTCCCCTGTTTTTTTCTAAGGCTCTGTTTTTTTTTTTTTAATAGGTATAATTGTGACGATCCCGTCATACCCACAAA
>JAESVK010000140.1:242336-261326 GCA_017140935.1 Hamamelis virginiana | reverse complement strand
TTTTCACTGTCTTTTAACTGTGCTGAGAGTGTTTTCATTGTGTTGGGAGTGTTTTGACTGGGTTGGGAGTGTTTTCACTGTCTTTTAACTGTGTTTGGAGTGTTTTCATTGTGTCGGGAGTGTTTTTACTGAGTTGAGAATGTTTTCACTGTGTTTGGGAGTGTTTTCACTATGTTGGGAGTGTTTTCACTGTCTATTTATTTTAGTGTTTTCATTGTCTTTTAATTGTGTTGGGAATGTTTTCATTGTGTTGGGAGTATTTTCACTGAAGTGTTTTCACTGTGTTTGGGAGTGTTTTCACTAAGTTGGGAGTGTTTTCATTGTCTATTTTTTTAGTGTTTTCACTGTCTTTTAACTGTGTTGGGAGTGTCTTCATTGTGTTATGGTGTGTTTTTACTGAATTGGGAGTGTTTTCACTATGTTTGGGAGTGTTTTCACTAAGTTGAGTGTTTTCACTGAGTTGCTGATCTGGCAAAGGATGTTAGACGGGATTTATATGCGGGATTGGTAGCACTGCTCATATATATATATATACATAACAATATATCGTCTTTATAGATATCATTGTATTGCTTTATAGTTTTTCAACATGCAGGTTTGAAAGCCTTCTACAAGGATGGAGAATTACAAGAAAGTCACCTTCAATAATGGGATTGAGAAGAGCTTTCCCTTCCCAACACCTTATACTAGTATTTGATATTTTTCAAAAATGTTATAATTTTTAAGTGATATTTTTCAAAAAACCAACCATTTGGTCACTATAATATTTGATTAACATAAAATTCATTAGAAATGTATAAAATCCAGCGATCCGTTTTTCAAAATTTATTATACGTTTGACCCCTACACAGGTCACATAACTTTGCGTAAGGTGCACCTTATAATAGATTCTCTGCTTGCCTTCATCTTGTAAAACTACTAATTATAGAATTAATTGTATATTATGTTTCTTTTTTAATATCAGAATTAAAAGCAAAAAAAAAAAAAAAAAAGGTTGCCATAAAAGTTGAATTTCGTTTCATATTATTGGCTTGAGTTTTTAGAGTTTAATGGCAACTAATGAATTAATTAATGTTGACTAGAGTATATATATATAGGGACAGGTTCCCCTTACACTCTATTTTGACACCTATGTTTACACCTCATTTTCAAATACCATTGTAGATCGAATATTTTGAGAAATCGACCGTTAGATCAGATATTTATCTTATGTTTGTCATCTATGAAAAAAATCGGAGTAATCCAACGGTTAGTTTTTGAAAAATATCATTTTGAAGAACTATTATTATTTTTTATTAATTAAAAACATAACAATTTTTTATAGTGACATTTCTTAAAATCTAACTGTTGGATCATTATGATTTTTGGTATACATGATGCATAAGAAATGTATTGAATCCAATGGTCGGTTCGTCAAAATAGTGACATCATTTTTTTATTAATTTTTAATTTATCACTACCACATCAATATATATTTTCTAAATAAGAAAATGGTGACATCATTTATGCAGAATCCCATTTATTCAATTCATTGGAGCTAGCCCAGTATAAAATTAGGATTAGACAATATTAATTAAGGTCGAATTCTCTTCAATTTAATAAAAAACAAATATCCACCTATTCTCTATGACGCAGATCATCTTCTCCAATTTTCCAACTGGAAGATTAATATATTGTAGTCCACTGCACCCTCCAGGAAGGCATCGGCCGTGTTTGACTAAACTTCCATACTTCAAAGTCGGATGGAGAAATTAAATGGGCCGGTTATATAATTGAAGCAAATTAATTAAATTGTTTACCCATTCTTTAAGGAATAACCATCTAATTAATTTCTTGGTTATAGAAAGATGGTTCACAAGGCTTCTCTAATCTTTTTTTCATCTTCTTACTTTCGCTTCACTTGATTCCATCTCAAACAGCAGCCCGAATATGGCAAACATGTTTGGCTACCAATTTTCTGTTTTTAAAATTAAGTGAAAATAGCCTAAAAGATGTGTTTGCTTAACTTATTCTTTGAAGATAAAAATAATGTGAAAACTGAAAAAAAAAAATTAAAAAAAAAATTTATTTTATGTTTTTTATTTTTAAACTCTAAAAATTAGAAACGGAGTTCAAGGTCAAATGTGGACTTAATTTTTAATCAATTTCTAATTTGAATTCCAGGGAGATATTCGATCAAGTGCAGTGTCCCACCTTTGGCCCTCTTTTCATCATCGTGTTTGACTATATATTATTCACAGTTCATATTAATTCATAGACCGTGCGTGGCTATATATATATATAATTGGAGCAAATTGCTTACCCAAAACTCTCAAGGAATAACCATTTAGTTTCTTAATTGGTTATAGAAAGATGGTTAATTCACAAGGCTTCTCTCATATTTTTTGTTATCCACTTCCTTTCATTTCAATTGATTCCATCTGAAACAACAGTCGAGATATTACAAACCAGTTAGGCCCCATTTGGATCGGGGGAATCATAAGCTGGAATGAGAATGAACTGGAATGTATTCCATGCCTGCGTGTTTGGATGGAATATTTGAGCTGGAATGGAATTAAGAGAATGGAATGGGCTGGAATTAAAAGGTGGAATTACATTCCCTTCTTGTTGGTGGTATTCTTATTCCAACCTTTGAGCTGAAATAAAAAAAGACCAACTCAATCCAAAAATCCCGATGATACTCACACAAGAGCCCTTCTTCCTCTTCAAAGCACAACCGAAAACCTTGCTCTCTCTCTCGCCGCCAGCCATTGATATTGGTTTCTCGCCGCCGCCGGATCGCTGGTTTTTCCGATCACCGAACCTCAGGTTCTCTCTCTCTCTCTCTCTCTCTCTCGATCTCTCTAGCTTTCTCGATCTGTCTCTTTCTCTATCTACTGAAGACCGATCCCTTTTGTTTTTTAGGGCATAGAAACTAAAGACCGATCACATTTGAGCTTGCGTCTTCAACTAGAAACTTATCTCTATCTACTGGTAAGATTTTGTTTCAGTGGTTATCTCTGAAGCTCTTTCATGGGTCATCTTTAATTATGTGATTTATTCACTGAGTACCTAGTTATTGATTTGCGTCTTTATATTACGTGTTTCAATTGTGCCTTATGCTGTGATTTTGATTCTATAAAAGCCCAACAGATCGCCTTCTGCTTGTTCGATTAATTTCCCAATAGAATGTTAGCACCTCTTGTTAATGCTAACAGTATTTTCTGGGTGAGAATGTGTTCTACACCTAAGACCCTATAATTCTAACAAAGTTCACTGATTTTGTTTTTGTAGCCAAGTTCACAAGGAGCTTTGATCCTCGTATCGTCTATAATATGGGACAAAATGCCATTATAATGAGCACCATTCCCTTTGTTATTGAAACTCCACATTATGTATGTTTTCCATCTATCTCACTTGTTAGCTAGCTATCTCAAAACTTGTCATGCTAAAATAATCTTTAATTTTGTAATTTTGGAGTGCCGAAGGGAATTAGGGAACTGGGAAAAATGCCTCTTAGGAAGTTTGAAATTTAAGTGCTGCTTGAGCTGGCTGTATTTTCATTCATTACTATCTTCTTTTTGCTATTTGGGTTGGGTACCTGTTAGCCTTTTGCCTTTTGGGAGAAGTTAAAATAGGGAGCGAAGTTGAGAGCCTGTTGGAGCATGATTTTTGTGTGCAGTTAAAATAGAGAGGAAAGTAGAGAGTCTGTTGGAGCATGATTTTTGTGTGTTGACTCTCTACGTTAACTAAGGAGTCAAAGTAGGGAATCCCTTGGAGTTGCTCTTAACTTAGTTTTGTTTCTACTTCCTAGGGTTGCTTTTTCTTTTTTTGAAAGGAACTTCGTAGGGTTTCATTTGCGCTCATTCTTTTATCCAGAATGAGTCACCCTCACAAAAGACGCCGGCAGCCATTACTGTCAACCAATGAAATTGCCGGCAACGATGATCTCATGATGGAAATCCTCATACGTCTGCCCGCAAAATCTCTCTGCTGATTCAAATGCGTATCAAAACGCTGGTACTCTCTCATCTCCCATCCCCATTTCTCTTTCCTTCGCATGCCTCACTCCACCTCTGGCATTTTCTTCTCTATAATCTCGCATTCCAACACTCCTTTATACAAATATGTTCATCTCACCGGAAAGCAAATCAGGAGTCCTCCTTTTAAACCTCTCACTGTTGTTGATGATCCTTCTGCTATTGACATCGAGAATTCTTGCAATGGCTTATTCTTACTTTCTTCTTCCGCTAATCAATGGGCATATTCTAATTACTATATCTATAATCCTACTACAAAGCAATTTGCCATTATTCCAACTCCCTCTGATGTCTTTAAGCCATCTGTTTCTGCCATGAACTTGGCTTTTAATCCATCTAGAGCACTTCACTACAGAATTGTTTTTGTTCGTTCTGTATCTGTTGACACACCAAAAAATCGGTCATAAGTTTCAACCGAAATGTAAAAGGAAAATTCACGACTAGATTTAAAAAGAGGAAAATTGTGGCCATAAAAGTAATTTAAATCGACTAGGTATATTGTCGACCATTAAGAAAAAGTAATATAAAATGACCTATAAAGAATCGGCCACTTTAAGAGTCGACCAAGAAGATTTTCGGCCATCCCAAAAAAATCGGTCATACGGCTATCCCCTATTTTTAAGGAGAAAAGACGGTTTAATGGAAGGTCATGGTCTGACACGTGTCAGCATCTGGAAAAAACCCAGTAAGTTATAAACCGCCAGAACTTGGGAATGGAAATATGGCTTGAGAAGAAAGTGGATAATGGGCTAAAACGTGGGCAGACACTTGTTTTTCATATAACCAAAGCTGCCATCCTATAAAAGCCAAAAGAAGTCAAGAAGAAGGGACTCTCTCGATCAACAATCAAACATCAATTACTTTTATCTTTATTTGCTTTCAGTCAATTTACTTTCCTAGTTTAAGAGTACTTTATTTCATTTTCGTGGTCAAGTTGTATTCGATCCGTTCTATCATCAGATTTTCATCATTTGCAAGGATATTAATCAAAGGAGCTTACAAGGCCAACAATGGTATGTCTCTTGTGATTTGTATTTTTGTTTAAATTCCTTCAATTTCATCATATTTTCACACTTCAAGGCACACACGTCTTTGCACTCAAAGACCCCAGAACCTGCAACCGCCTTGATTGCAGTTGGAACGCCCGCGTGATAGTTGCCAGGCCGAAGTGCTCATACCTAAAGACCATAGAAATTTTTTAGGGTGTACATTCTTTGGCACGCCCGGTGGGACGACAGTGCTAATTATGCCTCCAAGAAAGAAAGACACAGGGGTTACGGTCGAATAGACAGAAGAAGCCAATACTGACTTCCCCTCGTTCGTGCTAGACCGAAATGATCCTTCGGTCCAAGGGAGCAGTGATATGGTTTAAACAGTCGAAGAAAACCTGGCTAAGAATTTAATGGCCGCATGTCGTTTGCATTTTGATGAAAAAATGCACGAACAAACACAGGCTATGAATACACATATGGCCGCGATCCTCAAAGGTTTCGCAGAAGAGAATCGTCAAACGGCAGATGCCATGAGAAATAGTATAGACCGCTTTATGGGATATATGGTCGAGAAATTAGGACCAGGTGTTAATCAGTATGCGGCCAATCAGCCGCATGGTAGAAATCAAAGGCTATTTCAGCCTGAAATACCAACCCCTAGTAATTTAACTTATGGGCAAATCCAGATTCAGAAAAGGCCGGATCAAGGCCTTGGGATGCAACCTAACCAACCTTTAGGTTATAACACGCCATTAAATCCACCCAGGCCGGGTATCGGCTCAAGTGGAGCAAAAGACGTTTCGCCAAACCAAAGTCCTAAGGGCAAAATATGAATATCGCTGGTCAACCTTTAGGCCATAATACGCCCATGAATACGTCTATGGACCAGCCACCTGACGGGCTTGTGAGGTGTCCACATCATCACCGGGCGATGTGATTAGGGGGGTTTTTAGAAAACAAAACAAAGGAGTCGCCACCTTATTTTTAAGGAATAAGGAAACCATGAAAATGTTTTATTTTTAAAATCAAAACAAAACAAACTCCATTTTCAATGAAAAGACAGTCTTCGAACCAGAGTTAGATCCGGGGGCTAGGTTATGACGTGGGAAGGTTCCAAGCTTTCACTTGTAGGCACCCACCTCGCCTTAATTAAAGGACTTCTAATTTATTTGGGCTATTTAAATTCTTAATGCAAACAATCCTAAATAATCTAATCAACCAACAAAATAGTGATATAAATGCAATAATATATGTTAGTTATATTAATAATAAAAAAAATACAAACAAACCCTAAAAACCTAGAATACCCTACGGGCATCCTAAGGCGGACTTGAGCCCTATTAGCGCCTACTTAACTTACTAGTATCACCTAGCAAGTATCAAAGTCCACGTAGTTCGACTACCCTAGGACTCTCCTATTGTAATCAATCACATCATCAAAGGTATTCAACCTAATTCAAGACTCTACCTTCGAGAGTTTTTTATCCGTTTAAAATCATTTATTTGAAATCATTTCAAATTAAAAGACTTTCATAAAATCCAAATATTCTAAATAATTCTCATCTTTAGAATTCAATTCCAATTGAAAATCTTTTTCAAAGATATTTCAAGATAACAAATCATATCGGGAGGAATCTCATTCCAAGATAAAAAAATCTTAAAACATTTCAAATTCTTTTGAAAATCATTTAATAATCAAATCTTTCATAAAATCATGTTTATTTCATAAACATTATATCAAAATCTTTTTCAGAAAATCTCTCGAAGATAGATACTTAAATCAATTGAAACACTCAAATCTGATAACAGTCTTTACAACAAAGGACAGTCCTAGGGTCTCTAACTAGCCTTAAAGTTTGTCTAAAACCCTAAAATCCTAATGCCAATATGCATGCTGGAATTTTAAATAAATTAAACAAATACACATGATATTATTCTAACAATGCATGAAAATGCTCCTAAATGCACACTAATTTTACTATGTGATCCTAGGCATATTTCTAAGTTAGATTTGACCCTAAAATAATATTTAGAAGTGATTTAAGGGCATAAACAAATCCGGACAGATTTGAATATGAACCTTTAACCACTCTAAAAATCATGAAAACAAAGAATAAAAAATGTGAAAATGTCCTAGCATGCTTTCTACATGAATATATTAAATTACTATGTAAAAACATGTCAAAAATTACACCAAAATATGCTTAAACAATTAATTTAAACACAAGGGAAGGATCTCACCTTTGCACGCTCCCTCGTACACATTTTATATATTCAAACCAATAAATCCAAGCCGAGTGCTCAAATAATCATAAAAAAATCACAAGGGAAGGATCTCACCTTAGCACGCTCCCTCATACACATTTTTTTATATTCAAACGATCAAATTCATGGCAAGTGTTTAAATAATCATATAAAGCATAAACAAAAAGACTCAAGACTCATCACATATCAAAATAACATATTAACACATTCATATCATCATTAATACCATCAATCAAACATTAAGAGATTCAAATAACAATATGAACATATCAATATCTATTCTAAACATGCTTACACATAAAATAATGAAAGACTCATCCTAAACATGATTACTAGCATGAAATAACAACAAAGCGAATCCTAATCATGCATCTATACATAAAATCACTAAAACTAATTCTAATCATGCATCTACACATAAAATAATAATGAAAGACATCCTAACATGCTTGCTAAACATACAATCATAATAAAACTAACCCTAATCATGCATACTCACATAAAATCATAGTAAAACTAACCCTAATCATGCATACTCACATAAAATCATAACAAAGTTAACTAATCCTAAACATGCATACTAACATAAACTCACAATAAAAAACTATGCTAATCATACTTACTCACATAAAATAACAATAAAAGATAACCCTAATCATGCTTGCTAATATATAATCATAGTAAAGCTAACCCTAGACATGCAAACTATATTAAACAAGCGACCTACAACAACTAATATCATTCTAACATATGCAAGCCACTAAAAATCCATACATATAATACATATTAAAACATGGAGATGAAAGACCAGATTTACATCAAAATAACAAAACTTGAACTAGGATAGAACCCTTACATTTTCTTCCTCCTTCTTGGCTATGTTCCTTCAATCCCCAAGCCTTGAATTCCTCCTTCCTCTCCCTCCTTAGCCTCTGGTTTTTTCCCAAATGATGAATCAAAAAAACGAAATTCTAAACCCTAGCCTCTTGGTCCCCCATTCTCTAACTCTATCATGGCATATTTATAGAGTTAGGGTTTTAAAACTTGAATGGTTGGGATTAAATGCACTAAAACTCATCCTAGGAATTAGAACAATTCCTCCTAGGGTTTACAAGCTGAGTCCTTTCGAAAAATCCCCCAAAAAATCGAATCAAATCGGCCAAAATAGGTGAAGAACTTCCAAAAATGAAAAATGGGTCGACCATCCTGGTGACCATCTAAGGCTAGACAGTTGAACCACTTCTAAAAACATGGTTTTAATATGAAATTGGTATTTGAAAACATGTTTTGAAAATCTTTAATTTTGGTGAAGACGACCAATTCACAGTCAATTTGAACAAAATCCTAATTTGACTCATTCTTACCCATGGGATCGATTTTGGGCGAATCTATCCCAACCATTCAAAGGTTCAATTAGCACTCCCACTACACTCCCCACATCCACATAAACCTCATGAAACAATCCATTTCGAATTCGGAGGTCATTTGGAAATTATACGAGAATAAGGACGAAAATGCCCCTCAAGTCGCAAAAACCCTAATTAACTACCGAGCTCTCATCAGAATGTCATGAAAATTTACAGGGATGTTCTAAAACACCTCAAAAGTCAAATGCAATACAAATGGGTTGAATCCAATCCAAATGTACACAAGAAATAATGAATTGTCATTTTCCTCAGAAAAGGGCAATTTGGTCTTTACAAGGAAAAGGGCAATTTGGGCAATTTGGTCTTTACAAGGCCAATTCCTCACCAAATTATCAACTATTCTAGTTAATCATTTGCATGAACATATGATAGAGATAATTGGTAAAAATGTAGTGTCCACAGAAGCCCCTCGTTGGTGTTTCATGGCTTCACCATGTAATACCAACGAAACAAAATAACATCCCATTTTTGCCCCAACAAAAGAATGATAATCCAACCAACTTCTCACAAACATTGGAATCTATTTCCTAAATAAACTCGGAATGAAAATAATTCTTGGAAGTCACACTTCCAATTATCTTATCCCTGGAGTCTACGACTCTTCTTGGAAAACTCATTTTCCAATTATCTTAAGGGACCGGAGTCCTTCTTGGAAGTTACACTTCCAATTATCTTGGAGTCAACGACTCTTCTTGGAAAAATCATTTTCCAATTATCTTAAGGGACCGGAGTCCTTCTTGGAAGTTACACTTCCAATTATCTTTGGAGTCAACGACTCTTCTTGGAAAACTCATTTTCCAATTATCTTAAGGGACCGGAGTCCTTCTTGGAAGTTACACTTCCAATTATCTTGGAAGTCCTTCTCGGAAGTTACACTTCCAATTATCTTAAAGTCAAACACATATCAACAAACCACAAAACAAGCATCTATGTGATATCTCACTCACATAAACATACACAAATCATCATTTTATGTGATACTTCTCTCACATAAAATAATCCAGATCCATTATTCCTATGGTAGATCTCCCATAAAAATCATTATTTATATAGTACTTCTCCTATATAAACATTTTCAAACAATTATTTTATGTTTCACATAAAACAATTCAAACTTATCATTTCATGTCTCACATGAAATATTCCAAACACATTATTTTATGTTTCACATAAAATAATCCAAATTCATCATTTCATGTCTCACATGAAATATTCAAAACACTTTATTTTATGTTTCACATAAAATAATTCAAACTTATCATTTTATGTCTCACATGAAATGTTTCAAACAATTCAAACTTATCTTTTCATGTCTCACATGAAATATTTTAAACACATTATTTTATGTTTCACATAAAATAATTCAAACTCATTATTTCATGTCTCACATGAAATATTTCAAACACATTATTTTATGTCTCACATAAAACAATTCAAACTTATCATTTCATGTCTCACATGAAATATTTCAAACTCATTATTTTATGTTTCACATAAAATAATCCAAATTCATTATTTCATGTCTCACATGAAATATTTCAAACACATTATTTTTTGTCTCACATAAAACAATTCAAACTTATCATTTCATGTCTCACATGAAATATTTCAAACTCATTATTTTCTGTTTCACATAAAATAATTCAAACTCATCATTTCATGTCTCACATGAAATATTTCAAACATCTTATTTTATGTTTCACATAAAATAATTCAAACTTATCATTTCATGTCTCACATGAAATGTTTCAAACACATTATTTTATGTCTCACATAAAACAATCCAAACTCATTGTTCATTTAGTACATCTCCCATATGAGTATATCATCAAATCATTATTTTATATGGTACATCTCCCATATAAAATGTTTTCCAAAGTCATCATTCAAAATCATCATTTAGAAATAATTTTTATGCAAAACTTGAACCAATTTTGAGAAAATTTGAACTAAAAAACCAAGATTTGGGAAAAATCAATAGGGAGGCACTGGTGGCCGTCCTAGCCTGGACGGCTAGCCGTCTTGGGCTGGACGGTTGGTCGTCCTAGCTAGGACGGTCACCATGTGTGACCCGAACTTTTTTTATTTTTAAACCCCATATGCTCATGTGCACTTCCTCATACTCATTCTAAGCCACCTTCTAACTTGGTTTTGCTCCAAAACCCTAACTTTTGACCCTCAATCCATACATACTCAATCAAATCTTTGGTTTGCACTCTTGCCAACACAAAATCATCTTCATCTTCTCAAGTTCTTCAACTTGTTTCCATTTGGTGTGAATCTTTCCACTTCTCACATACTTGATTCTCTTCAAAAATGGCTAGTAGTCAATCTCCTCCACCCTATTCAACGTATCCATTCTTAGAAGTCAAGGCTAGATACAAGACACCATCATATGGAGACTCCCATCCACCATCTCTACTCTTGGAGCCTAGAACACATCTTCCATATATTCACTCCAAAGAAAATGTAAGTTAAATCTCATTAGTAACTTTTGATTCATATGCAATTGATTGAGTTAAAACGCTTGTTTACATGTTGTGATTGTTGAGTTTCATATCATTATAACTTTTGAGAAAAGCATGGGAGCCCATTTCATAGCTACACAAGCTTGTCAATGGTGTACACCAAGTGTTTGAAGAAATGCCTCAATGAAGTAAACTTTGATTTTTCAAATCAAACATATCCTAATCATATTTCAATGATTTTTGTAGGATTTTAGAAAGTATTGGCCATGATCAATTACATTTGAAAATATCATTTTGAAAATATGCATATCATATGTTTGATAAAATGCCTAAATGGCACCATCATCCATTTTCTTCTTTACAAGTCATCTCATGTCAAATAAAATATCTAAAAAATTTTCTATGATGTTTAATTTGATTAAAACGCCATCAATTTTAAATTTGAAATACTTTGGATTTTGGTGACACCAACCATGCCTTTGATAATAAATTGTATCATCCAATATGCACACATCTTTTTGTAAAAACCTTTTGAAAATGTATTGATCATTTTGGTTCATTCAAAGCATAAATTTTACTTCATTTCATGATATGTAAATCAATAGCCATATTTGCATTACATTTGAATCAAAATTTGAAAAAAAAATAATGCAAGTCCCTTTAGATCTACAATACTTCAGAATTTATCCACAAGAAAACACACATACATGAACATTACTCCCAAGCAACAAACTAAACTAAAATGATCGGAATAAACACAAATACTTTGTGAGCAAGAAATACAAATGATATTTCAACTATCAAGAGGGATCCATGAACAAAGCAGAAATCATTCCATCCTTCTTGATAGTTATTGCAAGTAAATCTCAACACAGTAAATCAACACAAGGAACACAAGATATACGTGGAAACCCTTTAGGGAGAAAACCACGGGAGAAACACAGCAATCCACTATGAAAAAGAGTTAGAGATTATACCATACACAAGTTTTCACCAATCCCAGGCCTAGTGTACTAAGATCTCTCTCAACTCAAACTCCATGAGTCCCCTTTCTTCATAGCATGCTCAGCAACCAAACCATTTGGCCTCACTCTTGATGGTTTCATCCAAGTGCCATGAGAAATCTCCCATCTCCATAGAAACTCCTCACCACAGTAGTTGAAATATGATT
Organism: Hamamelis virginiana; assembly: GCA_017140935.1. Lineage (NCBI taxonomy): Eukaryota > Viridiplantae > Streptophyta > Magnoliopsida > Saxifragales > Hamamelidaceae > Hamamelis > Hamamelis virginiana. The sequence goes on along the minus strand of JAESVK010000140.1, from coordinate 248,984 downwards.
TCCAAGGTTTCTACAACATCCTAAGAAGGATAAACATAAATCTATATGATGTTCATGAAGAAATACACAAGTTCTCACAACAAGGGAGATACAAGAAGCTCACAAGAGCAACTCTAGGGTTAGAGAGAAGGATAGGGTAATTTGGAGGCTGGCTCTCTACCCTAATACTCAGAAGAGATCGTATTTAAAGAGGGGAAAATGACCTAGGGTGTTTACCATAGGTAAGAGCAGTAAAAAGGCAGTAAAAAAACAATTTTCCCGAACTTGGATCGATCCAGAATGGACTTGGATCGATCCAGCTATGAATGAGATTCTGTAATATGAAATATCACGAAATTGGATCGATCCAGCACTGTTTGGATCGATCCAACTTTTTCAAAATTGAATTTGACTATAAGAGAGCCATATTCAAAAACTAGACTTCCCAAGCTTTCCGTGGATGGGTAGATCATCGAAAACGGAGTCCGGATGAGGGAGATATGACCATTTGAAGTTGGAAGTTTTCGTAAACAAAAACTGCACAACTCCAAAAGTTTCCAAATGTCTTCTAACACTTTTATATCAACTTTGGCACATTAAATTCACCTCAAACCATTCTCCTAACATGCAATTCACTTTCAACCAAGTTCCTAGCATGCATGACCCTCTCTTTAACCTTGAGTAAGCTTGACATTAAAAGCTATATGGATGTGCAAGACCATCTAACCACCTAAACATGATTAACTAGGTCACTAAGTCACTTACCATCCTAGTCCATGGTGAGTTAGAGACTTTTGCCACAGCTTCGCTTGAGATCATTAGTACACATTCTAAAGAAGGTACAACCCAAACCAAGTTTTGAAACGAAACATGCCAACACTCAAACTCAAAACCTAACAAAATTCACTTAGAAATAATACATTGACTTTGATGTGAATATAACACAAATGTGCTTATGCAGCCCAATTTCGAAATTCGTACACGATACTCCTTAGGTAAACTAATCAAATGGTGGGAATTGATGGAGGCACGTCAACCTCAAGCCAAGGCTATCGTAGAGCAGGCAGGCTTCAAGTTCTTTCTAGATTCTCTCTGACTTGATAACATGGACAGGATGGCTATGATAGCTCTATCTGAACTCTGGTGGGATACCACTAACACATTTCATTTCGGGTTCGCGGAAATGACCATGACCCCACTCGATTTCACCATGATAACAGGACTTCCTATTGGAGGCCAACCAATTGCTTTCTACAATGAAGCTCATATTGATGAAGAATACTTACAAAATACCCTGGGCGTCGAAAATATTCCTTTAACCAAAAAGGGAGTCAGGCGCTCTGGGCTCTATAATCATTTCAGCATTCAAAGTGAAGAGGGAGGAGGGGAACCCGAAGATATTGCCCAAGCATTCATTCTGTATATGCTTTCATGCACTTTATTCGCGGGTACATAAGACATAACCCCTCTAGGCTTCTTAGAGAGTTTACATGATATGGATAATGTTCACCTGTACGACTGGGGCGGAGCTGCATTAGCGATTATGTATCGCTCCATGAGTGACAAATAACGAGATGCTGCTCAAGACTTCGGCGGCTTGGCTTTCATATGGCAGGTATTGATTTCATCTAGTATCTTTCAATAGAATCTCTCGATATCTTTATCAATATCCTGATCTTTCTTTCATGCAGGTATGGGCTTTCATCTACTTGGGTCTTGGTTGTCCTCTCTTGAAAGAGGGGGTTAACCAATGGCCATTTCTAGCTCGCTTTGATCCATGCAACAGGAAAAAATCCAACCTCCATAGGTATGATTACGCCACAGCCAAGGCTATCCTTGCTGCTCTCACTGCAGAACAGGTAAAATCTCAAACCATTGTCTTTTTCTTAAATTTTCAAATTCAACTCTCACACTTTTCAAAATTTTCAGGTGAACTGGGACCCATGGGGTATTTGGAGGACTACTTTGGCTTCCCCCCACAGGCAGAGCGTACTCCTGACACATAGGCGAATCTTGTTTGAGGGGCCTGCTGGCAGATATTGGTACTTGGGTGAGAGAGTCTGTCACCAAGTCTATGGAAACATGGATGCAGCTAGGGTGCCTTTTCTGGCTCCTACAAATATGCGTCACACTGATAAACTGAAGGGTGAGGCCCTGTTAGAGTTTAAGAGAGGAGTGGATCTTTCCGCTTTCCTTTTCTCTGATGCGAGCTATGAGGTCTTCTGTCAACAGTTCTTGATGCGCCCCTTGGCGACTGGAGAACTTCCTGAAAGGTTATGACTTTTGAGAGTGCTTTCTTTCATCTCTGTAAATGCAATCACAAAACTTCATCTTTATGTCCACAAGGTCGCCGTTCTCGGGGTCAAAGCTCTAGAGCTGCTGCTAGTGATGATGATCAAGACGCAAATAGGCCTCCTGCCTTGCAGCCTGCAGACTGGAATATAGAGCTAATAGTTGAAGATAACTTCGTGACTTCTACTATTTCACGACCTTCAGTCGATGAGGGATATCACATAGATCCATCTTATGAACAAGTAAGTCTTCCACTGAATCAAAGAACTACACATACATGCCCACAGATACACTGACATCATTTCCTTATTGATAGGTTCCTCGAGAGTATTGCCAGGACTACATCGATCTTACCGCCACCATGAGGCGTGACCTTCGCAGGATGAGCTTGAGGACTTCCGCTCTCACTCGTCAACGGGTAACTTCAAATCACATTCTCAAATTCATCTTCCTTCCCTTCTCACAAACTGATCAAACCGTGAATACTGTTTCAGGCACCTGACCCACGACGTCATTCTTCAGCTGGCGAGGGATCTAGCAGAGGGATAAGGAGGAGCTCTCGAAGACATTGACCAATCTTTTATGAGACATGGGGTTTCACTTTGAAAATCATATGTAATTTGCAAACATTTGTGCCAAAACAAGTTTTCTCAATTTTATGGTGTATGTGCACTGTTAAAACTCATTCACTGCTATTAATTCTCACACTTTTTATCATGATTGAACTAATACCAATGTTTTAAAACTTGTAAATAGCAACAAAGTCAACAAAAATCAAAATCGGGGTCCCGAATGTACAAAAACTCGAAAAAAAATCGAAAATAAGCAAAATTGGCAAAATGGGCGGGTAAATCCTGGTGACCATCCAAGCCAGGACGGTTGGCCGTCCACCCTAGGACGGTTGGCTGTCTTGCCTAGGACGGTCACCGTAATGGCCCGCCTTATTTTGCCTATTTTAAGCAGTTTCCAATTTTTGGTCTTTTCAGTTTCTAATTTCTCTTCAAACCTGTCCTAGGCCTATAAAAAGGAACCCTTAGTAGCCTCTACAACCATTCTACAATAGTTTTAAGCATCATAGAGGCTCTCCCCCAGGTTTTGAAAAGATTCATGGCGAGAATGACAAAGGAAGACAAAAAGATGTTCGCTCGCTTCAACTTGAATGCATGATTTTCTCTTCAACAAATCAAAATAGAAACCACGTTTCTCATTGCTGCAAGCCACTTTTGGGATCCCATAATTCATGTTTTCAACTTCGGTTATGAAGAAATATGCCCACTATTGGAAGAATTCTGCGCGATCATGTCCGTTCCACTGAAAGGACCTTTCATCTTCCCACAGATTCGGCGCAAGTACACAACAACTCTCGCTTCTCTTCTCGAGATCTCTGAAGGAGATGCTTCTACTCTTTCATCAAAGGTAATCACCTTAATCTTCTAAAACTAGCTACTTCTTTTCTCCACCCCAGCTTGAATCAATTCACCACTTCACGGCCTGTTCAACATATTTTAGCTTTATGCATTCTCGGGCAATTCTTTTTCTGTACTGGCTCTTTCTTAGTTCCATTAGAACTGTGCGAACTAGTTTCACCTCTTTCTTCATCTCAAAATATGATGCCCATGGTCCTCGCCGAAACTCTAAATGGCTTAGACAAACTTCACACTGACCCCAAAACTCCTTTTGAAGGTAGCCCCATTCTACTGCAAATGTGATTAATCGAGAGGCTCAAATTCATTGCTCATTCCACTGGTACTTCTTACCATGCTTCCTATCATCGCTGTGCCATTACCCTTCCTCGAGAGCGTACCTTACTAGAATGGTTGACTTTTCTTTCTGCTCTCTCTTGGAATGACATCGAATGGTATGTGTATGACTGGAGCTGTTCTGGCCATTATCTACTCCGTTCTCCATGTTATTCTGTGGTGATTTTGGTAGGGTTGAAGCATACTTCTTTCTATTGGGCAACTCGACTACTTCGCCAAATGGGGACCAAACAGACGATTCCATCTCTTCCAGAGCATACTTGTACTTCCAAGGCGATCTCTCCATCGGTGGTGAAGGCTCTGATGTCAAGGTGGTCATCTGTATTGCGCACAACTCACATTGATTTCTCTCATGGGCCTTTTGAACTGGATGAGGCTTATAAACAATGGTTATCTCAGAATATGGGTACTCGGTGACAAGAAATGAAGGCCAGGATTTCAGGACTTATTGAAAGTCTCTCATCTGAAGAGCGAGGGGACACTTCGTCACTTCCACCTAATGTTTTACAAGTAGTACTTTACAAGAGAAGAAGAGATGATGACTCTGAAGAAATTTCAAGGAAGGAACAAAGGATTTGATGAACTTTTGAAACACATTTCCCATGCTTTTTATTATTTAGAATGAATGGAATTAGAATCATATGGCATGTAATAGACCTTTGAAAGGTTACTCTTCATTTCATAAATAAAAGAATTTCATCTTTTTAGTTTTGAATAAATCACTGCAAATAATTGCAATTGAAAACAAACATTGGGTTGTTTTGCCATAGGAAATTGAACCGCACCCAGAGTGACTTTATGGGCTGCCTACATATCTCCATTTTTTGAATATCTTTTTCTCATAAAACTTTCAACTTTGTTTTGAATACTTGGAGAATCAGGTCCTTGTAGTTCATGGATCAATTGAAAAGCCTTTTTTTTTTTTTTAAATGCTCTACTTTTTGCCTAGACAGCCTTTGCAGGTTTTCTACCTAGCGAGCTTTTGCCCTAATTTTTGACTAAGCAGCCTTTTCAGGTTTTCTACTTAGCGGACTCTTTTTACTATTTTTTATTTTTATTTATACATGATACTTTTTCAATTGATCCAAATTGGTAGGCTGAGAGAATTCGATCCCATCTATGTCCATAAGACGCACGGCTCCGCCTGATAATATCTCTTCGATGATGTAGGGTCCCACCCAACTTGGCTTGAACTTCCCTCTTGGATCATGAATCGGCATTATGATTTCTTTGAGTACCAAATCCCCTTTCTTCAAGCCCCTGTTTTTGACTTTCTTGTTAAAAGCTCTTGCTATTCTTCTCTGATAACCTTGAACATGGTATAGGGCCCTCAATCTCTTCTCATCAATTAGTGACAGCTGCTCATATCTATCCCTTATCCAATCGACTTCTGCTAGTTGGCTTTCCATAACTACCCTTAGTGAAGGTATCTCTGACTCAATTGGTAACACTGCTTCCATACTATACACTAATGAGTAAGGCGTAGCCCCAGTTGACGCCCTAATGGATGTGCGATAGCCCTACAATGCCAGAGGCAATTTCTCATGCCAATCGTTGTACGTATCAGTGGTCTTCTTCAAAATGGTCTTTAAATTCTTGTTAGCTGCCTCTACTGCTCCATTAGTCTGCGGACGATAAGGAGAGGAATGGTGATGTACTATACCATATTTCTTAAGAAGCTCATCGATTTCTTTTCTAAAATGCTGCCCATTATCTGAAATAAACTCCCGTGGCACTCCATATCGGTAGATGACGTTGCACTGTATGAACTTGGCAACCTGCTTAACATTCAAAGTCTTGTACGACGCTGCTTCTACCCATTTGGTAAAGTAATCTATGGCCACCAATATGTACTCGTGCCCATTCGAGGCCGCAGGAGTGATCTTGTGGATGATATCAATGCCCCATGTTGCAAATGGCCATGGTGATGACATGGTAGTGAGTGGCATGGATGGTTGATGCTTACCACTTGCAAACACCTGGCACTTATAGCATTTCTTAACATATTTAGCACAATCACTTTCTAAAGTCGACCAATAGTAACTCAATCTCAAAATCTTCTTCGCAAGCATATACCCATTCATATGTGGAGCCCCAGCCCCATCATGTATTTCCTGAATAATCTGTTCTGCTTCATCTTCTGTTACACACAAGAGATGGACACCGTCAAAAGATATTTTATACAATCTCCCACTGCACAAGATGAACTGGCTAGCCAACCTTCTCAAAGTTTTTCAGTAAATATAGGATGCTTCTGGTGGATACTCCCCTTTTTCTAAGTACTGCTGAATATCATGGTACCACGGCTTCCCGTCGTTTGGTTCTCCTTCCCTTAGGGCACAACAGTAGATGGGTTCTTCTCTAGATTCAATATGCTACTCCCCTTTCTATTGGAATCTCTGCCATGGATGCTAGAGTGGCTAAGGCATCCGCAAACTTGTTCTTTTGCCTAGATAGGTAAAAGAATTTTATTTGACGGAATTCTTTCACCAGTGTCTCTAGATAATCGTGATATGGCAGCAACTTCTCATCCTTCGTCTTCCATTCCCCTCTAGTCTGGCATATGATAAGGGATTTGGATACAGGAGGGTGGATTAAAACTATTGGGCATGAAGTG
>JAESVK010000140.1:167444-227985 GCA_017140935.1 Hamamelis virginiana | reverse complement strand
GCATATTTCTAAGTTAGATTTGACCCTAAAATAATTTTTAGAAGGGCATAAACAAATCCGGACAGATTTGAATATGAACCTTTAACCACTCTAAAAATCATGAAAACAAAGAATAAAAAATGTGAAAATGTCCTAGCATGCTTTCTACATGAATATATTAAATTACTATGCAAAAACATGTCAAAAATTACACCAAAATATGCTTAAACAATTAATTTAAACACAAGGGAAGGATCTCACCTTTGCACGCTCCCTCGTACACATTTTATATATTCAAACCAATAAATCCAAGTCGAGTGCTCAAATAATCATAAAAAAATCACAAGGGAAGGATCTCACCTTTGCACGCTCCCTCGTACACATTTTTTTATATTCAAACGATCAAATCCATGGCAAGTGTTTAAATAATCATATACAGCATAAACAAAAAGACTCAAGACTCATCACATATCAAAATAACATATTAACACATTCATATCATCATTAATACCATCAATCAAACATTAAGAGATTCAAATAACAATATGAACATATCAATATCTATTCTAAACATGCTTACACATAAAATAATGAAAGACTCATCCTAAACATGATTACTAGCATGAAATAACAACAAAGCTAATCCTAATCATGCATATATACATAAAATCACTAAAACTAATTCTCATCATGCATCTACACATAAAATGATAATGAAAGACATCCTAACATGCTTGCTAAACATACAATCATAATAAAACTAACTCTAATCATGCATACTCAAATAAAATCACAGTAAAACTAACCCTAATCATGCATACTCACATAAAATCATAACAAAGTTAACTAATCCTAAACATGCATACTAACATAAACTCACAATAAAAAACTATGCTAATCATACTTACTCACATAAAATAACAATAAAAGATAACCCTAATCATGCTTGCTAATATATAATCATAGTAAAGCTAACCTTAGACATGCAAACTATATTAAACAAGCCACCTGCAACAACTAATATCATTCTAACATATGCAAGCCACTAAAAATCCATACATATAATACATATTAAAATATGGAGATGAAATAGAAGATCTACATCAAAATAACAAAACTTGAACTAGGATAGAACCCTTACATTTTCTTCCTCCTTCTTGGCAATGTTCTCTCAATCCCCAAGCCTTGAATTCCTCCTTCTTCTCCCTCCTTAGCCTCTGGTTTTCTCCCAAATGAAGAATCAAAAAAATGAAATTCTAAACCCTAGCCTCTTGGTCCCCCCTTCTCTAACTCTATCATGGCATAATTATAGAGTTAGGGTTTTAAAACTTGAATGGTTGGGATTAAATGCACTAAAACTCATCCTAGGGCTTAGAACAATTCCTCCTAGGGTTTACAAGTTGAGTCCCTTCGAAAAATCTCCCAAAAAATCGAATTGAATCAAATCGGCCAAAATAGGTGAAGAACTTCCAAAAATGAAAAATGGGGTCGACCATCCTGGTGACCATCCAAGGCTGGACGGTTGGCCGTCCTGGGCTGGACGGTTGGCCGTCCTAGCTAGGACGGTCACCTTGTGAAGTTTCCCCAATTTCTCCCATTTTCAATGGGATTTCGTATTTTGGCTATATTTTGGTCAATTCTCATCCAAATTCGGTGATCCAAGTATCAAAACGACCGTGTTTTGATCCTCCACATTTTTAGAAGGTTTTTGGGGCAAAAATACTTGACCATGGTCAATGGTTTTGGTAAAAAGCTAGTCGATTGACCCGGTTGTGCCAAAATTGGTCAAATGACAATTCATTGTTTTATAAAATTGATCAATTAGGCTTGAACCACTTCTAAAAACATGGTTTTAATATGAAATTGGTATTTGAAAACATGTTTTGAAAATCTTTAATTTTGGTGAAGACGACCAATTCACAGTCAATTTGAAAGAAATCCTAATTTGACTCATTCTTACCCATGGGATCGATTTTGGGCGAATCTATCACAACCATTCAAAGGTTCAATTAGCACTCCCACTGCACTCCCCACATCCACATAAACCTCATGAAACAATCCATTTCGAATTCGGAGGTCATTCGGAAATTATACGAGAAAAAGGACGAAAATGCCCCTCAAGTCGCAAAAACCCTAATTACCTACCGAGCTCTCATCAGAATGTGATGAAAATTTACAGGGATGTTCTAAAACACCTCAAAAGTCAAATGCAATACAAATGGGTTGAATCCAATCCAAATGTACACATAAAAAATGAATTATTATTTTCCTCATAAAAGGGCAATTTGGGCAATTTGGTCTTTACAAGGCCAATTCCTCACCAAATTATCAACTATTCTAGTTAATCATTTGCATGAACATATGATAGAGATAATTGGTAAAAATGGGGTGTCCACAACGTCCAGACCTAATGTCGGCCAAACTGGGATGAGAGATGCTTCAATCCAATATAGCCAAACAACATCCCCAAATACCCAGATGTCTAGAGGACAAATTTATACTAATCCAATTTATCAAGATCCTATTTCCGACCAACAGGCCAGCTCGTATGTTAGGCCGATGGGGACTTTGCCGAGTAATACTCCGTTAGGTCAGGAAAACCAAAATTATGGTTCTTATATACCAAATGATCCTAGGGTTTATGACCAACAGGCCACTTTATATGTTAGGCCAATGGAAATATCACCTAACGTTACTGGTCAAACTAGTCAAAATTACGGACCAACTCTTTCATATGACCCAAGAGTAGTCGGTAATTACGACCAATGGCAAAATCGGCCACCCATTAACTGTGATGAGGTGACCGATATTATTAGGGAAGAAGTGGGAGGTTTATGCAGACCGAATATTCGGACTGCCTATGCGAAACCATACCCTTACTACATCGACCAGTTGTATGAATTCCCGAGGAATTATAGGTTTCCTAATTTCGCCATTTTTTCGGGCGATAACAAGCAATCGACCTATGAACATGTTGGTCGATTTATAACCCAATGTGGAGATATAGCCATTAATGGTTTCCTAAAACTTCGCCTCTTCGCCAGTTCACTTACTGGATCAGCGTTTGACTGGTATGTCAATTTGCCGCCAGGTTCGGTCAGGCAGTGGCCGGATATGGAAAGAGTTTTTCACCTTAGGTTTTATAGGGCCGAAGCTGAAGTAACCGTGGCCGATTTGGCAAGAATGCACCAAGAGCCAGGTGAGAAGATAGAAACCTATATTACTAGATTTAGAAACGCCGAAAATCGGTGTAGATCTTCTCTTACAAGAGCTGATTGTGTTAAATTGGTTTTAGGAGGTCTTAGTCTAGAAAATAGAAAGCATTTTGTAGGACAAGAATTCTATGACCTTAGCCATTTACTATCCGCCGTTTCTAGGTATGAAAAGATTTTGGAAGAATAAAACCAGAAAAGAATTTCTTCTAGGGGCACGTATTACCGGAATCAACCTAAGGAGAACAATTACATAAAACATTTTTCAGATGAAGAGGAAAACGGCTCTGTGGAGGCCGAGATTTCTTTGGCCGAATTAACAATTAATCGGCCTTATACATGCAAGGCCTTGATGAGGAACAGATTACAAAAAACTAAAAATAGGAATAATGGCCCAAAAAGGCCAAATCAAAATTCACCATTTAGGGAAAAGAAATATGATTTCGACACCACCAAAACAGAGCAAATATTCGACCTTTTATGCTGAGACAAATATATAAAATTACCCGAAGGTCATGTGATTCCTCAAAAGGAAGAACTGAAAGATAAAAAATATTGCAAATGGCATGATTGTTGGACACACAATATGAATAATTGCATAGTATTTAGAGATGCGGTCCAAAATGCTATAAAAAGTGAAAAGCTAAAGTTTGTCGAGATTGAAAAACCAGTTGCACAGGCGGAGGACGAAGGCTTTTATTTTGATGAACTGCCTGTTAACATGCTTTGTGTGCAGGATCCTACAATTGATTCAAAGGGAAAGAAACTGATGACTCCAAATAGACCACCACATAGAGGTTCGGCCTTCGAACGACTTCTCCCTGCCAAAATGACAACATTCCCATATGCATTTTCAGGGAACCGACTTAGGTTCAAACAATGGTCCAGATTGAGCCTGCAAACTGTTAGCAGTATTAATGGTTACCCTCTTTTTTGTTCGGACTGTTTCTATGTGTTGGCCGAACAACGTGGGAGTTGGCTAAATGGACATGGAGAATGTGAGACAGAAAAGAAGATTACTAACCATGAAAGTGTGAAAGATTCGGCTTTCAAAAAACTGCCTGGCCAAAAAATTGAGGCCAAATCATCTAGCCGAAAGAAAACAGGTATTGAATTTACACCACCTGGTAATTTTTCTACTAAAGCGTCTGATTCGCAGGTGGCCAGGATGGTGAAACCACCACTTAGCCAAACAAGAAAATGGCTCCAAGTCCGATATCCAAAATTTCCACAACACTTTCCATCACAATTCATGACCAGAACGCAGAAAAGACGAGAACAACGCCAGTATGCTGAAGAAAGATGTAGAATTTTGGCCGAAACTGGAGGCAAGAGGATCGGCCGAAATCGATGGGTCAGAATTGAAGACGAGCTCTCTTCAACCAAAAATGAGGGTGAGGGAAAAGGTCGCGATGAGAAATTACAGATTAGACCAAAGATGTTGGAGCTGGGCGAAATGAAAAAGATAACACCAACTAATCCAAACGGCCAAGATGACAGTTAGGTGAAAGAGGCAATCAGTAGGTGCGAAGAAGATGAGGATTTTGACACAGCTTTCCTCGAAGACCAAGAGTACAAAGGAGAGATGCATAACGATTCGATAAACAAACCTATCCAGTTCGGCACAATACCACCTGCACACCAGGTACACATGGTTTTTACTTTACCTACTGAATTTTTAGCAAAAAATGGTCAATCTTGTTATTTAGATGATGATTTTGATACACTAGAAAAAGACCGATTGTCCATTTGCCTTTCAGACCCGGGCGAACAAACAAATAGTAATAACCTAACAAGGCAAAATTTGTGTTTTCCTCCACCAACCAAGCAAATGTCAAAACACCTTAGGCCTCTGTATATTAAAACTAAATTGAACGGTTGTGGACCAGCCTTTTGACGGGCTTGAGGATCCACATCATCATCGGGCGATGATTAGGGATTTTTAGAAACCAAACAAAGGAGTCGCCACCTTATTTTTAAGGAATAAGGAAACCATGAAAAATATTTTATTTTCAATAAAACAAAACAAAGCTCCATTTTCAATGAAAAGACAGTCTTCAAACCAGAGATGGATCCGGGGGCTAGGTTATGACGTGGGAAGGTTCCAAGCTTTCACTTGTAGGCACCCACCTCGCCCTAATTAAAGGACTTCTAATTTATTTGGGCTATTTAAATCCTTAATGCAAACCATCCTAAATAATCTAATCAACCAACAAAATAGTGATATAAATGCAATAATCTATATTAGTTATATTAATAATAATAAAAAATATACAAACAAACCCTAAGAACCTAGAATACCCTACGGGCATCCTAGGGCAGACTTGAGCCCTATTAGTGCTTACGTAACTTACTAGTATCACCTAGCAAGTATCAAAGTCCACGTAGTTCGACTACCCTAGGATTCTCCTATTGTAATCAATCACATCATCAAAGGTATTCAACCTAATTCAAGACTCTAGCTTCGAGAGTTTTTATCCGTTTAAAATCATTTATTTGAGATCATCTCAAATTAAAAGACTTTTTCAAAATCCAAATATTCTAAACAATTCTTATCTTTAAAATTCAATTCCAATTGAAAATCTTTTTCAAAGATATTTCAATAAAACAAATCATATGGGGAGGAATCTTATCCCAAGACAAAAATCTTTAAAACACTTCAAATTCTTTTAAAAATCATTTAATAATCAAATCTTTCATAAAATCATGTTTATTTCATAAACATTAAATCGAAAATCTGTTTTAGAAAATCTCTCGAAGATAAACTCTTAAATCAATTGAAACACTCAATTCTGATCATAATCTTTACAACAAAGGAAAGTACTAGGGAAGGTCAAGTGACCTTCCTAAACCTAGGGTCTCTAACTAACCCTAAAATTAATCTAAAAACCTAATATACTAATGCAAATGCATGCTGGAATTTAAATAAATCAAACAAATATACATTAAATTGATCCTAATAATGCATGAAAATGCTCCTAAATGCACACTAATTTTACTATGTGATCCTAAGCATATTTCTAAGTTAGATTTGGCCCTAAAATAATTTTTAGAAGCGATTTAAGGACATAAACAAACCCGGAAAGATTTGAGCATGAACCTTAAACCACTCTAAAAACCATGAAAATAAAGAATAAAAATTGTAAAGATGACCTAGCATGCTTTCTACATGAATATAATATGAACATATTATAAGAATCATGCAAAATATGGCTAAAAATGTTAATTAAACCACTTTAAAACATGTATTCAAATCTGGACAGATTTGAATACATATTTAAAGTAGCTTAAAAAGTCATTTTTAATCCATAAAAATATCAAATAAATACCCTAGCATACAATCTATCATGCTTGACTAAATTACCATGCAAAAACATATCAAAAACTATACAAAAATATGCTTAAATAATTAATTTAAACACAAGGGGAGGATCTTACCTTCGCATGCTCCCTCGAACACAATTTATATATTCAAACAATCAAATTCATGGCAAGTGTTTAAATAATCATAAAAAACATAAACAAAAAGACTCAAGACTCATCACATGCATGTCAAAATAACATATTAACAATTTCATATCATCATTAATACCATCAATCAAATATTAAGAGATTCAAATAACAATATGAACATATCGATATCTATTCTAGACATGCTTACACATAAAATAATGAAAGAATCATCCTAAACATGATTACTAGCATAAGACTAATCCTAAACACATCTAATCACATAAAATCATAATGAAAGACGTCCTAACATGCTTGTTAAACATACAATCATAATAAAACTAACCCTAATCATGCATACTCACATAAAATCACAATAAGCTAACCCTAATCATGCATACTCACATAAAATCATAATAAAACTAACTCTAATCATGCATCTACACATAAATAAAAATAAAACTAATTCTAATCATGCATCTACACATAAATAACAATAAAACTAATTCTAATCATGCATATACACATAAAATCATGACAAAAACTAATCCTTACAGGCATACTCATATAAAATCATAACAAAACTAACCCTAACATGCATACTCACATAAAATCCTAACTAAGCTAACCCTAATCACATTTAATCACATAAAATAATAATAAAGCTAACCCTAACATGCATTTAATCACAATAAAAGACACCCTAATATGCTTACTAACATGCAATCATAATGAAACTAACCCTTAATGCATTTACTCACATAAAATCATACAAATAATTATTCTAAACAAACATGCTCACATATAACTATCCTAAACATACTAACTCACATGAAATCATAATAAATAACATTATATTCTAACATGTAAATATATTAAACAAACATCATGGATAATCAAACTCAAACTAAGACTAACAAGAAAATCACATATAAAAACAAAAGATGAAGATTTATATAAAAATCGAAAACCAAGCAAGAATACTCACCTTTCTTCTCTCTTGATTAATCTCCTTCAAGCTCCAAGCTTATGATCCTTTTTCTTCTCCCTCCTTCACTCTTGTCCTCTCCTCCAATGGTGTAAGAAAGTCAGATCTGTAGCCTCTTCTTTCAACCCTAGAATCATTTCTCTAAAACTTGTGAACCTCTCTTCTAAACTCTATAGTAGTGTATTTATAGAGTTAGGGTTTAAGAACCTTGAATGGTTGGGATTGATCCATCTAAAAACAATCATAGGGCTTAGAACAACTCCCCCTAGGGTTTGCAAGCTGAAACCCTTCGAATTATATTCAAAAAATCGAACCAAATCGACCAAAATGGGTGGGAAACTTCCAAAATTGCAAAATATGGTTGAACATCCTGGTGACCATCCAAGGCTGGACGGCTAGCCGTCCTGTGCTGGACGGTTGGCCGTCCTAGCTAGGATGGTCACCTTGTGAACTTTTCCCAATTTCTCCCATTTTCAATGGGATTTCGTATTTTGGCCATATTTTGGTCAATTCTCATCCAAATTCGATGATCCAGGTATCAAAACGACCGTGTTTTGATCCTCTACATTTTTAGAAGGTTTTTGGTGCAAAAATATTTGACTATGGTCAAGATTTTTAGCAAAAAGCTAGCCAATTGACTCGGTTGTGTCAAAATTGGTCATATGACCATTCTTTGTTTTGTAAAATTGATCAATTAGGCTTGGACCACTTCTAAAAACATGGTTTTAATATGAAATTGGTACTTGAAAACATGTTTTGAAAATATTTAATTTTGGTGAAAATGACCAATTCACGGTTGATTTAAATAAAACCCTAATTCAGCTCATTCTTACCCGTCAGATCGATTTTGGGCGAATCTATCCCAACCATTCAAAAGTTCAATTAGCACTCCAACTACACTCCCCACATCCATATAAACCTCATGAAACAATCCGTTTCGAATTTGGAGGTCATTCGAAAATTATACGAGAAAAAGGACGAAAATTCCCTTCAAGTCGCAAAAACCCTAATTACCTATCCAACTTTCATCAGAATGTCATGAAAATTTATAGGGATGTTCTAAAACACCTCAAAAGTCAAATGCAATATAAATGAATTGATTTCAATCCAAATGTGCACATGAAATAATGAATTGTCATTTCCCTCAGAAAATGGCAATTTGGGTAATTTGGTTTTTACAAGGCCAATTCCTCACCAAATAATCCACTTTTCGAGCTAATTATTTACATAAATATATGATAGAAATAATTGGTAAAAATGGGATGTCCACAACGGTAGACCTGTATCGAGAGTTTTAATAGATAATGGAGCCTCTGTCAACATATTGCCCACTAGAACCTTTAGAAAACTGGGCAAAACAAAGGCCGATCTCCTACCGTCTGAGGTCTCCCTAGTGAATTTTGCTAGAGGATCGGTCAAACCTGAAGGAATCACACCTATAGAAGTAACAGTAGGAAGTAAAACAAGACTAATGGCGTTTTTTATTATGGATGCCGAATCAAACTATAATGCACTCTTAGGTCGTGATTAGATACATGCCAACATGTGTGTCCCATCATCTCTACATCAATGTCTAATTTTGTGGGATGAAACTGAGGCCGAAATTTTTTTGGCCGATGACCAACCTTTTTCCATGACCACAAATGTGGTCGAAGCAAAATTCTATAACAAAAACGTCGTACCTTTAAGATTCGAAGGTCTGGATAAATTAGGCCGACCACTTAAGGTCATTTTCTCTGGTTGCCATGAAAAAGTATACCTTGAACAAGGTTTTAATGGACCAGTATAAAAAGAAAATATGTGATGAGACCCTCGCTAAATTTCGGTCTTACATGACCGATTATATGGCGAACGGATTCGAGAATCTAGATCTGGTCGATTGTGTAGATGAAAGAGCTTATGAAATTACTTAGGAAGATCTACAACCAGAAACCAAAAAGTTAAACAACGATTTGGCTGAAGTTAAAGATCCTCTCCAAGAAGTTTATTTGGCCGAAAATAAACCAGTCTTTATAAGTGATAATTTGGCCGAAAAAGATAAAAGTTTAATTATCGGCCTTCTTAGAGAATATAAAGATTGTTTTGCCTGGGATTACGATGAGATGCCTGGTTTAGACCGAACCCTAGTAGAACACAAAATACCTATCAAGAAAGGTTTTAAGCCATATGAACAACCACCTAGAAGAATGGCCCCATAAATACACCTCAAGGTCAAAGAGGAAATAAGCCATTTGTTAGAAGATAAGTTCATTCGGCCTGCCTAGTATGTATATTGGTTGTCAAACATAGTCCCAGTAACCAAGAAAAAATGGAAAATTAAGAGTCTGTATCGACTTCAGAGACCTGAATAAGGCCTCACCTAAAGATGAATACCTATGCCTGTTTTAGATATGTTGGTCGATTCAGCCGCAGGATTTCAGATCATGTCTTTTATGGATGGTCATTCCGGCTATAACCAAATTTTTATAGCCGAGGAAGATGTCTCTAAAACGGCTTTCAGATGCCCAGGCAATATAGGTACTTTTGAATGGATAGTCATGCCTTTCGGTCTAATTAACGCCGGGTCAACCTATCAAAAAACAATGGATGTGATTTTCCATGACCTTATTGGAAAAAATTTGGAGGTGTATATCGATGATGTTGTAGTTAAATCCACCGATTTCGAAAATCACCTCACACATCTAAAATGCGCATTTGAGAAAATGGGGCTTCATCAATTAAAGATGAACCCCTTGAAATGTGCCTTTGGTGTGTGGGCCGAAAATTTCCTTGGATTCTTAATCCACCAAAAAGGCATTGAAGTCGACCACAACAAAGCAAAAGCCATTCAAGATGCAAAGCCTCCAACATGTAAAAAAGAGCTTCAAAGGCTATTAGGCCAAATTAACTTTTTACGCCGCTTCATTTCTAATTGTGCAGGCAAAACGGGAGAGTTCTCCCCACTTTTAAGGATAAGGACCGATGCAGATTTTAAATGGGAGAGGCACCATCAGGAAGCCTTTGAAAAAATAAAAGAATATCTCTGCAAACCGCCAGTTCTAATGCCGCCTAAACCTGGCAAGCCTTTGAAACTCTACCTCTCGGCAGTCGATGGATCCATAGGAGTTTTGTTAGCTCAAGACCGAGACGATCATCATGAGCAGGCTATTTTCTATTGAAGCAAGCTTTTTAATGAGTTAGAATGCAAGAACAATTCTATTGAAAAATTATGTTTTTCCCTTTATTTTGCATGTACTAGACTTCGTTATTATATGCTTCCTGTTAACACATTAGTTATTTCTCAAACTGATGTCATTAAATATATGTTGAGCCGACCAATAGTGAGGGGAAAAATAGCTAAGTGGACTTTCATTCTAACCGAATATAGCCTACAATATGTACCACAGAAAGCTGTTAAAGGACAGGTCCCTGGCCAATTTTCTGGCCGATCATCCTAATACGGATTTAGAACTGCAAATCCTACCAGCTTTAGAGATAGGTATGATCGGTCTTAGCCTATGGACACTCATTTTTTATGGTTCAAGGACCGATCAGTGTTCAGGAGCAGGTGTAGTTATCATTTCGCTAACAGGCACAACTACATGCCTATCTATTAAATTCGATTTCGATTGTTCAAACAATCAGGCCGAATATGAAGCTTTAATTATCGGCCTAAAGGTTTTGCTTGAAATAAAGGTTCGGGCCGTAAGAATTAAAGGAGATTCCCAATTGGTAATTAAGCATTTGAATGGGGAATATAAGTGCCAAAGAGAATCCTTGGTAAAATATTATTATATAGCCAAAGAAATTCTCAACCGTTTTTCAGAGGTCGAGCTTATTCATATATCGAGGAGCGATAATCAAGAGGCCAACGAACTGGCGCAAATTGCCTTTAGTTTAAAAATTCCTGTTGGTATCTTTAGAAGAACCATAACTATTGAAAGAATGGCCGAATCATCAATTCTAATTGAAGACGGCCAGGAAATAGCAACACTTGAAATGAGAGAAAAAGACTGGAGGATTCCCATTATTGATTATTTAAAAGAACCGGATCCTAAGGCCTATTTAGGCTTAAAAAGAATAGCTATGAGTTTTGTCCTTCTGAATGAAGAGCTCTATAAACAAAGTCCAGACAGTCTATTATTTCTTTATATTTCCCAAGAAGAAGCTATGAAAGTTATGGCTGAAGTTCATGAAGGAATTTGCGGAGCTCACCAAGCTGGGGTAAAAATGAGGTGGCTGATACGCCGCTATGGTTATTATTAGCCGAAATCATTCCAGGATTGCATTAAATATGCAAAAGGATGCCAAGCCTGTCAGGTACATGGACCAGTGCAACACACACCCGCCGTTCCCCTTCATCCGATTGTAAAACCCTGGCCATTCAGAGGATGGGCTATGGATATAATTGGAAAAATCTACCATCTTTCATCCAAAAAACATGCTTTCATCTTAGTGGCGACCGACTATTTCACGAAATGGGTCGAAGCCATTCCAATGAAAATGGTTACACAGGCCGACGTCATTAAATGTATAAAAGAAAATATCATTCATCGTTTCGGCATACCTCAGACAATCACGGCCGATTAGGGGTCTGTTTTCACAGGAAGTGATGTTAAAGCATTTGCGGCAGAATACGGTTTCGAAATAATTCACTCCACCCCTTATTATGCACAGGCTAATGGTTAGGCCGAGGCTACCAACAAAGTCCTTAAGGCAAATATAGAAAAAGCAGTGGAAAATAATCCCAGAGTATGGCATGAAATACTCTCAGAAACATTGTGGGCCTATAGAAATTCTAAAAGAGGAGGAACCGGAATAACCCCATTCGCCCTAAGGTATGGCCACGACGTCGTTCTACCTATGGAAATCACGGTTAAATCTATGAGGGTAGCCGAACAGAATAACTTGAACCCTCAAGATTATACCGACGCCATGATAAGCTAGCTTGAAGAGCTCGATGAAGTAAGGTTATCAACTTTAGATCATTTGCAGGCACAAAAAAGACAAGTAGAAAGAGCATATAACAAAAAGGTAAAGCCGAAATCTTTCAGAGAAAGGGATTTAGTATGGAAAACAATATTACCCCTAGGTCTAAAAGATCCAGCACTTGGAAAATGGTCTCTGAATTGGGAAAGCCCTTTTAAAGTGTTCAAAATCTTGAAAGGTGGCGCCTATCTCCTTCAATAATCAGAAGGCCAAGTACACGACCGGTCTATAAATGGTCGTTTTCTCAAAAAATACAGACCTACAGTATGGGAAGGGTTTTACAAGAATAGCGACCAACAAAATCCAAATGACGGCTTTCCAGCCGAATAATATTCCCATCAATAAAATTCAAATGACGGCTTGTTGGCCGAATAACATTTCCATGAACAAAATAACATCAGCCATAATCCAAGCATTATGAATAAGAAAAATCGGCCATACGGCCGAATCAAACTATCTAGTCTGAGACATGTAGAAGAAGGGAAGGAGAAAGGAAATATGTGTCATAAGAATAATAAAAGAGGTAGAAATGTACGACGGCACGATGGCCGAAATATCAAACATCAACCAAATATTGTCTAAAATGTTCATGAAATTGTCCCTGAAGGGCCTGGTATACCTTTTAGGCCGATGGCGGCAGAGAAAATTCTTCTTTTTCCTCAAGTGTTGATGAAGGACCAACTGCTGTTGGGGCCGATTCGGTAGCTGTCACTATGCTTTCAGTGCGAACTTCTACAGGATCAACCACCGTCTAGGGGATCGACTGCAAAGATTGTTTCAAAAGGTTCCAGCTTTCCTCATTCTCAACCATTTTAGCCTCGGCTCTCTGCTGTTTGAACTTTATGGCCTCAACCTGCCTCACCTGATTCTCATATCGGTCAGACAACTCAAGAGTCACAGCGGTCGATTTCTGGATTTGAGCCTCGGTTTGCCTTTTTAACTCTTTCATTTTCCGAATCGACGCTCGAGTCTCTTTCACTTACCTCTGAAGGTTGGCCAACTGACGCTCAAGTTCAACAATTCCTTTTTCCCCTTCGGACAAAGTTAGCTGCAGCTCATCTGCTTCGGCCATCTCAACCTCCAGGTTAGTCTTTGTTTGAGTAACTTCCTCCAGAAACTTTTGCCCAGTGTTTGACTCATTTTGTGCAACCTCAAATTGGAGGAAAAGAGAGTCAATTCCGGCCTTAAGGTTCTAAAGGCTAACACAAGCCCCTGGAGTGAGTTCAGGATTAGCCAAAAGGATGCCTACAGCCTCCTTGATTTGCACTTTTTTGGGAAGAACAGCAGAAAGCGGTTGACCAATAATCGACCTCAAAAATTCACGGCTCTTGCTAAAATCGATCGATTTGGGAATAGCCGACGACAAAGACGAACCACCTGTAATTGACCAAAATGTTATATATTATACTTCCGAAAAATAAATCCAGAATGAAACAAATCGGCCTAAAAGAACATTACCAGAAGGCATTCCCAAAAGGGCCCTAGCTCTAGCCAATATGCCAACAACGTCCAAAGTGGGGATTGATTTTGGTTGAGTTGAGACAAGGGTACCAGACTTTGACCAAGAAGGGACTTGGAATTCTGGCTGGGGAGACAACGTTTCTTTTCCCTTTGGGGGAACCTTCCAAGCCGAGCCAGTCACAACTGATGGAGAACCTTGGGGAGTTGCCGAACTTTTGGTGGCCGATAAAGAAGCCAGCAATGTGTTAGCAACAGTAGCAGCTTGCTGACTTCTTGTTCGGCCACTAGGACCTTTACCCTTCACCTTAGGGTTAGGAACATCCTTGGTAGATGGCCGAATCTTTCTTTTATTACCAGCTATTTGGACTTTTGCTTTTCCTTTTTTCTTTTCTTTTTCTCTCTCTTTCACTTCTACTTCCTCTTCTTCCTCTTATTCTTCTCCCTCTTCTGAATCTCCATCATCATCAACTGGGATGGGCAATTGTTCTTGTGGTTTGTCGAGAGGATCGATAGCTTCAGCTGTACCATAAGAGTATAGTCAAAAATCGGCCAGAGAAAGTAAAGTGTTCAGAACAAAATCCATACCTGGCTTTTCTTTTATGGGTGAGGGGATAAAAAGGTCTTTATAAAGCTGAAATTCGTCATCATTGGCAAAGATACCGGTACAAGTAATACTATACGGCCGTGAGAGTCGATCGTAACAAATAAAATCGGCAATTCCATATTTAGTTATTGGAATGAGCGGCCGATGTCTCATTAACCAGTTGTTAAAAGATTGATAAAACCGACGGAAGTTTATTTTATCAAAGCGGCCATGTTTTGAAAGCTGTTTTTGGACAAATTCTTCACGTCGTTGTATTTTCAATTTTGATTCAAATTCATAAACTATGTTTTGAATTTCGGCCAAATTTGTGTAAACCCATTTCACACCATAAAATTTCTCAAAAGCCAAGACCGATTCAAAATCATCAACTCGGTCAAAAGGAATACCTTTGCGCTTCTTCGACCCTGCATGCTGTAGAGAAGTGACATTATCAGTACTCGAAACATTAGTCTCGGTCTCAGACGAGCTGCCATCTCCACTGTTAGCATGGAGAAATCTAGAAAACTCATTGTTCGACCGAATACGGCCCACATATTGCCCCAGAAGGAAACAAATTCGGGAGTTGACTGGTCGAATATTTGAAAGGGGGGAATGCTTTTCTTTGGCCTTAAAAACTCGTAAACGATATGAACTTCTTCCACGATACTCTCCTCAGATATGATGACTCAGTCACAAAAATTTTCATTGACCGAAAAGACCAAGGGGAAAGGAACAGATTGAATAAGGCCGAACTAACGAGCCAAAAAATGGGGGTTGTAAATTTCTACTCCACACCTATTGTTGGCCGATTTTTTATCAATTATGAATTTAAAATGCAGATCACGGGCCGTGAGAAAACTACCCCAGATGTACTCAAGTTATTTGGCCGAACTTTCAAATTTCAAAGCCACTACCACCCAGGAGGGAATGGAATCATGATCATCATACAAATAAAAATGATCTCGGCCAGAATAATTAAAAAAATATTTACAACAATGGCCGAACGAAAGAGTTGAATCGGCCAAGTCAAAAATAGAAAATTTGAGACCGAGACAGGGAAGAGAAGACCGATTCGAGAAGTTCGGACTTACTGCAGGGAAATAAGTGTGCAGCCAAATCTGAAAGATCCAGAGAGGGCCTCCCCAAGAGCTGAAATTAGAGATGATCAAATTGGCCAAACCACGGTAAAGACTAGCCAGAACGATAGGACCCAAAGCAACTTTGACCCCTCGACTAAGGTATTCAGCTAGCTTGAGTTCAGATTTAGAAGCCTGATGTGCTGGGGTACAAAGGAGAAATTTACAAATCCAGAAAAGAAAAAAGGCCACATATTCGGCCTAAGAAATGATAGGACTGGTCTCTTGACCGAATTTTTTAAGGAAGGCCGTATAAACAGACTCCTTTCTAGAAAAATTGAGACTAAAATCTAACTCAATAGGTGGAGTGTTACTATTTACCTCAACACCATGCGGCCAGAGGCCGAACAAAGCAGCAAGATCCAAAAGGGTAGGAGATATCATCCCATCATTCAAATAAAGAGAATTGGTCGAAATCGACCAAAAGCTCAGGGCGGCCGATAAAAGAGGCCGATTTTGAGGAATATCAAAACGAGAAAAGAGCAAAATTACATGAATCCCCATCTTTTTCCATTCATTTTCGTTTTTGGCCGAAATACGGTCAAACCATTTATTCCATCCGACAGAACAAGATGGCTAAGCTTTGGAATTCTTTCTCAGCGGAATGAACAATTCAGGTTTCTCAAAAAGAAAGAACTCGGACTCTTGTTTTGGAAAGTTAGAAGAAAAATTTGGAAGTTGGGATAGGTCAACAACCCTATGCCCTAATGTAAAAGAGGAAAAAACTGGAGAAAATACCTAAGAATCCACCACCTCATGTTTGCCCTCTCGAAGCAGCTTAACACGATCAAGAAGACTCGGCTGCTCCTCGTTATCGGCTGCCATGGAGAAAAGCTCAGTTCGGACAAAAGGAGAACGGTAGACTAATCAAACAAGGAGCAAAAATGAAGAGATATTGTTTATCAAAGGAACGACGCCGGAAAATTGCAAGTAATGTTGAAGGTAGCTCCGGTAAGGACGGTTCTCAAAGAAACTCAGTGAGCAAGAATGAAGTATGAGGAAAGATAAGGGTTTGAATGTTTAAAAACCTTGGAAAACAGGCTAATAATGAGTTAGAATTCGAAAATACTCCTCTCAGTAACAAGCGCCGCCAAAAGCTTAAAGCAGGTACAAAAGTTTTAAAGTCAGCAAATTAAAAACAAACACGTGGCCACACCTAGAGACTAACGAAGGCCGACAGCCGTCCATGATTAGACCGATTTTTTCGGCTAAATAAAAGCAACATCCTAATGAATTCACTAGAATTCAAAAGGATGTGGGGGGCAAATGTTGACGCACCAAAAAATCGGTCATAAGTTTCGACCGAAATGTAAAAGGAAAATTCACGACTAGATTTAAAAAGAGGAAAATTGTAGCCATAAAAGTAATATAAATCGACTAGGTATATTGTCGGCCATTAAGAAAAAGTAATATAAAATTACCTATAAAGAATCGGCCACTTTAAGAGTCGACCAAGAATATTTTCAGCCATCCCAGAAATATCTGTCATACGGCTATCCCCTATTTTTAAGGAGAAAAGACGGTTTAATGGAAGGTCATGGTCTGACACGTGTCAGCATCTGGAGAAAACCCAGTAAGTTATAAACCGTTATAAACCGCTAGAACGTTGGAATGGAAATATGGCTTGAGAAGAAAGTGGATAATGGGCTAAAACGTGGGCAGACACTTGTTTTTCAGATAACGAAAGCTACCATCCTATAAAAGCCAAAAGAAGTCAAGAAGAAGGGACTCTCTCGATCAACAATCAAACATCAATTACTTTTATCTTTATTTGCTTTCAGTCAATTTACTTTCCTAGTTTAAGAGTACTTTATTTCATTTTCGTGGTCAAGTTGTATTCGATCCATTCTATCTTCGGATTTTCATCATTTGCAAGGATATTAATCAAAGGAGCTTACAAGGCCAACAATGGTATGTCTCTTGTGATTTGTATTTCTGTTTAAATTCCTTCAATTCCATCATATTTTCACACTTCAAGGCACACACGTCTTTGTACTCAAAGACCCCAGAACCTGCAACCGCCTTGATTGCAGTTGGCACACCCGCGTGATAGCTGCCAGGCCGAAGTGCTCATACCTAAAGACCATAGAAATTTTTTAGGGTGAACAGTATCAAATCTCAATAGTGCCCGTTTCAGTGGTACATGGACCCATGAGATTGAAATATATTCATCTGAGACTCAGGCTTGGAGAATTTGTGGGGATCCTTTTACCTCAACAAATCTCTTAGATTTTTCAGATGGATTTTCTTTAATGGTACAATGCATTGGCTCGATAATCAGTGGATGACTTGTTTACGTTTTGATGTTGATAAGGAGTGCCTTGAATCAATGCCGTTGCCGAAAACAACTCAGGATGGTGAGGATGTAATGTCGTCCATTCGCTATTATGGGGAGTCTGGAAGCCATTTGTATGCTATACGCCGTTATGTATGCACTACTGCATTTGACGTCCTTGAGATGGAGAGTAATTACTCTAATTGGGTTTCGAAGTACCATGTTGATCTTGATGACATTAAAAGCAACATTTCTTGGTTGCCCATCTCTTTTAAATATTCAGCACTGCATCTTGTTCTTAGAGAAGTGGAAGAAGAGCTGTCTTTGGTGTTGGGCATAGCTGATATGATCTTATCATACAACTTGAAGGAAAAGTCAGTCAAGAAACTTTGTAATTTTGTACGATGTGGAGAATGGCCATCTGCTCATCAATATTTTGAAATCCTTTTTCGTATTTGATGATATTTGTTTATTCCAAAAGTATTCAAGTTGTTTCAATTTTTTGCTTTTATAGCTGTAAAATTTTGGTAATTCAAGATATTTGTTGCAAATTATTGCTCATTGATGACAGTGGAATTAATTATGCAAAGTCCAAAAACCGAAAATTAAAAGTTCCCAGGTTGAGAGGTTCAGTGAATGTTCTAACAAGGTAGGTAATTAAAAGAAAGTTAGTGCTATAGCTTTTGCATTGCTCTCTCTACCCATTGGATATTGTGAAGTCCTGTGTTGATTCAATTTGGTTATAACTGCATGTTAGGAGATGGTCCAGAACCATCTTGAGTCATTAGATTTGTATTATAAAGCAATAAGAGCATGATGCAGACCGGGTTGGGCCTTTGGCCCAAGACTTTATGGATCAGCTGGACAGGAAAAAGGGGCCCAAGCAGAGTTGGGGCTCGGGGGAAATTTTGGGATAAAATGAGAAAACGAACTAGTAGGATCGAAAGTCGTCAGTGACGGAATTGCACGAAAATTGGTAGTTTGAATGGAAACGGCGAGACGAGCAAGACCCACAGCTACTGCTGTGATGTACGTTGCTTTTTGGGCAAATTCCTTCATTTAGGCCTCCGATTTGGTGATTTTGCTATTTATGGAAAGATTTCGCCTGCCAATTACTTTCCCTACAGAAGTCCGTTTGACGAACCGTCGATTCCGTAGCGATTCTTAGGGAATATATTTACAGATTTTATCTTTATTTCACATATTTCCATTTTTGGCAAATTTCCTTTTATTTCAGTTTTTCCCTATTTCGGCAGTATTAGGGTTTCTAAGCTTAGTTTTAGTATAAATATGCATGTAGCCGTCTTGGCAAAACAGTTTATGAATTATTTAGAATTTAATTGAGAGTTTTCACTCTTTTTCCAAAGTTTCTCTCTTTGCGAAGATCGAGTACTTCGTTGCCTATTTTCCTGGCACTGTCTTGGTGACACGTCAACAGGAATTTGGAAGGTTGTTCGTTGTTGGTGAGCTTGTTTTCAATATTCCGCTGCATTAGAGCAGTACTTTGGCAAAAATGAAATGAAAGTTTAGAGAATGTATTCACCTTGGGAAGCTTTTCACCTATTGCCTTTTAGATGAAATTTGCATTCATTGTGCGCATTTGTATAGTTCATATTTTTTTCCTATATAAATCAGTGTTGTTTATGTAGAATAATTGAATCCACTCTATCCCACATGGCCTAAATAGAAGACTTGCTATAGCTTCATATACTTGTATTGGGAGTTGGACCCTCCACCTACAAGCTTAGGCTTTTAGGTTGGATTGGAAACTTAACAGTTTAGACATCTCAGTGAAATCCTATATAAGTGAAAATGAGAAATATATATTGCAATTTTCTTCTTTAATCAACAATGTCATAATTTCTTGGTTTACTTAGACAAGCAGAGCTACATATATGCAATTCATCAAATTTAATGACGTATCAAAATCAATTTGTTTACTATCTCTTGTCTCCAAATGATATCGTATTGATATTCTAAACCTAAATAAGCCCTACTTAAGAGCATCAGCGACATATTGCACTGCACATTCTAAACCTTAACCTACCCTAGCTCATGGTAATGTGATGGGTTCAAATCATTTTAAAATAATCAATTATATTAAAAGATCATTCAATTTAGGTCACAAGGAAGTTATTTCTTGTAAATTTCTTAGTCTTGATGTGGATGGTCTATCTTCGACTAGACTGGAGAGAAGATTTAGTCTAGTGCATGCAAACAGGCCTAGAATACTTTTGACTGCAATTACCCCCCCCCCCAAAAAAGGTATTATCTATTACTTATATTACTATAAAATATGCTAAGTCCTCCATAACGGGCTGAGTTGGCACGCACTCCATTTTTTTTTTTTTTAATCTTTTATCTTATATTATTGAATCAAACTCTCTCTCTCTCTTTATTAGAAGCTCCTAATATACTTTTTAAAAAGCTATGTAGTCCAAGTTTTTCTCCTTATCAAATTTTTATCTCTCTCTTCTTACACCAATTTCAATCAAATTTCAAATGTCTACTTAAAAAAATAGTAAAGCTCTCTCTCATATATTTCTCAATGTGGTTGGTTCAAATGCTGGCGAAAAATATTCCATTAATGTTATTTAATTTTAAAAAATAATTGCATTATTTTCTATATAGAACTATAAATCATTAGAAAAATATTTTGTTCAATAATATTAAAATTAAAGTTGATCAAACTTTTTGCTAAATATTTATATTAATTAAAATTAATCAAAATTTTTGCTAAAATATTTATCTTTTTCAATAAATTCCTTAATGTTCCAGTATTATTTTCACACTCGGACATGCCTGAGGTTTAAAGAATATTTTATTAAATAATATTCAAATTAAAAATGCACAAACTTTTCATTAAATATTTATATTTTTTGATAAATTTCTTAATGTTCTAATATTATTTTCTCATCCAAGCATCGCCCGGAATTTATACCAATTGTAAATCCCAATTGAAAAAGATGGGAAACGTGTGACAGATTGAGATCTCATTAGTGTAATTAATTAAGCACCTTGCTTGCTGACCAAATAAGATCTTGCAGTGCATATATGCATGTAGAACAGAACAGTAAAAGGTTATTTAAAGTTTTTTTTTATTTAATTAAAATGCAGTAATAGTTATGTATGTCGACAATATATATCAAGAATTTACTGAATGTAAGCGAGGATGGAATAATTTCTCTTAAATATTATTGTTTTACCTAGTTTAAGGAACTCACTCATCTCTCATCCTCATTTCTCTCTCTTCCGCATGCCTCACTCCACCTCTGGCATTTTCTTCTCTATAAGCTCGTGTTCAGTGGCGAGGTCACATAGAGATTGGGGGGGGGGGGCAAATGCCACCCCTGACTTTTTTTAAAAAAAATTTATACTCTATACAAATTTAAAATTTTGTATATGCCTCCCCTAAATTCTTGTTTTATCCCTTCATTTTATTTTCCTATTTCTCATTTTTCTTATTTATTTTTATTTGGATTATATATCCATAAGCTCCTATCGTAAGCTTTTTATACCACTAGGTACAAAACACCTTTTAACATAACAAATAGAAAAAAAAATCAAAATCTCAAGCCCCTCATGCTATAAAATTGGAAAGCACTAAACTTAGGACCTTTTAATTAGATAATTTTCCTTTTTACTTTTCCTCCCTATACTAGTTGCGATTGTTATTATGGATGGAGCATTTTTTGCTATAAATATTATAAAGAATTAATTATGTAACAAAATAAGAGATCAATTGATTATGAATGATGACTTAATTGTGTTTATTGAGAAATGGGCATTTGATAGCGTTAGTGATGAAACTATCATACAATGCTTTTAAAAGATAAACTCCATAAAAAACAATTGTAAATATATTGAACTGAAATGTGGTTTAACAAATATCAATGGAAAGACATGCTATCAGGTGCACAACTTGCATCAAATGACCTACTTTAGGGCTATTTTCACCGCATATTTTGAAAAACTGACCATTGGATTGGATACCCCTCTCATGAATGTCATGTATGCAAAAAATCACAGTAATCCAATTGTCGGTTTTTGAAAATTTTCACTCCAAAAAACTGTGACATTTTTGTTCTTCAAAATGTCACCATTTTTTCATAGTCAGTTATTTCAGAAACCGTCCGTTGGATCGCTGTGATTTTTGGCAAACATGACATTCATGAGAGGGGTATCCACTCCAACGGTCACTTTTTCATAATATGTAATGAAAGTGACCCTAAAGCAGGTCACCTGATGTAAGTTGCATCAAGTGCACCGGTAATAGAATGTTTGTATCTATGGATCATAAATTTCTATAGGTTTTTCTACCTCAATCTAACACAATAAAAAATTTGTACAAAATCGATTGTTATTTTTTTTTATTTTTTTTTTTTTTGTATAAAGGATAAAGTAGTAACAATGAATTAAAATTCGCCCCTTCTGAACAGGATTCCTGGCTTCGCCCCTGCTTGCGTTCCAACATTCCCTTATACACATATGTTCATATCGCCGGCAAGCGAATCAGGAGTGCTCCTTTTAAATCTCTCACTTTTACTGATGACCCTTTTGGTATTCGCATCGAGCACTCTTGCAATGGCTTAGTCGTACTTTCTTCTGCCGATGGTTGCTGGCTCAATTCTAATTACTATATCTATAATCCTACTACAAAGCAATTCGCCATTATTCCAACTCCCTCTGATGACTCTAAGCCATCTGTTCCTGCTATGAACTTGGCTTTTGATACTTCTAGAGCACCTCATTACAGAATTGTTTTAGTTCGTTCTAGACCACCTCCCAAGGCTACACCTTTTGATGAAGGTACATGGATCAATCAGATTGAAATATATTCATCGGAGACTCGGGTTTGGAGAATTTCAGGGGATTCCTTTACCTCAAATAGTCTCTTGCATTTTACAAATGGGGTTTTCTTTAATGGTACGATTCATTGGCTCAGTAGTCTGACCAAGACTATGTTGCGTTTTGATATTGATAAAGAGTGCCTTGAAACAATGCCGATGCCAACAACTCAGGATGGTAAGGACGTAATGTCCATTGGCTATTTTGGGGGAGCCTGGAGGCCATTTGTATCTTATAGGTCATTATCCCTTCTCACCTGCATTTGAGGTCCTTGAGATGGAGAGTGATTACTCTAGTTGGTTTTTGAAGTACCGGATTAATCTTGATGACATTGCAGCAACAAATCTGGAGTGCCCACGTTTAACTTGTTGGAAATTGATGTAAATGCTGAAATATATAAAAGAAAATAAAACTAAAACAAAAAACACTTATCGATTGAGGCGTGTAGATTCACTGTCCTTAAGAGTAGATCGCGCCCCTCGGAGTAAATCGCTCGGTGCAACAGGTTCTCTAGCGGCCTACCCTCCAGGATACAACAATCGGACTCCCACAAGTGTGCACACACAATATGTGAGTATATAGAACAACCCAAATAAGCTCCTTGATAGTAATGAAAAATAATTTTGAAAGTAAAGGAAAAGAAAGAGGTTTTATTTTCTTTTTCAACAAATGGCTTTTTTAAAACTCCCACTAGCAGCACACACCACCACCCACGTTTTTTTTTTCTTACAAAGTAGCTTCACTTTTTTAAAGTAGCCACACACATAAAAAAAAAACTAGGCATGCAACCTGAAAGAAAAAACGTAAGCTAGGCATTTAATATAATATATATATATAAATATATATGAAGTTATGAAATTTAAGAATGGTAACCGACCATTCAATTGATTTATTTGATTATCATCAAATCAATTAAATTATAACGGTTATAAATTTAAAATCAATTAAATCAATTAAGTTATGATGGTTACAAAATTAATTCTTCTAATTGATTTTTGAAATAAATAAAAATCAAAATTTAAAGAAATTATTCTCTCAATAACAGAAAAATTAAATGATTAAAATTTAATGATTTTGAATTTTGAAATATCTCTTAAATACAACATAACTAAACATTCAATACTGCATTTTCTTCTGGGAAAAGTGGAAGATCGAAGAGTCGGCTTTGGTGTTGCACATGCCTGGTATGATCGTATCCTACAACTTTAAGGACAAGTCAGTCAAGAAACTTTGTAATTTAGGACGATGTAGAGTATGGCCACCTGCTCATCAATATATCGAAACCCTCTTTCGTATTTGATGATATTTCTTTTTTCCAAGACTATTCATATCCGTATCAAAACACCGGTACTCTCTCTTCTCTCATCTTCAATTCTCTCTCCTCCGCATGCGTCACTCCACCTCTGGCATTTCTTTGTCTATAAGCTCGCGTTCCAACAGTTCCTTTTACACATAATATGTTCATCTCACCGGAAGGCAAAACAGGAGTCCTCCTTTTAAAAAAGCTCTCACTTTTTCTGACAATCCTTCGGAAGTTACAATCATACACTCTTGCAATGGCTTGTTCTTACTTTCTTCTTCCGATGGTTGCTGCCTCAATTCTAATCATTATATCTATAATCCTACTACAAGGCAATTCACCATTATTCCATCTCCCTGTGGTAACAGTAAATCTGAGCGATATGTTCTTGCCAAGAACTTGACTTTTGATCCCTCTAGAGCTCCTCACTACATAATTATTTTTGTGCGTTCTAGATCGATGGGTACCGTTTTCAATGGTGCATGGACGCATCAGATTGAACTATACATTTCTGAAACTCGGGTATGGCTTCTGTCAATTTTTGAGTTTGCCTGTTAAGTGTTTGTGGAAAGTCCTGTATGAACCAATTAAAATGATATGGTTATTTGATATAGGACTAATGCATTTTGGGTATATACCAACATGGATTCATAAGTAAACCCAACATAGTTATTGGAAGAAACAAACATTTGTTAATCTCAAAAGGTTAGATGCCTTCATGGTCTTAGGTAGGTGCGTGTGACATGGTGCCAAGTGCTCATATATATCCAACATATAAATCCTTGCAAATACTGGTATAACATGTTACTTTTTTTCCACATTGATGTTATATTTAGAAGCTCTACCTCATTCAGTTGAAAATATCTTTTATTCTATTTAAGATTTGAGTTGAGTTGCACTAATATAAGATCTATGTAGTATATTATTTTTTTCTTTAAAAAAAAATATTTTTTAGAGATTCCTTGCTTCAAGGTCTTCTGTCTTATGACTATTTATTTTGGGAACTCAATGGTGATCTTTGACATTCTTGTGAAACTAATTTCTGGAAAACTGCTTATAAATGATCAGGTCAATATAGCATTTGTTAGTGGTAAGAGCATGAGTACCCTTGAAACTAAGAGAGGGGGGAGGGGGAGCTTGGATGTTTCTTGTAGTTTGCATCTATTGAGGGAAGGGGATAATTCTGTGTTTATTATTAATGCATAGTTGCATATTGGTTAAGCAGGTGTTGTGTGTGTGTGTGTGTGTGTGTTTATATGTCCACAAATACACAAGCATATACATACACATATATGTACAGGCACACACTGCACATACTATATGAACAGAGCATTATACTAATTATATGGTTTTGGCTGCTTGAGTCCTTCCATAATCAGTTTTATGTAGGGCCACATCTTTGTAAAATGATAGTGCTCTCATTTCTTTTTTTGGATCAAACATCTTTAATTTTGTAAGTTACTTGTCATTTGATCGAACTTAATTTATTACTATTATACATCAGAATGACGGCTACTGATTGTTCTATTGGTTTTAATGTACAAAGGTGAAACCGGTAGTTAATGTTCCTGATTGATATCCCTCTTAACAGGTTCATGCATGCTGGGAGCGGAAATCCCATGAACTCGTGATAGTGTTAATGGATCATGCCACAAAAAAAAATTAAATTAAATCCGAATACTATAACATATATAGAAGAATCCGTACCTTTGAGATCTGTCTGGATTGATCTCAATGAATGACGAACTGCAGAAGATCGCTCAAGCTCTTCAAGCCTTCTACCGTATTCCTCCTATGCCAGAACGTGAAGAGAGAGTGGCTCTCTTTTGCTCTCCTTGTTGGACGGCTTCCTCTAGGGTTTAGAGAAATTATTTCGTCTCTTACCCTAGTGGCTGCCCAACATGTCATATATATAGGCTACGGTAGGGACCCAAAAGCAAATAAGTTTCGGGCTCCTAATGTAAATATTAAAAACTTATTTACATTAATTATAATTCATTCCACTAAAGAATTATAATTGCACTCCCTAGCTTATTCGAAATTAAATTTCAAGCTCTATATTATTAAATACTTATTAATCTCCCCACGTTAAGATTACAAATACACGTTGATTAAATTAAATTACTGACAATATTATTTAATCAACATCTATTAATCTCCTTGAGACCTTCCACTTAACCTATTTGATATGTCGGATACAAAATCCACCTGCAGGGTTTGACATAATCAAAACTTATAAGTATCCTCAAGGGGGTATCATCAATCCCTATACCGGGACGTGGATTCCGTTAATAATTAATATTCACCATACAATTAATGCAATTATCCAACTCATCGAGATTATTGACCTATAAAGATCTCACTCTTTATGAATGAAAATAACTAACAATAAATGCATGTGTCTATTAATTAGTTCGGGATTAAGAGTATAAGTATTCATAATAACCATGAGGTATTAATTATTTTATGTGTCAGTATAAAATAATTACCCCAATATGGTCCCGTTCAATACACACAAGTGTACTAGCATATGAAGTTGGAACTAAACCATTTCCCGTAGTCAAGACAGACCTACTGAAATCATGTGATACAATCTTACCGATGGTGTGTCCAACTCCATCTCAGATTGTGAACAATAAGCTTATATTCTACAAGAACTGATAATCTGATCTTCTATGTGTAAGCCGAACTCTACACACCAGATCATCTACTATGTAGAATAAAAGAAACACATGCATAACATTAGAATATAATATAATGCAAACATAGCTCATACAGATTCTCATTTAAAATGCAATATCATAATTCATTAATAAATAAATACTAAGGTCTATTACATAAAAACACGGCTTTTAGTATATAGCCCTAACATATCCCTCTTAACAGGTTCGTGCATATGCTCTTGTAGTTTAGACTTTCTCTTCTGTTTTGTAGTCTTTGTGAATCAATGTTCAAATTCCCAATGTTCTTGTGCTCTAGTTTGGTAAGTGTATCTATTTTGGCAGTACCTAGTAAGTCTAATTTTGTTTATAACCTCAGATTTCTAGACCTAAAGAACAAAAGAGTTTATAAACTGGACATAGGTCTCATGTGATGTATTTAAGGTTGTTTGAACCTGCCTAGGATTGGTCAAACTATAATGGAATGTGACTATGTAAGGCTTTTTTGGTGGTTGGTTTAATATGAAAGATAAAAAAAAAAAAAAAAAAAGAGAGATAGTTACCATGTGCTTTGGATTGTGACCCTATCAATATAGTAATACTGGTATTTTAAGCTAAGAGGATTCCTAGCATGATAATGAAAATGCTTCTCTGTATTTTAAACTAAGTTGGCTGTGGATGTATTTTAAACTAAGTTGGCTATGGATGCTACTTTGGCACATTAATTAGTCGTCTCAACTAAGGCTATATCTGAAATCTCTTAAATCAAGATACCAGATCACTATATCAGTATTTAATTTCTGCATGTTATCCTGTTGAAAAACAGCCACTTGTTTCTAATTTTATCTTTTTTTATTGAAAATTTATAGTTTAGAATACCTCTTGTTAACATCCTATAGACAATATGTTGGTCTTTATCATTTTTTTTTTCTTTTTCAGGTGTTGGATGCATCTTGGTACATGCATGTTGGTCTTTATCAACTTAATCTCACAAAAGCAGACCCACAATTATTGAAGATCCACTGGAGTGAGTATCGGAGCTTTACTGTGTTCAAGCTTTGATATGATTATGTGATCTTTACTAATATTCTTTGGAAGCCAAACTGTCTGTTGTTCTATTTTCCTATTGATAGACATGTCTTATGTAACATAATTCATATTTGCCATGTCATTAAGAATTACACTAATCAAGTTTGCAATATTCCAAGGAGCTGAAAATTTCCCCTTGAATGATTGCATTGTTGACCACTGCTAAATCACCCTCAAAGTATAGTCTCCTAATATTATGTTGAAGGGCTAATTTAATGCCATCCAATTAAGCGATACGTTCTACTATTAAAATAGAGCATTTCCTAGATGAAGGGAAGCAGCTACTATGCTTGTCGTAGCAGTTAAGGACGATGCACTCTGCTGCAGCGTCTTGATTCTTGACCCATTATTTAATTTTCAGTTACATGGTCTCATGGCCAATCATTCTTAATTGGACATATTTTAGATATAAATAATATCCAGATACCTAATCTGTCCTTTATTTAACTCCCACAAATTAGGAGGAGTGCTTGGGAAGATTCTTATTCTTCCTCAGTAAGGAGTTCTTTAATTACCTTGAAATTTAAAGAAACATGTATAGTAATTGCATGTTTACGAGCAAGTTCTAGCACGAGAAAATGAGAAGTATACACCTTGTTCTATTCAAACTCTTTCGAGCCCAAGTCTATTGTTTCGTCTATCATTAGATTTTGAATTGTAGAACTGTCATTATTAGGTTTTCCAGTGTTTTAACTCTATACATGTAAAATAGGTAATTGCTATAAGAGATGAAATTCCTCCTCCTTTACGGTGAGAATTTTCTGATGTCTACATTGCCACTGTATTTTGTGTCATATAGGTGGTCATTTTTTTTCTACCTTTGTCTCTTTATTGGACTCAAGTGATCCAATTATGATCTGTGTTTTTTTGCTTTAGCTTTAGAATTAATGAACTTTTGTCCAACTAAATTAAGAGTAACCATTTTTTTTTTTCATGAAATGTTACTTTATATATCAATTGTAATATGA
This sequence comes from Hamamelis virginiana, assembly GCA_017140935.1. Taxonomy (NCBI): domain Eukaryota; kingdom Viridiplantae; phylum Streptophyta; class Magnoliopsida; order Saxifragales; family Hamamelidaceae; genus Hamamelis; species Hamamelis virginiana. Next base: position 199,068 of record JAESVK010000140.1, on the reverse strand, counting down.
ACTCATAAGTGCAACTCTATGTTTTAATGCAGGGGCCGGAGGAATTGCAATATATATGCATGGATGCGCATTTTGTTGATTATATAAAGGTTGCGCGCGGTTCAAGAACTTGTAAAAACTAGATTATGTAATAATTGTTACACTTTTGGTTCTTAATTAGAAGATTCAATATTAATTAACAAAGTGTTGACTTGGTGATACTAATTTATATATATATATATATATATATATATATTGCAAATGCATGTGGGTTCTTTTTTTTATGAGTATTATATAGTAATATATTAGTGTGGATATTTTAATATTGTGTGCGCAGAAATGAATGCATGTTAGAACAACCATTGGTGAATATATATGATTTAATAGCATATATTAATGGCATATTAAAATTGTGAAGCATTTGCTAAAAAAAAAAAAAAAAAAAGGAGTAAATGAGGACACTTTTTAAGTGTCCCTATTGTGAACATATCAATGACACTTTTAAAGTGTCGCAATTCACCGCCTCAAAGGGGACACTTTTAAAGTGTTACGATTCACCGCTTCAAAGGGAACACTTTTAAAGTGTCGCCATTCACCGCCTCAAAGGGAACACTTTTAAAGTGTCGCTATTCATCGCCTCAAAGGGGACACTTTTAAAGTGTCGCCATTCAACCCCTCAAAGGGGACACTTTTAAAAGTGTCCCTATTGAGGACACATTAGGGACACTTAAAATGTGTCCCCTTTGAGGCGGTCACCTTTAGAAACATAGCTCCTAGTGACACTTCCCAAAGTGTCGCCAAACACCTATGGAGACACTTTTTAAGTGTCCCCTTTGATAGTTTTTGTAGTAGTGTTAGACTGTAGAAATGGGGTCTTCTCTAATGGTTCGATTAATTGGCTCAGTAGTCGGATTCCTCTAAGTGGTTTTTGAAGTATCGGGTTGATCTTAATGACATTAAAGCAACATTTCTGGATTGCCCACCTCTTACTAAATATTCAATACAGCATCTTATTCTTGGAAAAGTGGAAGAAGAGTTGGCTATGGTGTTGCGCATAACTGGTAAGATCGTATCCTACAACTTAAAGGACAAGTCAGTCAAGAAACTTTGTAATTTAATTTGATGTGGAGTATGGCCACCTGCTTATGAATATATTGAAACATTTTTTCGTATTTGATGAGGTTTCTTATGTGGTTTATGATATCATAATGAACCATTACTATTTTTATATCAACATTATTTCTCTCTTTTAAAGCGATGACAGAGTTAAGCAAGATCATGAAGTAATGTAGTGAAAACCAATATTTATGATGCCAAGGTTATATATCAAGATAACAGTCCCTTTCTCCTGCTTACGTGTTGATTTAAGGCTAAATGCGGACATCATGTCAGGAGCGCTGGATTAGGGTGTGAAGCATCCGACAGTCTGAACACGAATGAGATTAAGGTGCTGTTTGGATTGTGTAGAAGAAGCAGATAAAAGCACATTCAACAGCCACAAGCACGTTCAGGGTATTGTTTGGCAAAATTTGTAAAAGCGGATAAAAGCACCTACCTTGCTTTTTTTGCGATTTTGTGAAAGCAGGTTCCCACATGCTTCTACCAGAACGCACAACGATGATGGTTTAGTATATTGTAAAAATGGCAAGCGTGCCCCTCTAAAATCAACTACAACAAATGTGTACTCAATAAATCCCTTGTAATTTAGCATCAGAGGAGAAGAGAGCAGTGGATTGAGAGAAAAACCCATTTTGTAGTCGCCAATGTTGTCGCCGGTGCAACAGGGTGCAGTCGCCGGTAGAGCAGGGTGAAGTCGCCAGTCGCCGATGAAGCTGTTGCCTCCATTGGAGATCACCGGCGATGTGAGCTTTTGCACCGACATTACAGCAGTGTTACTTGTGTGTGTGTGTATGTGTATATATATATATATACAGCTTTTGAAGTTTTTGCACCGACATATGTACAGGAACTGGTTACTGCCTCTTACTTATATATATGTGTGTGTGTGTGTGGGGGGGGGGGGGCGGCTTACTTACTTTTTCTTTTTTATCTTTTGAAGTCTGGGTTTGAAAAGTCAAAGAGGGTTAAAATTATAATTATATTTTAATTGTTTTATTCTTTATTTTTATTTATTATTTTTTTTATTATTTTTATCATTTAAAAAAATTATAAAAAGTATTTAAAAATTCTTTTATATTTGTAAAAATATATTAAAAATTAATAACAATTCTTAAATATTTGAAAAAATTATAAAATAAAAATCTAAAAAATAATTTATAAATTTATAAATCATAAAATGTATAAAAATATATTGAAAAATAAAAAACAAAGTAGAATTTTAGTAGATAGACTTTACTTTGTATTAATTTATTATATAAAGCAGAATTTTGTTGCACTTATCTTTAGTTTAATATTTGTATGAAACATATTTAAATTTTATAACTTAATTATAATTTTGTCCAATAGAATTTTGATTGCCAAACAAGCAAAAAAAAAAATAAAAAATAAAAAAATATTTTTGCAAGGGTAATTGGGTCATTTCAGTATTATAAGTAGCTTCAACAGATGGTATCCAAACAGACAATTGACTTCTGCTTCTGCAACACAGCACTCTAAAATGCAGTATCCAAACATAATTGACTTCTGCTTCTACAGCACTTGACTTCTGCTTCTGTTTCAACAGCACAAGTATAAGCATATCCAAACGGGCCCTAAAAGACAAGTGGGTTAGCATTTATACCTAACTCGCATGTGATACCTCCCAACGCAAGACCCAAACATGTATCAGCCCCCTTCATCATTTCTCTCACCCTCTCACCTCACGAACTGATGAGGCTAACTTACTGAAATGAGATCAAAAAAATCTATTAAAAGTATTTACAGAATTTACCCTAGCTTACTGAAATGAGGCTATCATATACAGAATTTTGTTTTTGTTTTTTGGGCCACGTTCGAATCTGTTAAGAACGTGATTCAGCCACCATTGTTGATATCAAAGCATGGATTTTTCACATCTGTTAAAAGCATGATTTGAAACATGAATTTTTTTGCCCTGTTCAAATCCGTTAAAGGCATGAAGAACACCCAATCGCTAACTTTCTGAAGTGGGGCAAAATCCAAACCAAGCATGGATTTTTTATAGATTATGTTTTGTTAGTGTTCAAATCTGTGCACAGCCAATCTTGATTGATAAATGTACAAAAAAGCATTCATTTTTCAAAGAAAAAATAAAAAATAAAAAGAAGAAAAAATAAAAAGATAATGAATATTTAACATAATAATCTCTCTTACTTTAATCTAAGCCAACCACTTTTTACCTAGGGTAAAAAATTATAGGGAGGCTAAAAATGGGAGGTTAAGATTGATTAGGAATATATTAGGGACACACTTTTTAGGGACTTGTATCTTCTGTCAAAGAAACCCCCGAGTATAGGTTAATTTCATAGAACTTTCTCAAACTTTGGTCAAAAGTAAATAAATTATCTTTTTAATTACAAGTTAGGTTCACTAAATCTTACTAAAATTCAAGATTGAAAAAATATGCTTTGATTTGTATTTATTTTTGTGAATGGGACTATCACATCAAGCGATGAGAGGAAGATGGTCGGTGTGACTAGAATATTTTACTGAATATGCCTTACTTAACAGTATATCAGTGGCATATTGCACTGCACACTCTAAGCCTTAACCTACCCTAGCTCATGGTGATGTCATGGGCTCAAATCATTTTAAAATGGATGGTCTATCTTTGACTAGATAAAAGAAGAGACTTAGTCTGCTATACACAAACTGGCCTGCAATACCCCCCCAAGCATATGGGGAAAAAAAACATAGTGATTACACTTAAACTGATACGATAATCTCTCCTACCCAAATGCGCTCTCCAACTCGAACACACGACACTCTTAGAGAGAGTGGATATACCTAATGATGGACCCATACATCATATAAAGGTATAATACATTGGCCTATTTTGATTCATCATTTTCATGGTTCATGTCATTTTTTAAAAGATAAAAAGGTAATCTTGGGAAATTTGGCCAGAAGTCCCCAATAAGAGAACTTTCAAGCATAAAGTCCTCCAAATAATTCTTATTTGCTACTTTTAGGACAAAAATGCCTCTCACTTTTCGCATGACACCTATTCACATCGATTTACATTCAAACTTTGATAGAAAGCAAAGTGAATGTATTCCAAAAATATTTCACGTACATCTCTCCCCAATCTCCTTTCTCTCTCTCCTCTATTTTTCTCTCCTCTTTCTTCACATTTATTTTATTCCAAAAATATCTTCCGCGAATCCCTCTCCTCAATGTCCTCTTTATCTCCCATCTTTTTTTCTCTATATACAAATTATATTTCATTCCTACAAATTTCTCTCCTAATGAAAATAAATACCTTTACATCTGGATGCAGTAAAAATACACAATGAAAATAGATAGCAGTGCAGTGAAAATGGTTTTGAATGCACTATAAATAGATACTAGTGTAGTGAAAATGATTCTGGATGTAGTAAAAATATTATTGATGCAATGAAAATTGATACCGATTTATTGAAAATGAAGTAGAACATATCCTACAGTGAAAATCATAAGAAGTGCATTAGAGATACAGTGAAAATTTATCACTAGTGCAGTGAAATTAATTCTCAAAGGAGATTGAGGAGAGAGAAATACAAAATAAGATATGCAGTGAAAACACTTCCCAATGCAGTGAAAACAAACCCCTATGCAGTGAAAACCATTCATATGCAAATTGAGGAGAGAGAAAGAGATGAGGGAGAAAAAGTAGATTAAGGAGAGAGAAATACAAATATGAGAGAGAGAGATTTGTTGGAGATGAGAGAGAAAAATCATATCGAATGATCGATAAGATTATCTTGTTAGAATTTTGCTATAAGGACAAGTCTGTCATTTTAAAAAATTGGGGACTTTTCTTATGAAAGAATCACTAATTTGAACTTTATACATATGACATGACTGACATTGACTTAAATTCCTGGATCAAGTCATGCATGCTTGGAATGGAAAGGCCCTGGATGGGTCATTAGATCATGAATCATTAGAACCAGATGTTTTGGGACCACCTAATAAAACCTTCCTTCACTTATTCTTGTATGATATAATTAGTATTAATATTATTGATGTGAAATCATGTGTGTCATCCTCTTTGATTAATTTCATATATGGCACCTAGCTAGGCATGATAGGTGCATGGGATCCTCACTGAAGCTTCCAATAAATAATTAGAAAAAATGGTATTGAAAAATATTATGTATTGAAAGGTATACAGGAAGAAATTAAGAAGGGTACTATTACTGTACTGAAGAATTTAACCATTCCTGCTTACATTTCCTCTGCTTCCAGAAAGAATTAGACAAAAGGAACAAAGAAAAAGGGTGGGGGAGGCTGCCAAATTTTCTGCTCCCCTGGAGTGCTGGTCTCATCTAACCTTTTTCTGGTTCACCAAGCATCTCCAACGATGAAAGGCAAAAGGTCCTATTAGGCATTTTGCCTAGCCAAAGTGCAAAATTCTGCATTCCAATGGAGGAGGCAAATTGGTAGCCAAAATGCCTATTCCTCAAATTGGGAAGCAAATTTATTAAGGGAGGAGGAGAGAGAGAGAGAGCTATAGGCAAAATTACCATGTCAGCACCAAACAATAAATTTTAGCAAATCCTCCAACCTTTCTTCCCCAAATTTAAAAAAATATTATTAAAATATAAATGGTCAGTGTATTTGGCTAAACATGGTTGGAGTGTATTTTCAATTGGGTAGGCATAATGATTAGACAAAACACTGTTTGGATATTTTGAATAGTCATTTTGCCTCTTGATGGTTGGAGTTGATCTAAGTAATTATATGGAAAGGTATGTAAAAGGTTAATACGAGCTTTTTCTTTGCTACGGGCTGTTTCTCTCTTTTTATATATATTGATAATGATTAGATATAGTTGTGAAAATAAAAAAAAAAACGTATAATTTAGATTTCTTTTTTAAAAAAAAAAAAAATTAAAATTTTATCCATTTCAAATAAATAAATCTCTCATATATGAGCCAATGTAGTTCAATCATATATGATAGATTCACAAATATAATGCCTAAACACTCACACAAGATACATACAAGGTCTTCATAAGCTTGAAATCTTCAAAACTTGTGCTAGGCTTTTTTAGACTTCATCTTTGAATGGTTCTCTTCATGGTCCTTGGTGAATATATGACTATCCATATTCACATGGGAGCACACTTGGAGAGCATGAGCTTCATGGTTGCTTCAAGCAATGTTGAATGTTTATCTTTGTTAAAAGGCTCAAATCCTGTTTCTTATAAGCATGAATGTAAAATGAAGAATATGCACGAAACATAGGATAATCAAGTGTTCAACAAAGTTAGCCAAAACATCCATTCAATAAAATAAGCCACAAGACCTTTTGAAAGGTTTGACATATATCAAAATGTTCGATGAGTATTCATATGCATAATCATAACACAATGTTTGTTATCATTAAAATCATATAACAATGTGGGATAAGTTATTTACCAAAATATGATTGAAGCCATAGGGCTAACATAATAATTTATAATTTATAATTTTATTATTTATATTTTTATTATAAATAAGCTTATTTACAATTTTATTGCCAAGTAGGAAAATAAACACTTTTATGTAAGGATAATAATGTCAATTTAATATTATAAGTATCTTTATCAGATAGTATCCAAACAGACAGTAAAAGTATTTTTTTTGTGTCAATAGCATTTTTAAAATACTGTTTCCAAATACAACTGACTTCTGCTTCTATTTAAATAGACTTTTACTTCTATTTCAAAGAAAACTTATGCTAAATTTTCGTAGTAGTATATAGGTCTACAAAATTTGAATGAGGATTCTCTGCTTGGGTTTTTTTGGTATTTGGGTGATGCGTCATAATTTGAATCCTTTACACATCACCCAAGTGAGAAAGTATAGTATCTAGATCATGACACATTACCCAAGCATACCCAAACCTAAGCAAATGATCCAGACTCATCAAATTTGGCACCTAAAATGGCAAATGCATTTTGTATCGTATCATTTTTTTTTTCTTTTAAAAACTGAAAAATGCCAAAAATATAGCATTGGGATACATATGTGCCAAAATTTATCATTGACTTCATTTAACACCATTTGAAGTGCTAAATTTTAGAGCAATACCATTTCACCCACCTTAATTGGTTCATATCAATGAATGTTATATTTTTATTTTTTTAACATCATAAAAGTCATTGATTCATGTGTTGTGAGTGAAAAAGTTAGTTGGTTCATGTAAGGTGAATGAAAAAAGTTGGGTGAGATTGGTGGATAATACAGCATTTTCCAGGAAAATTTAATATTGGCACATCAGATGTTATTAATCCAATGGAGATACTCTTCTGATTATCCATCCTAGGGTTTCATTCACACTCATTCTAACTCTTTTTGGTACCGAGAATGGAATTGAGGTAATGGACGACTGACACAGGGCTCATCTTTCTGTTCTTTCTACTTCCTAGGGTTTCATTCACACTCATTCTGTCACCCAAGAATGAGTCTCACTCACAAAATACGCCGGCAGCCATTGCCATCGGCCAATGCAATTGCCGGCAACGATGATCTCATGACTGAAATCCTCATATATCTGCCAGCAAAATCTCTCAGCCGATTCAAATCCGTATCGAAACACTGGTACTCTCTCATCCTCAATTCTCTCTCCTTCGCATGCCTCACTCCACCTCTGGCTTTTTCTTGTCTATGAACCCGCGTTCCAAGACTCCTTTATACAGCTATGTTCATCTCTCCGGAACGCCACTCAAGAGTGTTCCTTTTAAATCTATTACTTTTGGTGATGATCCTTCTCGTATTTGCATCATGCACTCTTGCAATGGCTTATTCTTACTTTGTTTTTCTCATTACTGGATGGCACGTTATTATTATATCTATAATCCTACTACAAAGCAATTTGCCATTATTCCAACTCCCTCTGATGACAATAAGCCAATTGTTCCTGCCATGAACTTGGCTTTTGATCTTTCTAGAGCACCTCACTACAGAATTGTTTTAGTGCGTTATAAGCTTTTAAATGGTACAAGGACCTATCAGATTGAAATATATTCATCCGAGACTCGGGCTTGGAGAATTTCAGGGGATCCTTTTCCCTTAATAAATCGCTTGCACTGTAGAAAGGGGGTTTTCTTTAATGGTACAATTCATTGGGTCAGTAGTCGGTTGGATACTTGTTTGCGTTTTGATGTTGATAAGGAGTGCCTTGAAACAATGCCGATGCCAACAACTCAGGATGGTAAGAACGTAATGTCCATTAAGCATTTTGGGGAGTCTGGAGGCCATTTGTATGTTATAGCTCCTTTCTCCTCTACTGCATTTGACGTCCTTGAAATGGAAAGCGATTACTCTAATTGGTTTTTGAAGTACCGGGTTGATATTGATGACGTTGCGGCAACATGCCCACCTTTTACTGCATATTCAATACTGCATCTTGTTCATGGAGAAGTGGAAGAACAGTCGGCTTTGGTGTTGCGCATAGGTGCTATGGTCATATCCTACAACTTTAAGGATAAGTCAATAAAGAAGCTTTGTAATTTGGTACAATGTGGAGAATGGTCACATGCTCATCAATATGTTGAAACCCTCTTTCGTATTTGATGGTATATCTTTTTTCCATAAGTATTGAAGTCGTTTCAATTCTTCTTGTTTTTATAGTTGTAAAGTTTCTGTAATTCAAGCATATTTATTGCAAATTATATGGTTTATGATATCATGGTGATGAAGTAATGTAGTGAAAACCATTATTTCTCTCCCTTAATGCGATGACAAAGTTAAGCAAGATGATGAAGTAATGTAGTGAAAACCATTTATGATGCGTAGGTTATATCAAAACTGTGGAACTCTCTCATCCTCATTTCTCTCTCCTCTGCATGCCTCACTCCACCTCTGCCATTTTCTTCTCTATAAGCTCGCGTTCCAACATTCCCTTATACTGAAAACAAGAATGATAAACTGATTTTTTATGTTATATACTTGACTAACCACATACAGTTTATATATAGGACTAGAATCCCCAATTAGCTCCCTAGAAATCTGCCTATACAATCTCTATGATCTGTATACACCTATACAATCTTCTATACAAGGCAATACAATCAATTGGCAATCTTTACAAAATCATTGACTATCTCAACAACACATATGTTCATCTCGCTGGCAAGCGAATCAGGAGTGCTCCTTTTAAATCTCTCACTTTTACTGATGACCCTTTTGGTATTCGCATCTAGCACTCTTGCAATGGCTTATTTGTACTTTCTTCTGCCGATGGTTGCTGTCTCAATTCTAATTACTATATCTATAATCCTACTACAAAGCTATTCACCATTATTCCAACTCCCTCTGATGACTCTAAGCCATCTGTTCCTGCTATGAACTTGGCTTTTGATACTTCTAGAGCACCTCATTACAGAATTGTTTTAGTTCGTTCTAGACCAACTCCCAAGGCTACACCTTTTGATGATGGTACATGGATCAATCGGATTGAAATATATTCATCGGAGACTCGGGTTTGGAGAATTTCAGGGGATCCCTTTACCTCAAATAGTCTCTTGCATTTTAGAAATGGGGTTTTCTTTGATGGTACGATTCATTGGCTCAGTAGTCTGACGAAGACTAAGTTGCGTTTTGATATAGATAAAGAGTGCCTTGAAACAATGCCGATGCCAACAACTCAGGATGGTAAGGACGTAATGTCCATTGGCTATTTTGGGGAATCTGGAGGCCATTTGTATCTTATAGGTCCTTATGCCTTCTCTACTGCATTTGAGGTCCTTGAGATGGAGAGTGATTACTCTAGTTGGTTTTTGAAGTACCAGATTAATCTTGATGACATTGCAGTAACAATTCTGGAGGGCCCACGTTTAACTAAACATTCAATACTGCATTTTCTTCTGGGAAAAGTGGAAGAAGAGTCGGCTTTGGTGTTGCGCATGCCTGGTATGATCATATCCTACAACTTTAAGGACAAGTCAGTCAAGAAACTTTGTAATTTAGGACGATGTGGAGTATGGCCACCTGCTCATCAATATATCGAAACCCTCTTTCGTATTTGATGATATTTCTTTTTTCCAAGACTATTCAAATCCGTATCAAAACACTGGTACTCTCTAATCTCTCATCCTCAATTCTCTCTCCTCCGCATGCCTCACTCCACCTCTGGCATTTCTTTGTCTATAAGCTCGCGTTCCAACAGTTCCTTTTACACATAATATGTTCATCTCACCGGAAGGCGAAACAGGAGTCCTCCTTTTAAAAAAGCTCTCACTTTTTCTGACGATCCTTCGGAAATTACAATCATACACTCTTGCAATGGCTTATTCTTACTTTCTTCTTCCGATGGTTGCTGCCTCAATTCTAATCTTTATATCTATAATCCTACTACAAGGCAATTAACCATTATTCCATCTCCCTGTGATAACAGTAAAACTGAGCAATTTGTTCTTGCCATGAACTTGACTTTTGATCCGTCTAGAGCTCCTCACTACATAATTATTTTAGTGCGTTCTAGATTGATGGGTACCGTTTTTAATGGTTCATGGACGCATCAGATTGAACTATATATATCTGAAACTCGAGCTTGGAGAATTTCAGCGGATCCTTTTCACTCAACAAATCTCTTAGACTGTAGAAATGGGGTATTCTCTAATGGTTCAATTAATTGGCTCAGTAGTCGGATTGCTCTAAGTGGTTTTTGAAGTATCGGGTTGATCTTAATGACAAGCAACATTTCTGGATTGCCCACCTCTTACTGAATATTCAATACAGCATCTTATTCTTGGAGAAGTGGAAGGACATATAAGCGTACCTTGAGAATGAGGGCTGATTTGTTGTTTGGATTGACTTTAGTCAATGAACAAGGATGTATTGCTGCTTGCGTGTACCATCACCGTTGGATGGACTGTGTGGTGTATTTGCAGACTGCAATAAGCAAGCATCGATTTGGTATACTTCGGCATATAAGAGCAGTATTTGCAAAAATGAAATTAAAGTTCACAGAATTTATTCTTACTTTAGGTGAAGTGTCCCCTCACTGTAGGCATTCATATAGTCCATATTCTATTCCTATATAAATTGGTTCGGCAAAAAATAGCCAGTGGGGATAAGTTATTTGTGAAGGAGATGCAGAGACAGTTGTTAATGATGTCTTGGATCCTTCTCCATATTCAAACTGGCATACCTCTGCTTTCATAGAATATGTTTTAGGGAATTTTGGCAAAATTTTATCTGTGGAAATTTGTGAGTGATGATGTCAAATAGTGGTTCTTCTCCTGGTTGATTCAATTCCGGCTGCACTAAAGAAGGTTCATCTAAATGGAGGGGCAAGGAGCACCGGTGTGGTGCTAGCCTACAAGTCTCAGACAGTATAGTCAGAGAATGCTTGAGAATATGTAGGTAAAGCATAAATACATTGGAGACCCTTTCCTGTGAAGTTGTGACCTATATATACACGTTGGAGGAGTCCATGTGTCTGACTCTGATAGGTTAGTCCGTCCACATCACTTCCCATGCCCTGTAGTTAATCAACATTCATATTGACATTAGTAGGTAAATGGCTCATTACTGTTTCTGTTTATGGGTTAATGTGGCCGTGCTTCGATACTGCAGATGAAGTCAGCATATCTGTCTTGGATATTGTGAGGACTTTGGTTTGGCTGCTGAGCAAGTATGGTGCGGCTCAGCAGCCATTTGGCCTTTTGGCCAATGTAAATCAGGCATTTCGAAAAACTGACCGTTGGATTGAATATTTTTCCTATGTATGACAGGCATGCCAAAAATCACAGTGATCTGACGATCGATTTATGAGATACAGATTGTGAAAAATTTTAACAGTTTGTATTTGATATACAGCTCATTAAAATTTTTCACAGTCTGTATCTCATAAATCGACCGTCAGATCACTATGATTTTGAGTCGGTTACTTCCGCTCCAGTGGTGGCCTATGTAGAGAGGGTTTGATATCACCCAAATTATACATTAAAGTAGAAAAAAAAAAAAATTCCTTCCAGGTTTTTGCTCATCAGCTTGTAAAGATAAAGTTGCTGCTAGTTAATCACTTTTAATAGGTACTTGTTAGTGTCCCTCTCACCTCAGCCTAGTTGGTTGAGATTCTAATAGATATATTGTTAGTGTGTTTCTTTTTGTGCATGGTTTGATATAGGACCTTGTCCATTTTTTCAAGAGTAAAGAAACTAGGAATCTGTTTTGAGTCAGTTACTGAGTTGTGAGGATTTCTATCTGTCCCTCATGATTTAGGAAAAATCTTAATAAGCTAGGTTACATATACTACAAAATAACAGTTCTTGCAGGCTCCTTCCATTTCAAGTTGCTCATTTCCCAACAAAATTTTCAGTGCATGTGTGACAACCCAGGCTTTTAAGTCTTCAGTTATGTGTTTTTAAATAAAGTCTTGTATTATTTTTGTAAAAAAAAAAAAGAGATCCAAAATTTACAAATTTGCCCTTTTGACTTTTCAAAATCATAAAAGCCATTCCTTTCCTTTTCTTCTTCATTTTCGGGCAACAAAGAGGAGAGCATGAGAGGGCCGAAGGGGAGAGAGAGAGGGAGAGCTGCCGTGGTGGTCGCCGAAGCTTGCCGCCGCCGCCGCTGCCGTCTAGTCGCCGGTAAAGGTAGGATATACTCTCCATGTTCGTTTTCTTCAAGTTCTATATTTTTCTTCATACCCATTTTATGGGTTTTGATTCAAATCTTTTGTTTATGGGAAAGTTATGCTTGGATGATGTTTGGGGGTTGTTTTTGTAGTATTTGGGTGTGGATTTGAAGGATTGATGTGTTGATTTGGTGAGACTTGGTTAGTTTGTGATGAAAATGGGTTTGTTTGGGTTTTATGCCTAAAACTTTGTGGATCTCAAGATCGAACAATGTGATTTTAGTATTTTTGGTATAGTTATTGTTTTTAAGGTTTGTTTGTGATAGATTTAAAGTTTAGGACTAAGATTTAGTGATTTGGTGGGTGTTTGTGAAGTTTGGGAAGTCTTGGACACTATTCACGCGCACATTATGGGCGTTTTCTATGTCAACTTCAAATGCTTGTATCTCACTCATTTGGACTTGAATTTGGGTGTTATTTATATGTAGGGAAAGCTTATGAAGTCTAGTTTTTAAATATTTTGGTCTTATGATCAGATTCGTGGTGTAGAGAGAGAAAATTTAGAAATACCATAACTGCCCTTTTGAGAGCATTCGTTTGCTGTCCGGGTGTATGTCTCTTTAACCGTTTGGACTTTGGCCATGAAATTTGATATGTAGCATCCATTTATGCTTGGGAATATGTTCCAAAAGGTTCAAGGATTTTGGTTTAATCGTTGTGAGGTTTCGGGTCCCTAAAGTTGGGTTTAAACCGTATAAGGGTCCGAGTTATGATATTTTGGGATTCTAGACCCTTAGCTTTCTTTGATTTTTCTTTTGCATCTCTGTTACTTTGTTTCTCAGATTTTGAGAGTTCTTGGAAGGACCTTTGTTTATGGGATTGCATTAGCATTGCATTTGGGAGGCTCGTGGAGCCATATGGGTTGGAACATCATTTCGTTTGAGGTAGGAATAAGTACTCTTTTACTATTAATGATATTTCAACGATTTTATCTTTAATTTAAGAATCATTTAGACTTCATATATCTTTGATTAATATAAATAATGAATGCAGGAGAACCTTACTCTTTTACCGTGGCTTTAAATAATACATGAGATATATATATTTGTGTTATTATTATCATCAGTATTGGGCTGTAAAAATTATATGACGTGTTTAAGAAAAGAAAACCAAGGCATGGCATTTACATATTTAAGAACTTACCCATTGCTTAATAACCTATTTTTAATATTGAATCTAACATACTTACAAATATGGGAATGAGCCCTTCTTTGCATTTATTCATTTGAAATATCACAAAGGCATATTATAACAGATTTATGTAAGAAAAATTGAGATGTTTGCTTTTATACTTGTGTGCCTGATTTTCTGAATTGTTTTACAAATAAGAGAGACCATGAGTTGTTTCAATTAGCCATTCCCTCATATTTTGATTTAACTCAACTTTTAAAATAAAGTGATAAACCCAAGCAATGGTGTAAAAATGTATTTTTGTTTAGACAGTGACTTGCCTTGTGTACTATTTTTATGTGGGTTAAGATGATTTACGAAACGATTACTCAAACTTGTATTAAAGTGATTTCTGTTACTACGAAATAATGGTATTGGAGGATATGTTTTGGTATAGTTTTGTACAATGGTTGAGCTGAGGTCCTGTATTTCGATATATTTGGTTACAAGGTATGACCGTGGTTCGGGTAAGTTATCCTCTACCCCATAAGCGATGGGCTATGCTTACATATTATGCTATGATAATGTATATTTCAAGTTAATTATGTTTATAATGTGTTGAACGGATATGAATGAGATAAGAGTCGAAGAATACTCCTCTATCAATTAATAACATGTGGTAATGGTTTGTTTATGAAATGTATTTGTGAATCGTATTTATGAACTGTACTCATTTTATGATTTGAACGTACTTTGAGCTACGATGAAATTACTATTTTGAGATATTGATTTTATTGATTGATACTTGAAATGGTGTGCTTTATATGATCTGAACGTTCTATTGAACAAAGATAAAACTGTTGATTTAGATATGTGATCCTGATGAGAACACTTGAAATGATATGCTTTATATGTGCTTGGATTACTTCGATATAATGTTGATGTGATGATTTATGAAATATTTCAGACCATGATCTAGGGTGGAGCCAATGGCATGACCCTACTGGCCCGCTAGACCCCGGTGGATTGACACAAATTTAGCACTGGCCCGCTAGACCCCGGTGGATTGACACAATCTAGCAAGTATCATGATTTATGAGATATTTCAGACCATGGTCTAGGGTGGAGCCGGCATGACCCTACTGGCCCGCTAGAGCCCAATTGATTGACACAATCTGGTACTGGCCCGCTAGAGCCCGGTGGATTGACACAATCTAGCACTGGCCCGCTAGAGCTCGATGGATTGACACAATCTAGCAAGTATCTAAAGCTCTTCTAAAGCATTAAGGTTACAATATACTGAATTAAAAATCTTGAAAACCACTCACCACTCTTGAGATGATGATTTACCATAAAATGTTGAAATGTTTTATTTAATATTCCTTGCATCAATATTTTAGTTGTTATATGAGGTTGTATTTCTACTGAGCATTTTCAAAGCTCACGCGGGTTTTTATTCCGTAGATTTGCAGGACACTAGTAGTGGATCAGCTGGGGGCTAGCTCATCAGTTATTGGCAGGAATGACCCTACTTTGGATTTTATTCCATTCCTCTAGAATGTGAGCAAGATGGGGACGTTTATGACATTATTAATTATAATAGTATATTTTATGCCTATTATGCCAGGGATGTTGGCAGTTAGATTTGTATTTATTATATATTCTGCATGTTGAACTTCGAATTTGGGACATTTGTATGTGTTTTCATGACATTGCACTTTGGTATATTATGTCTTTCTTTTTCCCTGGAGTATGGATATATGAATGAGCAGGTCAGGTTGTACCTTCATCTTGACACGTGTTGATCCATCCGGAAGGGTCGGTACGGATGTTAGGTTGAGGTGTTACAGTATGCACCTAGCTACTATCATTTTTCATTGACAATCTTTTCTTTTAAGAAAATTCACTATATCCAACATAATAATCTCTCTTACAGGATTAAGTGGAGGATACAAGCTATTTAATCTAAGCCATCCACTTTTTACCTAGGGTAAAAAATTATAGGGAGGCTAAAAATGAGAGGTTAAGATTGATTAGGAATATATTAGGTACACACTTTTTAAGGACTTGTATTTTATGTCGAAGAAACCCCCGATGATAGGTTAATTTCATAGAACTTTCTCAAACTTTGGTCAAAAGTAAATAAATTATCTTTTTAATTACAATATTATCTTTTTAATTACAAGTTAGGTTCACTAAATCTTACTAAAATTCAAGATTGAAAAAATATGCTTTGATTTGTATTTATTTTTGTGAATGGGACTATCACATCAAGCGATGAGAGGAAGATGGTCGGTGTGACTAGAATTTTTTACTGAATATGCCCTACTTAACAATATTGGTGGCATATTGCACTGCACCCTCTAAGCCTTAACCTACCCTAGCTCATGGTGATGTCGTGGGCTCAAATCATTTTTAAATGGATGGTCTGTCTTTGACTAGATCGGAGAAGAGACATAGTTTGGTATACACAAACTGGCCAGCAATACCCCCCCCCCCCCCTAAGCATATGGGAAAAAAAACATAGTTATTACACTTAAACTGATACGGAAATCTCTCCTATCCAAATGTGCTCTCCAACTCGAACACACGACACTCTTAGAGAGAGTGGATATCCCTAATAATGGACCCATACATCATATAAAGATATAATACATTGGCCTATTTTGATTCATCATTTTCCTGGTTCATGTCATTTTTTAAAAGATAAAAAGATAATCTTGGGGAATTTGGCCAAAAGTCCCCAATAAGAGAACTTTCAAGCATAAAGTCCTCCAAATAATTCTTATTTGCCACTTTTAGGACAAAAATGCCTCTCACTTTTCGCATGACACCTATTCACATTGATTTTCGTTCAAACTTTGATAGAAAGCAAAGTGAATGTGTTCCAAAAATATTTCACGTACATCTCTCCTCAATCTCCTCTCTCTCTCCTCTATTTTTCTCTCCTCTTTCTTCTCATTTATTTTATTCCAAAAATATCTTCCCGAATCCCTCTCCTCAATGTCCTCTTTCTCTCCCATCTCTTTTTCTCTCTATACAAATTAAATTTCACTCCTACAAATTTCTCTCATAATGAAAATAGATACCTGTACATCTGGATGCAGTGAAAATATACAATGAAAATAGATAGTAGTGCAGTGAAAATGGTTCTGAGTGCACTGTAAATAGATACTAGTGTAGTGAAAATGATTATGGATGTAGTAAAAATATTTTTGATGCGGTGAAAATTGATACCGGTTTATTGAAAATGAAGTAGAACATATCCTATAGTGAAAATTTATCACTAGTGCAGTGAAATTCATTCTCAGAGGAGATTGAGGAGAGAGAAATACGAAATGATCAATGCAGTGAAAATCATCCCTTGTGTCTAAGAAATATAGTGAAAAGCATAAGATGTGCAATAAATATGCAGTGAAAACACTTCCCAGTGCAGTGAAAACCATTCATATTCAAATTGAGGAGAGAGAAAGAAAGAGATGAGGGAGAAAAAGGAGATTAAGGAGAGAGAAATACAGATATGAGAGAGAGATTTGTTGGAGATGAGAGAAAAATCATATCTAATGATATGATTAGTTTGTTATAATTTTGCTAAAAGGACAAATCCGTCATTTCTAAAAATTTTGGGACTTTTCTTATAAAAGAATCACTAATTGGGACTTTATACATATGACATGACTGACATTGACTTAAATTACAGGATCAAGTCATGGTTGGAAAGGCCCTGGATGTCATTAGATCATGAATCATTAGAACAGGATGTTTTGGGACCACCTGTTTAAACCTTCCTTCACTTATTCTTGTATGATATAATTAGTATTAATATTGATAGGTGCATGGGATCCTCACTGAAGCTTCCAATAAAGAAATTGAAAAAATGGTATTGAAAAATATTATGTATTGAAAGATATACTGTTCAGGAAGACTGTACTGAAGAATTTAACCATTGCTGCTTACATTTCCTCTGCTTCCAGAAAGAATTAGACAAAAGGAACAAAGAAAACAGGTGGAAGGCTACCAAATTTTCTGCTCCCCTGGAGTGCTGGTTCACCAAGCATCTCCAACGATGAAAGGCAAAAGGCCCTATTAGGCATTTTGCCTAGCCAAAGTGCAAAATTCTGCATTCCAATGGAGGAGGCAAATTGGTAGCCAAAATGCCTATTCCTCAAATTGGGAAGCAAATTTAGCAAGGAAGGAGGAGAGAGAGAGCTATAGGCAAAATTACCATATCAGCACCAAACAATAAATTTTAGCAAATCCTCCAACCTTTCTTCCCCAAATCTAAAAAAATAATATTAAAATATAAATGGCCAGTGTATTTGGCTAACATGGTTGGAGTGTATTTTCAATTGGGTAGGCATAATGATCAGGCAAAACACTATTAGGATATTTTGAGTAGGCATTTTGCCTCTTGATGGTTGGATTTGCTCTAAGTAATTATATGGAAAGGTATGTAAAAGGTTAATACGAGCTTTTTCTTTGCTACGGGCTGTTTCTCTCTTTTTATTTCTTTTTCTTATTTTATAAAGTGTTTTCTATGATTCATGCAGTTGCATTAATATTTATGGAAATTTTAAAATCTTTAAAAAATAAAAGTGTACATATGTAGTTTTTCTTTCACAGTTAAGTTATCTTGGGCTAGCTAGCTTGTGTGCACCAGATTAAGTTCTCTTTCCAATCTAGTCAAGGACAATCTGTCCACGTCGGGATTAGTAGATTCATGGAAATTCTTAGCGCGTGCTTAGTTCCAAAAGATTTTCAAAATTCGATCCCAAAGCGTCTGAATTTGTGACTTGTTTCAGAGACCACTTGAGCTATTTCTTGGGATTATAGTTTTCAAATTACGTAACAGTAAAGTGAAATAAATCAAATTTCAAAAGGATAAAAAAGTTTAATTAATTAAGTCACTATCTTGAAAGGCCCTTTTCATATATGACATAGACCAAGTCGATGAGTGATTAGTCACCTAGCTAGAATAATTCATTAATATAAGAATTGTTAGGAGGAAGATGTCTATGTGGTACGTGATGTATTGATGGGAAATCATGGGTGTCTGCCTGTTGGTGGGAATAAGCAGTGGCGGAACCGGAGGGAAGGGAAGGGGGGACATGGCCCCTTGACTTTTTGAAAATTTTCTATAAATGGGGATGCTATTATAAGTTAAACCTTACATAAAGCCGCATAAGATGTCCTCAATAGGGCCAAACGTAGCACGTATTTTGAAAAACTAACCGTTAAATGAGATACATGGTTTACGAATTTCATGTTTATCAAAAATTACAATAAGCTAGGGGCTATTTGGCAAACTTAAAAATCTAGTCTGCTGAGAATAAGTCTGTCTGATTTTTATTCAGTACTCTTTGGTAAGTGCCTTTTTTTTACAAATCAGTTCAATCGTGTTCAGAAAATAATGCATAAACACAGTTTTTTTTTTTTAAAAACCAACTGTAAGCTGGTTTACATAAAAATCATATAATAGAAAGAGATCAGAACTGGTCAAACCCACTTTTCAAAGTTCCCAAACAGGCTATAATGGTTAGTTTCAGAAAAAATCAGCCGAAAAAAAAAATATAGTAATACAAAAAAGTCAAAAAAAAAAAAGTAACTAATTTTTTCAGAAACCAATCATTGGATCACTACGATTTTTTGGCAAACATGAAATTAGTAAATAGTTTATCTAATTCAACGGTCTCTTTTTGAAACATATATTCTAGAATTGGTTCTATAAATGTCACCTCATGCGCAAGGTGCACCTTACAATAGAATAGAATGACCTATAAAATAAAAATATAGAAAAAAGGTGAGAGGTTAATTACCAGGTCGTACACTGCTGACCTCATCTAATTAACTCCTAGCTGGCTGACCAAGTAAGATCTTTTATATGTATTAAAATTTAAAAAAGGTCTTTTGTATGTAATGTGTTGTTCATGTAGTTTGATTTATAAGATTAGAATAGTTGTAAGCTTAATTCCATGGGCTTAAACGTGAGCTAATTAGTAAGAATATTTTATATTCAAGTGGGCATACTCAATTCAAATGAGACATGAGATTCTTTGCCACTTCAACATGTGGTTGATACCTTGATCATATATGCCTAGCTGACTCCACTTCTAACAAGAATCGAACTTTGATAATATGACATAACCTTCTCTTTGAGTTAACTTTTTCTAAAATCACTTTTAAAGAATTATTTTTTTACAGAACTGATCCTTTAAGGACGTTTTTACACTTCTTATCGTCCGTCCACTTTTATTGGAAGAGGTATTTTAAAAAATCGACCGTTGTATTAAATAATATTTTTATATATGTCATGTTTGTTAAAAATCATAATAATCCAATAGTCGATTTTCAAAATATAGACTATTAACAATTGTTACAGCATCTAATGGTAAATACTATTGGAGTGTTTCAGAGACTGCATTTTGAAATCCAGTCGTCGGGTCACTGTAATTTTTGGCAAGCATGGCATTCATAAAAAAATTGTATTTAATCCAACAGTCGATTTTTCAAAATACATGTCCTAAGACTCCTAAAAAGGTGAGCTAAAGATAAGTTAAGTATAGACGTCTTATCAAAATTCTATCTTTTCATATATATTTCTTTAACGTTATGTTCAAACTATATCTTTACATGTTAAAATTTTCATATTGGAAGTGATTGGGGCAAAAGTTGAAGCCCTTCAAATTTTTGCCGCAAGTACTTTTAGTATTAAAATTTTGTCATTCATTCCAACACTCCACAAATCGTTTTAAGAGCGACTATCAGCCCATCTTCTTAATCAAGTGAAATTTTTAAATCCAAAAACAATAACTGCACTAACTTAACAATCCATTATGAGAATATAGATCTTCTGCTTGTATTTTTTGTACTTGTACAGATAGAGAATCTAGGTTAGGTTGCGTGAGGCAAAATTTACATCTAGAAGACAAGTGGTGGAGTTTTCTTTCTTATTAATTAAGATTAAGATTGGTAAGATCTTATTGTTGACGAAAGAAAGTTGAATATGTAGGCGTAGGACCAACCCGATTTATTTGAACTTAAAAGAAAACACCAAAAATCTTTCATACGACGTCCGCAATGAGCAATGATGTATGTGGTTAGAATTTTATATCATTTCGAGACCACAAAAAAATCCTTCATATAATTTATTGAACTCTTTTCCAACGTATAACGTATGAGCAGTGTGATTGGCTGCGTACGCCAACGTTCGTCTTCTCTCTTACAAGTTTATGGTGAATCACCGATTGGTTTGAGACTTGAGACCCAGTAATTTTTGTGGTCTTCACGACACCTGAACATCTCTCTAGCAATGATATTACAAATAATAATATAAATATATATATATATATATATTTGTATTATATTTGGGAAAAAAAATATAGGTGCACGTTTTGACAGCACTTTCTGGAGAACTTGTTGCGGTGCCTTCTGGAGAGAGAAAGAGATACTAAGAGGAGGCACGGACACAAGCGCTAGCAAGGTGAAGATTCGATCTGACATTATACGCTTTTCTCAGATTTTGATTTCCAGGCGTTAAATTCAATGTTTAGATCATGAACTTAATTTCACAGTTTTGATTTTCCTTGGAATTCTCAATCCCATCTTGCCCAGGTTTATCTTTTTTGCTTCCCCTTTTTTTTCCTGTATTTTTTCTTCTTTTTTCTTTCTTAGAAATCTATTATTCATTATTTATTTTTAGAATTTCAGGTGGGGTTTCTTTGTTAGATTTCAGACTTGACGTCATTTTGCATATCCATTCCTTTTAGTTTCAGTTAATTTTAGTTTTAATTCGGTTGAATTTCTTAGTTCCGTCTGCATAGTACATTTTCATTTTTATCTCCATTTTGGTATTTGTTATATTTATTTAGTCATTAAATTTTCGTTCTGAATTTAAGATTTGCTTTCTGGGTTTAATTCAGGTTTCAATTATTTAAAAAACCAACTTCTTATTTCATCCAATTTGGCTCATGTAATTTTTGTGAAATTTTCGGTTGTTACATTCTGTTCTCAAGTTTCATATGTGCTCACTTTTTGGGCTTATAATTGATTTTATGTAAGATCCATATCTCATTTACCTGAATTTTGTTTTTTTTTTTTTTTCCTCTCTGAATTCTTGCACACTTTTTGGTTAAAAATTCACATCTTGTTGATATTTTCAGAGAAGATTCTCAACCACATTTTCTATAAGCACTTTTTTTTAACTTCTGGAATTATGTTTTGGATTTTCATCTGCATCTTCATACATGATTATTCTTTTTGTTCTTTTTCCCTAGATTTGTATATGTATACATTTGTGCCCCTATTTAAACTCGTAGGGGAGGATGTTCTTCTAATCTTATGAATTCAGTAAATATCTATCTCATTGCAGATTATTCTCTTTCTTCGATGTTTGATTTGATTTGTAATTTTAGTTTTCCAGCATTTGTGTCTCCTCTACCAAGGGGCCTCAAAAGGAAACTAGAAGAAGATAAGGAAGTGGGGCCCATGGAATTTGAGAGCAATGGTTGGATCTGGGATGGGGTATATTACTGTCCACATCTATTTGGTGGTATAATGCTCACGGCTGCCTTGCTCGGGCTTTCAACGAGCTATTTCGGTGGGATTAGTGTTCCTCCTTTGCCGTATTTCTGGCCCGATTTGGGGATTTTCTACAAGGGGAAAAGTGGGAAGAAGCGCATTCGTGTTTACATGGATGGGTGTTTCGATCTCATGCATTATGGCCATGCGAATGCATTGAGGCAAGCGAAGGCGTTGGGAGATGAATTGGTGGTAGGTGTTGTAAGTGATGAGGAGATCATTGCCAATAAGGGTCCCCCTGTTTTATCTATGGAAGAAAGGTATTCATATAATTCCTTTCGGCATATATTGATTTAACTTTTTTTACTTTAGAGCATGTAACTCTTGCTTTCAATAATTAGGATATATGGGATCGTGGTTTTTATAATATATATATATTTTATTATTAGGAAATGTTACAATGCAAAACAGACTGGCTAGTGGTAATGCAAGCTCTTGTATTAATAATGTCCATTCATGAATATACACCTCTTGGATATGGAGTCAGCCCCATGGTTCATAGGCCTTTTATTTATTTCCATATATAGGTAGAAAACACGAACAAAACATAGAGGAAACCTAAATGAAAACTTCCGGGGAGATGAGTATTGAAATCTGTGAAACAAATTTATTGATCATAAAGGGAGCCTCTTGAGAACGTTTTTAAATACTCGTGTGGGCCTTATTAAGAAACTAATGCGTGACATTTGACTTCCATTAGGAAAATATTTGTGAAATGGTAACCTGTAATTTGTTGGCATTAATGTCTTATGATTATAGTTAAAAGCTAAGAAACCTAACGATTTTAGGAAGCAAATTTAACAAGAACAAACAATATATTAATTGTGGCTCAGAGGGGCTGTTTGGGAGACATAAAGACCCGGTCAATTAAAGATGAGTTTGATTGGTTTTGATTTCAACACTGTTTGCTAAATCTTTTTTTTTTCTTTTTTTTCTTTTTTTCTTTTTTGTGTCTTTTAGGCCTGTTCAGTATTTTGCAAATAATAATAATAATAATAATAATAATAAAAAAGAGGCATGAACACAAGATTTTTTCCCCCTCCAAAACTAGTTGTGACGTAGCTTACTAAAAAGCCAGATAGCATTAAGGGAGTGGACCAAGCATGGTCTAGTTTTAAAAATTCCTAAATGATATTTGCTTGTGCAGTGATCTTTAGATCCTATAAATTGGTGCTGTGCTTTATATCTAGATTCCTTTTTGTTCACTTCAAATGATATTTGCTGGAATTGGTTTGTTGTGTAGAATTACATATTTATTTGACATGCTGCAGCTAGCACTCCATTGTAAGAATACTTCATTAGTATGGATCTGAATGTCTGATAGGCTTCTGTTCTTACTTGTGTTGTAATCTGGTGTATCAGTGAAGTTTTGAGTTGCACCATTTATTAAATGCTATGTAAAAGGTATCCTCATCAATCAATTTGATGAGATCGTCATAACCATCTGTTTGGTAGTCTTTTCTGGATAGTTCACCATTTTTACCTTTTTAATTCAATGGGATTATTTTAGATGATTCATGTGCTCATTTTGATCTAACTTGAGGTCCTTTCTAGACTGGTCCTTGTTAGTGGCTTGAAGTGGGTGGATGAAGTCATTGCCAACGCTCCTTATGAGATTACTGAGCAATTCATGAAGCGCCTCTTCAATGAGCATAAAATTGACTATATTATACATGGAGATGATCCTTGCCTGCTTCCAGATGGAACTGATGCCTATGCCTTGGCAAAGAAAGTTGGCCGGTACAAGCAGATCAAACGCACTGAAGGCGTTTCCAGCACAGATATTGTAGGTACTATGATTCTCTTATTTTGTCTAATTTTGTTGAACAGAAAATTATTGTTTTGGTGGAACCGTGGAAGAAAATATGATTTTGTTTTAAAGTACTGCACTTTTTCTTATGCTGTAGATCAGATGAGCTCAAACACATGTGAGTGTCAGGACATGTCAAGAGTGGATTTGTTTGGAACTAAAAAGATAATTGAGACATGTGGTCAAGCTCACTGCGCTTGAGCCTATTTGTCCATCATTCTAATTGATATTCTGGATATTACAAACTAAATTATTTAACTTTTTTTTTATTTAATGTAGGAAGGATACTCTCTTCTATAAAAGATACAAAAGTTCGTGAAGATCTTAATGATACATCTGTGAGTGTAGCACCTCACAATATGACCAACATTCAGGCTCTAGAAAGGCAATCCAAAAGTGCCAACATATCTCAATTTCTGCCAACATCTAGACGGATTGTGCAATTTTCAAATGGCAAGGTATTTGTTGGTATTCTCAATTAGCATCATGTTAAGACTTTCAAGTATGATTGCCTTTTGATATGCTACAAGCGAATTAATGCATCTTATTTACACCCACATTTTTTGCTACCTTTGATTTTATTTTATTTTTTTTAAATGGTTATTTTATATATTGTATATTATAGACCAAGATTTGCTTGAGATTTGTGTAAAGAGAAATTTTGTATTTTGTAAGTGAAAATTTATTTATTTTTCTGTTTGTTAAATAACAAATTGAATAATATTGATTCCTAAGAGAATTAAGGGGTAATAATGTTGATTCCTTTTGGAGTCCCATGTAGGTGTACTTTTTAGCTTGGTGGCTCCAGAGGAGATTTGCTTGTCTTGGGAGGTATGTGAGTATGTGAATGAATTACAGAAAAAGAGATTTGCACTTAAATGGGTTGGAAGTTGGCACCAAGGATCAGTGGCGTCGTTATTAAGGAACCTAATGCTATAAAAGAAAAGGTCGGAAATCATAAAGAGAATGAAGTGGAATGCTGACTAAATATTTGATGATACCTGATTTAACTGACCTAGTCTCCATAAACAAAATGAACAGTGTTACTAGTTGTTGCAGTATCCCATACAGTTGGAATGGGATTTTTTTTAGTTATTATCATTAACCCTCTTTGTTTGAATTCGAATTGCAAAGACAAGTCAAGGGTTTCTAGTGTGAGAAGAGAGGGGAAAAAAATTATACTTGCTACTCCAAATGAAGAAGCTTAGAGAACACTGCAGCTGAATTCACTGAATTTTTAAAAAAGAACAGAATTATGCTTGCCTTATATCTATTATCTGATTTCATCACATATGATTTATTATTTGCAAATTATTTACTAATGTTGTGAGTATTGCAAGTAGTTATGGCATTAGTCACAAAATTCCCTGATTATTCCTGATAATTTCAGAATATGATTTTTTTTTTTTTTTTTTTTTTTTAAATTTGGTCCCACAGTTGTACTGTTTTCTTATCACTTTTCAAACATGTTTCTAAATTAGTTTGTTGTCCTGTGCAATTCGCGGAAGATAAGTTATTAAAATTAAAATTCCAAATTAGGAAATACATTTATAACTTAAAATTGAAACACCAAGTGATGTACAATTGTTAGAATTGATTTGATTTGCACCCATTTTCAACTTCTGCCCTTTGAAAATTCTTTTATTCTATTTATTTCATAAGGACTACTAAGCAACAGAAAAGGCCATTTCCCATGTCACATGGCCCTTGCTGGCCCAATGTTACACGTCTAGCCATCCACTAATTAATGTAAAGAGCTGGGCAAATCCCATGATACCATAGTCCATAGCATATTATACTACAGACAGGTTTAAGTATACAGCTAGAATTCGATTCATGTATAAGAGAATTTCTTAGAGATACATAGACTGATAGTTGGGTAAGGCTTTGTTGAGCTGAGCTAAGGGTCCGTTTGTGTTAGCTTTTGCTAAAATCACTTTTGGATAACTATTTCTTCACATATTTCTTTAAAATTATATTCAAACCATGTCTTCACATATCAAAAATTTTATGCTAAAAGTGATTGTGATAAAAGTTGGGGCCTCCTAGCTTTTGCCACAATCACTATTAGTATGAAAATTTTGCCATGCATCCTATCATCCCTCAAGTTATTTAAAATTGATTATCATCACTACTCTTAGATCGAGCCAAATTTTAGGCTCCAAAAGTGATTTTAGGAAAAGCTTATGCAAACGGGCCCTAAGTCGAGTATATAGATTATTAGTTAAAATCTAGATCTCTGCACTTATATTAGCCTGATTATCTGTAGAAATTTTACATGCAATTCTTGTGCATGTTTAACTACTGTGCTAAATGTTACAGCTGTATTATATGAGAGTAATCCACTTTGTATAGCTTTGTTTTGTACATTGACTCATTATTCAGTGTTTGGGATCCATTTTTTGATGTATCAATAAATTCCTACTGTCCATTTATCCCAAAAAGAGAAGAAAGTTTTGGGGAGAAAAGCATGAGAAAATTTCTCGTGTGGTACTTTTTCCTACAATAACAGCTTGTTACTTTCTCTCATTGTAGGGACCTGGACCAAATGCTCGTGTTGTTTACATTGATGGAGCATTTGATCTTTTTCATGCGGGACATGTTGAGGTAGAAGTAAACTCTTGAATTTCTCTCTTGCTAGTCTTTTTCAGTTTCTTTATGATTCTTAGTGAATTTATCAAGTTTTATATCTGCACTGCTATCATTTAGATCAACATAAAAATTGATTGAACTGTTTTACTTGATTGCCTATTTTTTCGCATTTAAATTATCAATTTTCAAGTAAATATCTTGCTATATGATCGTTAATTCCTCTGGGGCATGTCAAATCTTTATAGTTCCAGTATGAACCGGTATTAGCATAAAGATGGCCTTTATTTCCTCTCTAAATGCTCACACGAGCTCATGTAGGTGTCAATTTGGCAACACCTCTAGCACACCAAATCTCTCATATTGTGCTTAAACAGTATTTAGCAGATGGGATTGGTGACCTGGAGTTGCTCAGTAGATTTTAACCAATCAAGCTTGATCATCTGGTATCAAAATACAGTTTCTACTTGCTTAGGTTGAATTACCGCATGTTAACAGGTGTTATGCATGACCACTATTTCATGTTACTTTCTGACCTGGGATAACCGAAAGCATTTTTCTCTTTATTTAGAAGGTATCATTGAACATTTATGTTGTTTTTTGTTATAGTATACCTTTACTTGAGCTACTTTTTTGTGCTTACTCAGATCCTCAAGAGTGCGAGGCAGCTTGGAGATTTTCTACTAGTTGGTATCCACACTGACCAGACTGTGAGGTATCCCTATTCATTTTGATACTCGGTCTTGCTGCCCTTCATGGTTTATTGCCATTTTTACCCCGGATCTTTTTTTTTTCTTCTTTCCTGATAAAATTTGGAAGTTGTACATAATGTTATGGACTTATGTTTCATGCCTTAGACTTAAAGATGAAATTAATAAATAAATAAATTATAAGTTTCTGTTTTTGTGCAGTGAACATAGAGGGTTTCGTTATCCTATTATGCATCTACATGAGCGTAGTCTTAGCGTACTGGCATGCCGCTATGTTGATGAAGTCATCATTGGCGCACCTTGGGAAGTGACAAATGACATGGTTTGTGATTTTTTTATTTATTAATATCCTGAAATGAGCTATCATTTTCTCGTTCTATTGTATTTTTCTGAGGAATTTTTCTGAATATGCAACTAATGGTTGCTGTTTTTACCCTTTTATGTGCCTTGATGCACTCTTATTGACCTGATTTGGTACTTTGAACATAAAAATGCTGTATGAACTAATTATTTAATAAGCAATTGACATTGAACATTTCTTAAATTCAAGATGTATCTCAGTAGAGCTGACATAGCCTATGCAGTGAGCTTGGTCAATTAGTTATGTGCATTCTCCCAAAATTAAGTCATTGGTGGCACCACATAGAATTTTACACAACTTAAATTCCTTGTCTGTGAGGAGGATTATATATGCAAGACTAGCAATATGAAGGTAGAGGCATTTACTGATGCCCAGGTGTGGGCTGAATCAAGTTTAGACATAATGTCCAATCTGGGTATCGTAACCTAGCACAGTAAGAAAAGTTGGTAGTATCGAGGTTTGATGGAGAAGCGGAATTTAGAGTGATGACTTGCTGTGTTTGTGAGCTTAGATGCTTAAAGATTATTGAAGAAGTGGGTACAGAAGTTCATTTACCTATGAACTTGTATTATGAAACAAAGCAATCGACCATATAGCACATAACCCAATTGATATAAGAGCATGTTAACAAGAAAGGGGAAAATTGGGTTTATTTGGGATATTCTTTCTATTGAAGCAGTGAATTAGTAGATTTTTTTAGTTGGGGTGGGGGAAAAATGCGCTTTTATCTTAGTGGGGAAGATTAACATTTTTGTTCTTCATTTTTCTTTTAATGTAGGACATCTTGTCCTACTTTGTACTTCTCTCTCTTTAATAAAATTTTTTCTTTGCTTATATATATATATATATATATATATATATATATATATATATATATATATAGAGTCCCGTTCCTGTGAGGACTTCCTTATATGAGGACTTGGCCTTTTGTCCAATGTAAAATGGGTATTTTGAAAAACTGACCGTAGGATTTAATATACTTTCTATGTATGACAAGCATGCCAAAAATTACATTGATCGGACCACTGGTTTCTTAAATATAGACGGTTAAGCATTATATAGCTATTTAATTTTTCACAGTATGTATTTAAGAAACCAGTGGTCCGATCAATGTAATTTTTGGCATGCCTATCATACATAGGAAGAGTATTAAATCCAACGGTCAGTTTTTCAAAATATCCATTTTACATTGGCCAAAAAACCAAGTCCTCATATAAGGAAGTCCTCACAGGAATATGACTCATATATATATATATATATATCCAAGAAAGTCAAAGTGATTAATGAGAATGCGACTAATTTACATGTTCTTGGTCAATTATAGATGTGTTTATTTTTCAAAACACCCTATCATTGATTTTATTGTTCCAAATAAATTCATTTATATGATGGAATGGACGGATTCCCTAATATCATCCTTGTTGCTTCGAACCGATAAAGTTAAGTTGCATCAACTTCAAATATCAGCACATCTTTTAAGGATGCAAATTCATAACGCTTATTATATTTAAACACTACAAAACTTGAGGTCAAGTTTTCTGCAATGTAGGGCAGAGTGATGCAGAGCATGTTAACAAGAAAGGTGAAAATTGAAGAGGGGGGGAGGGGGTTGTTAGTTTTTTTTTTTTTTTTGTGATATTTGGGATATATGGTGGTTAACTAATGTGAAAGAGGACAGCAGCACAGTTGTTTGGTATCTGACATGGATACTAGGTGTTTGACATGGCCATTGCAAAACAAAAATGCAAGATCAGTGTTCTTGCCAGAAACAATATACAACATTGCATGGCCTTTGAGTGAGATTAGAACTTACTGCACAATTTAATTTTTACTTAGAGATTCAATTGCTGCAGATTTTCTATTGTGAAATGATTTACAGATCATGTTGGTAACCTGTCTTATTTGCACTTTCTTGAAAACATTGTTACCTTTCTTCTACAAGTTCTATTATAATTACTGATAATACTATTTCTAATACCACTACCGCCCCCACCATCGCACTGAAAACCATTTTCTTGGTATGAGCAGATTACAACTTTCAACATCTCTTTGGTTGTGCATGGGACAGTAGCTGAGAGCAACCCTTTGTTGAGTGTAAGTTGACCCATTTTTTAGTTGGATTTGATACTCTTATTTCTGTTTATTTTTGTCCAAATAGAAAACGAAGTTATTGTATAACATTATACTGCATAATGCAGTGCAAAACTGATCCTTATGCTGTTCCCAAGAGCATGGGAATTTTCCGGAATCTTGAAAGCCCAAAAAGTATAACCACCACTTCGGTAGCTCAGAGGATAATTGCGAATCATGAGGCTTACATGGTATTTCCTGGGTTCTTCACTTGCTTCTCTTTTTTTTTTTTTTTTTTTTTATGGTTTCATTGGAGGGGATTCGACCCCTTGACTTGCTATAATCGCATGAGTACACCACTTTGGTAGCTCACTTCAATATTTTTCTGCAGTTTCATTGTTTCTTTCTCTGCATTCCTTCATATTATTCTCTTTCTTTTTGTTGTGGAATTCATTGGTGGGCTTATCCTCTTATTCTTCCCGTATAAATGGAAAATGAAAAACGGCTACTCCTTTTTGCCCCCATTTATGATGTGTAATTTGCTGTATGTTAGCTTTATATAAATAAATGCTTGGAGTTCGGTACTCAGATCAAAAAGTTCCTGCCAGGTTCTCTCATGATGTTAAATTTTAATGTTATGCATAGGTGAATTCCAATGATTTTAGAAGTGCTGATGCTGTTCCCTATTCCTTCATGCAGAAACGCAATGCAAAAAAAGCAGTGAGTGAGAAGAAATACTATGCAGAGAAGAAATATGTTTCAGGAGATTGAAGCTAAAATACAGATAACATCATCCAACACTTTATCCCATCCCATCTTAGAGATTCCTGTGACTCAGATTAGATATATAATATCAATCCCCATACTTCGATTTTGGAGGACAGAGAGAAAATACAGAAAGAAAGGGGCATCCCCTCCACAAACTCTAGATGTAACATTTATGTTCCCTCATTTTGTTGTAATTCTCCCTCAGGGGATAGAGAATACGTTTAACACACATTTTGTGCTCCGTTGCGTGCAAACTATGAAATTCTCTAGGCCTATATTTTTATTTCATAGTGCCCTTTTTAAAAAAAAAAAAAAAAAAAAAGAATTGTTCTTGTTTGATGTCTCACACAAATGGATGTGTTGGTTACTCGCACGTAACAACCAATATCAGGAAACTGACTAAAAGATTAATGCTCCGTTTGGTAGGAAGGATGGAAAAATAGAAGGAAAGAAAGTAGGAGGGATGGGCTTCCCTTCCTCAGGGGAGGGAAATCCTTTTTTCTTCTTGTGTGTTTGGTGTGATGGATGAAAAAGTGGTTTCTTTCCTTCCATGTGTTTGGTAAATTGAGAGGAGGGAAAGAAAGTAAAGTACTTAAATTACAATTATACCCTCACATATATTTAACCAAAATGATATTATACTACTAAATTCTAATAACCATTAAAAAGATTCAATTATATGTTCATAATTGAGAAATGATAATTTTATAAGTGGGTCTCCGATGAGAATTTTTTTTAAATTACTTTTTGTCAGAAAAATAAATTCTAATATTTATGAAATTCTCTTTCTCAGCTCCTTCCTTGGAAAGGCTGTGGGGTTTAAATCAAAAAACTGATTTTAAAATAGTTTTTTCAAAGCCTACATAAACTGATCTCCAGTTTTCCTTCCACTTTTCCGCC
>JAESVK010000140.1:139780-167344 GCA_017140935.1 Hamamelis virginiana | reverse complement strand
CCCCCCCCCCCCCACTTTTTCCCCCATTTTTCCCTCCACTTTTCCCTTCCCTCCATACCAAACATGTCACAAATCTCTCTTCCCTCCACTTTTCCCTCCTCCCACTTTTCCCTCGTAACAAACAGGCCATAAGGGTCTGGTTTTGGAGGATGTCCCATAATATTAGTACCTATGGGGAGTTTGGTTGCCTGTAAAGAGCTATGTAATGTAATCTAAGATTACATTACATAGCTTAAATCATGTTTGGCCCGTCATGGTGCGGATGTAATCCACTTTACGGGTGTAATCTACCATGAAGAAAGGCTGATTGCAGTCTTCAACCAGGGGGCGTTTGGTTGCCTGTAATGTAATTTAATTTAATTGACTGTAAAGTATATTATAGTGTAATTTGATTACATTGGTAATTTAAATTACATTTCAAATTACATCACACTTGTTTGGATGAGTATGGAATGTGAAGTCAGATTACATTACATTACCCAAAAATGCGTTTGGATAGCCATGTAATTTAATTGACTGTAAAGTAGATTACATTACATTACCCGGAATAACATTACATTACCTAGAAATGTGTTTGGATAGCCATGTAATTTAATTGACTGTAAAGTATATTACATTACATTACCCGGAATACATTGGTTGAAGACCGCAATCCATTTTACAGCCTTTCTTCAAGGTAGATTGCACCCGTAAAGTGGATTATATCAGCACCATGACGCGCCAAACATGATTTAAGCTACGTAATATAATCTGAGATTACATTACATAGCTCTTTACAGGCAACCAAACGCCCCCCCAATGTATTCCGGATAATGTAATGTAATCTACTTTACAGTCAATTAAATTACATGGGTATCCAAACGCATTTCTGGATAATGTAATGTTATTCCGGGTAATGTAATGTAATCTACTTTACAGTCAATTAAATTACATGGCTATCCAAACGCATTTTTGGGTAATGTAATGTAATGTAATCTGACTTCACATTCCCTACTCATCCAAACGAGTGGGATGTAATTTAAAATGTAATTTAAATTACCAATGTAATTAAATTATACTGTAATCTACTTTACAGTCAGTAAATTCAAACACAGAAAAACTTCCAAAACTTGCAGTAATCTGAGTCGCTCCCTTTCAATATATATATATATAGGGACAGGTTCCCCTTACACCCTATTTTGACACCTATATTTACACCTCGTTTTCAAATATCATTGTAAATGAAAAATTTTGAAAAACCGACCGTTAGACTAGATACTTATTTTATGTTTGTTATGTATGAAAAAAAATCGGAGTGATCCAACGGTTAGTTTTAAAAAAATATCATTTTGAAGAACTATTTTTTTATTATTAATTAAAAAAATATATATCATTTTGAAGAACTATTTTTTTTTTATTAATTAAAAACATAACAATTTTTTATAGTGACATTTCTTAAAATCTAACCGTTGGATCACTATGATTTTTGATATATATGATATGCATAAGAAAGATATTGAATCCAACGGTCTGTTCGTCAAAATATCTATAATAGATAGTGTTTTGAAAACGAGGTGTAAATATAGGAGTCAAAATAGGGTGCAAGGGGAACTTGACCCATATATATATATATAGAGAGCAGTTTTCTACGCTGATGTGGCGGCTTTAGAATTGCTCCCCTCCTTCATTCTCTTCTCTCCTTAATTCTCTCCCTTTCTTCATTCTCATTGGTTGATTTTATTTTATTTAATTTTATAAAAATCTCAATACCAAACTGATACATAGATGATTTCATTTCAAATTAAGATAAGAGACTTCACATCATATACGAATTCATTTCAAATTAAGATAAGAGACTTCTTATCTGATACATCGTCCATATCCTTTGCATGGTGTCCATTTGGAAACACCCAATAAAAGTGGAACTATTCTCTCTCTCTCTCCCCATCTCTCTCATTCCGGCAACAATGGAACTCAACCATTGATTCTCTGCCTCTGCCTCTCTATTGTTGAAGCAGCCATGTAATCTGACCCCCAACTACCACGAAGGTTCAACAGGGAAGCTACTCGCCGGTGTGAAACCCACTTGGTAAGCTACCATTGAAGCTCTCATTCCTTTTATATGATCTCATCAATGTGCATAAAAATCACAAGGTATTTGATTCTTAATATACAATAAAATAAATTTAAATAAATTTATTTCACCTCATTATTATATACTTTTTTAAAAATTGTAATATTTGTTTTTTTTTTTTTTTTTTTACAGATATATGGCAAATATTGCGGGCAAGCAATTGAAAAAGAGTTGAATTAATTGTGCTTTATTTCATAGAATTCCTTCCTCATGTTAATATTTAATGAATCTTTATTAATTTCATAAATTTTTCCACTAAAATGAATTTGATTTTTATATACTGTACTTCGATAAAGAGTAAATATTATTTTCTTTTCATTTTTTTACTGTGCTAATTAATTTACTATTCATAATTTTATTTATGGTTGCCACGCATCGCGTACACCGCGCATCGCGCGGATCAATACTAGTATATATATATATATAGATATATAGGTCTGAAACTGACAAGAAAACGCCTAACAATCTTCACAGAGGAAATCAAATGTAGCATTTTTATTCATTTCTACAATAAACTTCGTACCAAAACGCTGTCCACATTAAGGAACACCAACTGAATGGTCGTCCTCACCATATGCTCTTAAGAGCCAAAATCAACACAGAAAGGAACCATACATCATCCCATCCACTGTTCCTTTTGTATTCAAATCGACTTCACATCTCTTTACATCCAGAAACGCAGCAAAAAATTTACCATGTAGAGAGGCATTACTAGCCAACACTTGAGCTCTAGCTCTAGCTCTAGCTCTAGCTCTAGCTCTTTACCGGTACCACACAATAGGAGTTGATGTGTTTTGGGGGAGCTGTGGAGTCATACAGTGTTGTTGGTGCCACTGGTGCAAGCCTTCACTTCCATCAAATTCATTCACTTGTCCTTCCACTGCGCTTACATTGTTGTCTTCTTCAATATCCATTGTTGCCTCCCCCATTTCATCAGCCTCCATCAACTCCGGAACCTGTGTATGGGAAGGAAGAACTTGAGATGGAACCCATGGAACAACAGCTAAGCATTCATTTGTTGCCACTGTGTTCTTGTCACGTGTTTCGGCTTCATCCTCTACCGATTTGATGTGACTAGACTGGCTCAACCAAATATGATCTGCAGAATGCACACAAATTTTAGTTAATTGGGGTTCCAAACTTCCAGCCCAATATTACTAGAATCAAAGAATCTTGAACAAGGCCTTGACTTGTGTTTCAAGATTCAAAACTGGCTTTCAAATATCAAGCTAGTGTGAAACGCTACAATCATAAATAAACCAATCAATTCAATACAATATACAAATTTCAGGAAACAAGTAGCTTCTCAATCTTATGCCCCAATACTCAAAATGCATATTAAATCCAATTTCACCTTATGTTCAGTCACAGTTTGTCTAGTTGAAAGCAAAATTTTACCTACCAATATTCTTTCAAATGCACCCAACAGACTGTCAATCCATTTCAAAACATCCACAATCAGCAAAGAAATCTCAATATCTGAGTATGAATATACAATCTACATATTCTTTCAAGCCCGCAGCACTAGGTCCACATTTCCAAATACACAAAGTGAACCCTCGAGCTATTTGGCATCTTTTAAATTCTCAGTTTTCAAGTGCACATGGAACATATATTTAATCACATATGCATTCAAGACTCCAAGTAGTACATTAAAGGGTGAGGAAGTAATCAAAGAAAAACACATATGAAGCTAACTTTATGCCAATAAAACGAAGGAAAAAAGAACAAAATTTTCACTCTAAATGCTTTGGTTTAAAAAAAATTTAGAAACTCAACTCAAGCCAAATAGCTTAGTAGGCACTATTTTTGTTTTTAGTGGATTTCATTTACTAATTTTCACTCTAAATGCTTTGGTTTATGAAAAATTTAAAAACTCAACTCAAGCCAAATAGCATTAGTAGGCACTATTTTTGCTTTTAGTGGATTTCATTTACTTCCTTCACATCTCAAACAATGTAAATCACATATCCAAAGTTTCAATATTTCCTTTCTGAACATTTCCCTGTGCCGAGCAAAAGGAAAAGAAAATGATAAGAAATGCTTAAAAAAGGATACTATTTTTAAACAATTTTGAACATTTTCCCTTCCTTTCTCTCCTACTTTCTACCATCCAAGCAGAGTCTGAACAACCCAGAATTTGATTTCCTTTTCGCTAATATATCAATATATTATTCAAGTAGTGTAGTGGGAGAATCAGTACTTACTCTTAAAACCAGAAATTATGTCAGAAGAGATGGAAAAGGTTGAAGGAGAATGAAAGATAGGTGTGTTCATAGGCTTGAAAAGAACAATAGCCCTCTCGTCGTTGACGGGAAGAGAATCCAATTCCTCTATCATTGGAGCTCCAACTTGCTCCAAGCCACCTGCAAGACAATTATCAGGCAACGATTGTTCGAAAGCCACCGGAATTTCAGGTTCCTCCTCTTCCATTATCGGCGGCAACTCTGCGTCCTATAAAATTCCAAACCCAGATGCACAATAAGTTCAAAACTAAATCATCAGATTCTAACGAAAATTCAATAGATTCTGACAACAATAAGAATGTTAAAGAAGACGAGACATTTACCCTCTAGTTGGTTGCTAAGAAAGCCAAGGACAATGAAATCCACTAAAAGCAAAAATAGTGCCTACTAATGCATCGAATTTAACAGCGAATTTCAGTTTTTCAGTTTTAAATTGAGATTAGCAATAACATGAAGAGATAATGCAACCAATAACCCTTCCTTGGGGCCCGGCCCCCCCCCCCCCCCCCCAAAAAAAAAAAAAAAAAAACCATACTATCAAGTCACGAAACTTATCTTTTCTTTTCCACACAACATTCTCAGCAACAAAACAAAACAAAGGTCAAATTTAAACATATCTTCTTGTTTAGTTTCTCAGCAACCAAACGGAGCTTTCTACACAAGTGTTATCAAATTCTCAAGAAAACCGTAAAGTGAAAGATGGTCAAGAAGAAGAAACGTTACCAGTCGTCGGATTTTTCTGGCGGGAGAAGAGAGTGAAAAATCAGAGAAATCATCGTTCACATCTTCAAAATCCTTTCGCTTCATCTTCACCGACAAGTACTTTGCCATTTCACCTTCAACCAAAAACCCTAATCCCTCTCCCAACCCCAACCTCTCTCTCTATATATATATCTATCTATTTAAAAAAAGAATTGAGCAGATGAAGTGGAATCCGAAGACAAATTGATCGAATTTTAGGCTCTCTCTAAGATGAACTGGTAATGGTGGGAATTTATGACGGTTAAAGGGATAGGAAAGGTTCGTTCTTTCTCTAGATGTCTCCAGAAGAAGGCAGAAGAAGAGGAGAGAGAGAGACAGCACCAAACTTTACATTACAGTACCCATTGTTGTCAAACAATGAGTCTGACTCATGGATGCTGCATTAGAGGATCATGTACTCGCTTCAAAGTAGATGACACGTGTTCATTTTTATTTTTATATTTCTCTTTTGCCCTTTTGACTTAATAAACTGTGCTCTGTCCTCTGTTTAGATTTTTTCTTGCTTTGAGTAAAAAATATTTGGAAAAATATTTGATTTGGCAATTCCCATTCTCGGGCACGTTCACTCGTGCCATAATGCTAATTTCGTTAATTAATATTTTATATTAATATATTTTTTTAAAATTTTAAATTAAATCGAATGAAAGTAAAATTTAGAAAGAAAATTAGTATTCACTCCAAAATTAAAAGTACTAAAATATCTTTTTCTGAATTTAAAATACAATAGTATAGGACCATAACATTAATAAAATATATTTTTTTATATCTATAATATATATACTTTTACAAATAATTATATTATATTATGTAACATCATTTTTAATTATTTATCATTCAAATAGAAAAAATTATAATTTTTCGCTCCAGATATTTTTCACAAACCAACTAGTGAATCACTGTAATTTTTATAAGACATGAAAAATATTGGAGGGATTTTTTAAAATTTATTTTGCAACTAGTCATATAGAAATTACTTGAGGCAAAATTGCGTTAGGTGCTGCAATTTATATTAGCATTTTCGATATATACATCATTTTATGTTAATTTTTAAAATTTAGTTAAATTATTTATATTAAAAAATATGATAAGTAAAAAAAACCAAAGAAAAAAAAAGAATGTCATATTTGATATGTATTCGATCTACTACTGTACCTCCAAAGAATGTCCGTGCTTCTAAGGACACCACATATGAATGTCAAATTGTCAATTAGGTTGTGTTCGTTAGAGGGGAATTGAGGGTGGGAATCTCGAATTTCCGAAAATTAATCAAAATTTTGATGTTCGTAACACTTTATATCCGGGAGTTTTGATTTTCCGTGGGAATTAAAATCATGCAAGATGCGGGTGACGAAATCCCGTCTACAGTGGCAGGAATTGCAAATCCCGCGCTTGCGATTGATGTGGGAAATGAAAAAATGTTGCTAAATGCCAAAATCCTTCACCTGCTGTGGGTGCTGGAAAACAAAAGGAGATGATATCCCAACAATTCAAATAAAATTAAATTATTTATGTTAAAAAGTGTTAGTTACTCCAAATAATACAAACCGAAATCTTGGAAATTTTTAAATAATTTTTTTGTGATAATCCAAATAACAAATTTTTAATTCTGGAGAGGAATTGGAAATTTTCAAGAGTTTCAACTCTCATCTAACAAACAGGCCCTTATTGATTATTCGTGCATGATCTGTGTCACATATGATCATATATGCATAATCCACACTTGTAATTTGTGTTGCACTGTGAATTTTTTTGGGATGATGTCCCTTAAATATGGGTTTCTTTTACAATTGATACAAAATTATCCCATCAATATTACATCATTAAAAATATCTTTGCAAAATGAATCTTAGAGAGAGAGAGAGAGAGAGAGTCCATACATTCTTATCATATAGAAATTATGAAATGTGACAGTTGAATCTCAATAGACATTATACACAATCTTATCATAAATTATATAGAAAATACTGCAAATTTTCCTTCTTATTATTCTTCATCTGCTTCATATATCATTGTGATCTATGCGGATTCTATTATTAACACATAATCTGCCCACCGCCTCTGGGAGGAATCCTCATTCGTTATATTACACAAATATAGATATGATTTTCTGAGTCATTTTTAACTCCAAGGCAGCTTTAGCTGGATATTAACCGTCCAGTGTTTTGAGCTTAAGCATTATCATCCGGGAAGAGCAATAGGATAATGGAAGAATAACTAAGCATTGGGTACAGATTAGCATCGAGGAAGTGTGCGTACTGTTTAATTGCCGTGTCTCTTTCTGGGACGTCACCGGAGAGGAAGTCGAATGGTGCAGTCTTGCTGGTGTCTACCAAGGGCTCCCATCTGTAGCCGGGCCGTTCTGGCAGTGCAATGGTGACAGCTAAATGACTAGTGTTGAAAGCAACGAATATTTCTCCCTTCACTGAGTCGATCTGTGTTTTGAGTTCATACCACAAGTAAGGTTAAAAATAATCCAAGTCGTAAAATCATCAACTCACATGACAATGATTCAGCAGAGTTCAGGCCATGAGAGATCTTCAAGCCTAGACAGAATTTTTTATTGAAGGAAACAAAAGGCCCACCTAAGGTTGTTTATCCCTATGAATTACACAGATAAATGGGTAAAACTTTGCAGTTTACTCAAAAATGAGAGTGAACCTCCATGACTTGAAATCGACACTCTGTGCTGCATTTAACCCAGAGTCCTTGGGAGTAGGAAGCAGAAGTGAGAAGCGAGGCTGAAAATATTTGTCGGTAACAAAAAGCAAGATTGAGAACTAAGATGCAAGAACGGATGAAGAAAATAAATTATCGGTATGAAAAAGCGAGAGACAATGAAAGTAAGAGAGAAATGGATGAGAAACCATTGTAAAAAGGTGATTCTTAAGATGAGTATAAAGGAAATACAATTTAATTACCATTCAAAAAAAGAAAGTAAGTTTATATAAAACACTGAAAAAATTTACTCTCCCAGTGGAAAAATAATCTCATTTTTGAAGAAGCAAATTCAACTCTGTTCTCTGAGCCAAATCTCATGTTACCTCATTCATTTTGTCATATTGCTTCCAAAAGCAGTATCAGATCATATCCTGACTACCTACCAATGTAATTTTCTCTGAGAATTTTGCTTCTGAACACACACACAAACTGTTTCCCGAGAAATGGGGATATCACCAAAACCACGTCGCACTCCAATTTGTTCACACTTCCTAAGAACAAACTTCCATCATATAGCTGGTTTTCTCATAACCATGGCCTGATCAGTTAACTTGGGAACTGATGCAACTTGGGGAAGCATAACAAATATGGGATAATTGTTCATTTTGTAACGATTTTCATGGTTAATTAAAAATTTGAAAATTTTGACTTCAGTTTTGACTTATTAGAGCAATTAGGCTTAGTGATGGATCTTGAATCTATGGTCCTGTTATCAAAGCCAGTATTCCAGGGAACGAAAACAATCTGGTATGGATATGCGATGGAAAATGCAATAAGAAAGCATACCAACGTGAAGGCCACAAAACGGCTAGTTTCAGACCAGTCTGGCATCCCAGGAACATGGCCATGCCACTGCAGCCTCTCTGCTGTTGCGAAGTCATTTAAGCCAAGTGATTCACATTCACTACAAGAGCATTGTTCAGAACAAAGGAGAGCGCCACAAAAGGTCAATCAGAAAGCAAAATACATAAGCAAGAATCCTGATATGAAGGAGAAACTTACTGGCGAAACTTCGTCATAAGGCTGCAAAATCTGAAGATGTCAGACGAGGACTCTTCCTTCTTATCCCACCGGAAGTAGTTAATCTGCAGTTGACACTTGCATTAAGTCAACAGAATCCACAATTGGGTTTCCATTGATAGAAGTGCAGAAGAACATCAGCAGGGAATAGAGGATCACATAGTTATCGTGGCAATATGTATTGTTGTTTCCCCCTTTTGTGTGGCCATATTCATCACCCATATAAATCATGGGGACACCCTGGTTAGATAAAGAACAATTAGTAAACAGAAATAGACACCCAGCGCTTTCAGCGCCGTTCGGATAGAAAAAAGGTGCAGGGAGGATAATTCCTCACATATTGTGCAATCTCTGTTGAACTTAAATATGTAAATGGAAAAGATGTTGAACAGTAGCTTTAGTGCAAAATTAGACTTCGATTCTAATCATTACAAAGAGAAATGTCCAATACTGAAAATTTAAATCAAAAATTTGAATTATAGGTTCAAAGCAGAGAGTTGGGCCACTCAAGAAGGTTCTTGGAAAAACTAACCAAGTAAAACACAAATTAATACCATAAAATTTTCATCTATATCTACCGCAGGGTGAACTGAAATTGTAATGGAGCAAGACATGGATGTAAGATTATAAAAGGATACTAATTAAACCTTACTTGGGAAACCATGAGGCAGAGGAAAAAATTTCGCATTTGTCTTTTCCTCAATTTCTTCACAGGAATGCTGGCAAACTCTCCTTCCTAAATAATCATTTACTCAAATCAGAATGGAAGCTTCTCATCCAAATGTCACAGCCAATGGAATTTATGAGTCATAACTAGGATATGTAAGTATCTAGCATAAAAAATTTGACAGTGACAACAAATCTTCTGGAAGATATCCACATACAAATGTGTGCGATTGCATGCCAAAATACCTTTCAGAATATCTAAAGTACTAGATTGATGTTTTTATTCTATTGCACTATATGCTCATTGGCTGCTCATGCGTCGAAACAAAGCCCTTACAGAGTCAAAAACATTTAAACTCCAAATTAATTTATTGAGATGGTAATGGCCTCCCTTTGAGGCCCACCAAGCAATCCTTCAATAACCTGACTTCTTTTAGGTACCTGTTTGTCTTACATAAAAATATACATAATGTCTATCTGATTGATAATCAACAAAAAAAAAGTCGCATCAATTCCCCTGATAACATAAATTGAAGAAATATAATAAATGTGGAATAAATGATAAGTAACACATGAGACAACAATATGGCTATATATTTACCTAGTTGATGCATATTGACATGCACGTCAGTTAGACACGACAGCATGACCATAATATATTGGCTTCTTGAATTTCTTGAGGTCACCATGTTGCAGATCGCATAATGATTATAACGATGTAAAGCAAATGAAAACCGTGCTTGCAACCATATTATAATGAGTAACACTAAGATTCAAACAAAATCCAAATGCAAGCATGAAACATGTTTATCAATATATACCTGTCCACAGTTCCAGCTATTATTATGATTCTCCCCATCATTGTTGTCTTCGCCGTTTGCCAAATTATGTTTGTTGTTATATGTCACTAAATCAGCCAAAGTAAAACCATCATGTGCGCACACAAAGTTGATACTGTTCCAAGGTTTCCTTCCTCCTTCCTGATTCATAAAATAAGTGAGAGATGGTACTCCAACAAGAATAAATTAAGCAGGTATAATATAGATTTATATACAATATTAGAGTGAAAATAAGCAGGATAAGGCTTTAAAGAATGGTTAATTGACTCAGAATTTAAACAATGTCAGGGAAGATCAGAAAAATGCTAATTTTTAAGAGAAGAACACAAGATAGAAGTTTATGATAGCAGACAATAAGACTGATATTATCCAACAGAAGATTTGAAAGTCATGCCCATTAGGAAGACAAGTAGACAACAAAGATATACCTGATATAAGTTGGGGCTCCCACAAAGGCATTCAGCAAAAGCCCCAGAAAAGCCATCTGTACCCTTGATGAATTGCCGCACTATATCACGATACTGAAATTGATAAGAAGACACATTCGAACATAACTCAGTCCTTTTAAAAAAAAACACACACACACGCACGCACGCACGCACACAAACAAATAGATAGGTATGTAATAATGCAAGTCTGGTTCTGCCTGGGAGGTTATGTACAAATTACTCAACCGGGGATTGCAACATGCATAATGATGAAGGTTCTGGAAGAAGAGAAGAGCAGAAGGCATAGGAGGAAGATGCACATGAAAAAGCTAATAATGCTCAACATCTAGAAGAGGTTTCAAGAGGACAAGAGCTATTACCAAATTTCCACTTCAGAGTTGTCAATTTATCAAGTTGTGATTATAACATGATGGGTTATCCTGAAACAGCTACAAAAAGCCAAAGCCTTGAAGATCAGAACTGAACTGAACATAGATTGGACATTTCATGGAATTTAGGTTCTCAGTGCAGGTGGAACATATGGAACTACAGGAGGGGATTTAATGTCAGCTTTCTGAAACTAGTATGGTGGTCAGGATACTAAACTAGATTGTTAAGCATCATGTAAATTCATAAGGGATCAACACCTCCAGAAGTGCCTTGATTATGAAAGAGAACTATTGGACATACTGCTTCTGTAAGCACTTCAAGTTAATCAAAATTACATGGCAAGAAATTCATAGATGCCAGTTTACAGGCTCAATCCAAACAAGAGCACTCCGTATTGGGAATGCTCAAGAGAAAGTACGAAATTTTTGTGGTGTTGTCCAGTCCACATTGAGAGAACAGCAGTAGGTTGATTTCTTCATAAATTACTAAACATGAAAAAAACAATTGGAGAAAATGGGATAAAATTTTTCCAATGTATTAACTGTAAAATCTTCAACCTTGGGATTTAGGATTGTGAACCCGGTTGTTTTAATTATAGAAGGAAAAAAAAATGTAAACTGGCATACCTATACTGCTATACATCTTGAGTTATTTGTGATGCATTGTATAACCACATTCCTTATCTTCGAGTCAGACAGAGTTAAAGGGATGAGATTAGAATGGTGAAATGAAATATATGCACTGACCTTCCCGTTCCATTCTGACCAAATACCCCAGTGAGGAAATATGCCAACTTGGTATAGGCCTCCCGTATCCCATGCTTCAGCTATAAGCTATTTGTAAGAGGTAAAGAGAAGGTTCAGTCCACCATCTTGTTAAAAGAAAAGGAACATATACATATGTGGATAACTGCCGATAAATTATGGAAATCAATAAAGTAAAATTACTGTGCAGAAGGAACTTGACTCAGAAAAAAATATTCCAGAGGCTAAAAGAGAAAATGATAAAGATGTAATGAAAATCGAATCGGAAATTCAAAATGGAAGTTTAGCATGGTAATGTGATCCTAGGGAACAAAGCTCTCATAGGGGAAATTGTTGTAAAAGTTTCCAAGAGAGATGTCTATCCAAAACTCTTACGCGTAAATGCTTCCTATTGTTCCAAATCAGCAAATAAGGAAAACCATTATTGTTCAATAGAAGTTCATCACACAAGGTCTAGCAATTTTTCACTCCTAATTAAATACCATGTGGGCAGTGGGTCCAAAATTTGGCTTTAGGAGAACCCTCGTGGGGTTTAATCTTTTGACATATACACTCATCTTTATCGCATTTTGGGATCTCGGAGAGTGCCCATTGCACATTAGAGTCTCCTCCTACAATTTTGTCATGCAATTTAGATAGCAAATTTTATGCATTGAAGCCTTGAGCCAAGCGAGAGTTTAGTAGCCTTCTTCCTCTTCTTCTTCTTCTTTTGTTTTTGTTTTCTATTTTGATTTTTTCTTTGGGGGGGTGAGTGTGGGTGGGAGCAGGAAATGCTTTTAAGACAAAGGTCAAAATTTAGAACTGATTGTCTAAATGGACTACAATTTTATACAAGTTTGAATGAGCCCCCTTCCTTTCTCATTTTAATACGAGTTTGAATGAGCCCCCTTCCTTTCTCATTTTAAGGGACTAAAAATCGGTAGGATTATCTTGCTTCTTCACTTCGTTCAAAGTGATAGAATTTTGATTCCCTAGTCGTTGCTTAATAGGGAATCAAAGCGAAAACACATTATACAATCTCTCTATTCCTTTAGGTGAGGCTGCAACAGAGAAGAAATTATAGATGAGATAAATGTCTTTTA
Organism: Hamamelis virginiana; assembly: GCA_017140935.1. Lineage (NCBI taxonomy): Eukaryota > Viridiplantae > Streptophyta > Magnoliopsida > Saxifragales > Hamamelidaceae > Hamamelis > Hamamelis virginiana. The sequence goes on along the minus strand of JAESVK010000140.1, from coordinate 154,316 downwards.
ATAGGCCTAAATAAAAGTAAGAAACTTGATTTGTCTAATCTTTTATTTGAGTGTGATTTGTATAATGATAAGCTGAGATGACGTTCAACTGGTACTTGAGGTCCGGACGGTTCCTATCGCTCTAATACCATTTGAGATTTTGCAAGAAAATAATGAATAATTGCATTATCCAAAAACAATTACAAGAGAATATATATATATAGGTTTACCCTAATGAATAAAAAGACTAAACGACCCTCAAACATTAAGAAAATATACAATATACTCTAACATCTATTAGGCTAATTCAGTTTTTCAAGGCCAATCAAGGTACTTAGACATTTTGAGTGAGACTTCAAAGCTATCTTCATTAATGATTGGTAGTTACATTTGACTCCCTTGGGGGCTGGTTTTTCAGGAAAAAGAAAAGTGAATGCAGTTCGTTGGGAGTTTCTTTATTTTAGTTACTCTTCTGTCGAAGGGCTCTCGTCTTTCATCTTCTAGTTTCACTCTCATTTCCATAAAATATCAACGTAAAATACATACATATATATAACGTTCCCACATTCAAAAATAAAAAGTACAAAAGAGCACAAAGCATTAAAGGTGAAGGTTTGCAAAGGAGCATAAAGAAAGGGACCAATAGTTACCTTCACTCCTCGAAGTATTGGATCAGTACTAATCATATCAATTAATGGTGGGTTACTGAGAGGGGTGCCAGTCGTCATCCAGTCACCTTCTATAGGATTCCCATATACATTAGCTGCATCCCAAAGACTTTGTGGGGGAAAAAAGAGAAAGGTAAATATAAGACCAAAATAAAATCAGTCTCCTGCATGAACTGAACAAGACAAAAAGTATGTGGCAGCGTATAGCAGAAACCTGCTACCCCTTGTCAAGATGGAAGCAAGATCAAAGCGAAAACCATCCACATGCATTTCCAATACCCAATATCTGTTGCACAAGAAAATAATCCAAAGACCTTCAACCTCAAGTAGCAAAGAAAAAATAATAAATCATTTTTAAAACAGTAGCACCAGTGCACAAATATAATATAATATATCTATACACATAAAATGAAACCAAAAAAAAAAAGTATCTATCAGATTTTACTCCCTCCCAAACGCCCCCACTACAAAAATAAAAAATGAAAATGAAACAACCACAACTCCAAGGAGAAAATGAATAAGAATTATGTATGGCAGATTGTACAACATCATCAATAAGCAGACAAAAAATTGCCCATCAAAAGCATTTCTGAACTTTAACGGTTAAGTATTCCTATTTTGGTGAGGTTCTCATTCATCTGGGCTACAAGGCAGCTTCAATACAATTGTAGAAATCTCTACATATTATTTTTGCTTTATAGTAATATGGAGCCTTAGATTGCATATGGAGGACTATTGAACAGATATTTCTGGGAAAACCATCAAATGGCTTTGCAGCTTTCCATTTATCGTATTTATATTCACATCCCTTCAACTTCCACTATCACTCTATCCATATTATTTACAGCTACAGACGTGATTGCAAGATTTAACCTTGAAACATTTCTTTAAATTTCCGAATCACTAAAGCCATCATAGCCTGGTGGTGAAGGCATCTGCAAGGGCGGGATAGTCATGCAGGCCAAACCTACGACTTTATTGTAACTAGGAAAAACCCAACCAGATTTGGCGGAATTACTTGAGCTGACGAGGAGTGATCACTCTACATCTAAGGAGGAATGTTTATCAAAAAATGGTATAAAATTGGAAAGAACTTAGTAATGCAAAGTCTGTTTCTCCAGAATTTTCATTGATAATATGTACTCGCTCAACCCACAAAGACTGATCACTTTGAAAAAAAAAAGGCATACTAAGGAGATGCAATTAATGCAGTGATATCTCACTTATTCAATTTTTCTTTCCAATATTACCCTTCTATGAATGTTAGAATGAAAGAAGAAGATTAACTTGTCCCAAAAAGGAAGTAAAAAACAGAATCTAATGCCTTGACTTCTTACAATGAACAAACATTGTTTGTGGGATGGCCAAAAAGGAAAGATGGCCTACCTTTGTGGGACGGAAGGAGTAAAGATCACATTCAAAGCTACCTATATTACATGGACTCTTCACTTCACTCCAAAGTACCTGCACCTGATACTTGGACAAGGATAAGGATACTCCGGCTGGATAATTCAAACGGAAAATAGACGAATCTGACACTTGGAAATGTACCCGCACCCAATACTTGTACTTGAGTCCATGTGACATAGAAAGCTGCTTTTATAACACTTGATTTGCCGGACAATCATTAATTATACTTCTTAAATGTCTTGTAGTTTACAAAACATGGGTTGCAAAGTTTAACAAAACACATTGACCAGTATAACTACTCTTCAGGTTCCAAAACATGGCAAGTGTCTATTATTATTATTATTTTAACTAAAGAGAAGCTAAAACCAAAACTAAAGTTTAAAACCTTGAGTATTTCATTGGGCTCAGAAACCACATACAACTCTGCAGCAAGTATGCTTCTCCCCCGAACATAAAGTAAAAAAACAACAAAATTTTAAAATCAATACTACTCCATCCACTCAGCATCAAACAATAATAAAGAAGGCACATTTCCAAGAAAGAAAAATGCATTTCCACCAGAATCAAATAACAAAATAAAATGGCAAACAAAATCAACAAAGTTTCATAATAAATGTCATTCAGCATATTTCCAGGAAAGAATTCACTGACCATTTTTTTTTTAATTGTCAACAATTGTTTAGAAACAACAGGTTATTAAAAATCTGGCATGGTCAACAATTGTGAATCTACCTCAAGCAATCCAATATAAGTTGGCGTACAACGGGATGGTTGCAATTGAAGGTGTTTCCGCAACCTGAATAATTATAGAACTCTCCCTGTAAAATCGTAAAACAAATTTTGCTTCAAACTATCATAACTAAAGGGAGTATGAGTTAAATAAATAAACTAGAATAAAAGTGTCCTAGCTTCTAAAGTGCTTAAAACCTGTCGTTAAATGAATGACTTAAAAATTTATACTAGGGGATGGACCCCTGGTCAGTCCAGTTTACCCTCAAATTAGTGCTGTTAATCAATTTCGGCAAACTGATCAAAAACATTACAACCAAATCCATTTCAGCAGGTGTTTGGATTTCTTAATTGGAACGAAACATTTGAGTGCCAATTCACTGGGTATTTCATGTCAGAGTAACCACAACAGAAAAAGCCCCAACACTTAAGAGATAACCATATTCCTTTTCAAGAAGTAAAAGTTCAGAAATGATAAATTAGATATGGTTTTTTTTTTCAGAGAGAAAAATAACAGGAAAAAAAATTCAGAGTAAAAAAAGTAAGAAATTGATTTAAAATCAAATGAGCCAGAATAGGCATAAAAAACAAAAAAAACAAAAAAACAAAAAAATAAAAAAATAAAAAAATATAAACAAAAAACAAAAAACAAAAACAAAAAACAAAAACCAGAATGGACCAAAATAACCCAAAATAGACCAGATTAGCCAAAGCAGGACAAATGCCTAGGTGGAAAAAAAATAGGGGCCTTTGTGTTCTTGATCCTTGTCGAAACAGAATGAAAGTGACGACACTATCAAAGCCATCCCTTTCTAACCAACCAATCAAGCAGCAAGGTATATGTCATTTCCTTGAATATAATTGGAAATTACATGTTAGATGTTTGTCACTCATTTTGTTCCACATAATGATATAGATGAACACACAGGTCACAATCTTAGGTTAACTATCACAGCTCCACAAGGATCCACTCTCTTATGCTGGTAAGCCACAGAAAGAGAGAAGCAGTTTCTTTGAATAGAACAAGAAAGTCTGGTTTTCCTTTCATCAATGAAGGATCGAGACATTAGGTTGGAGAAGCACAGATATTCCTTCTCTACACATTAACCATAAATTTACAAGCATTGTTATCAAATAAATTAGCAAACACTGTCATCAAATTGTGTCACGGACCAAAAATTGCAAATAATGGAGAAAAGATCAATTTCTGAAATTGTATGCTATTGCCTCCCTCAAAGAGCCAAAGGTGAGAGTTCATTACATGGAAAGGAGAGGAGATTTTAGGAATGTGATTATTTTAGAGGATTGAATGAAGTGGAGTTGGATTCTTTGGAGAACTATCTAGACTGGTTGCATTCTGTACAGTTGGAAGAGGATATCTCGAACCAGAAAAGGAATCAGAATGGTAATTTCTCGGTTAAAGCTTATGTATAGTCTTTGAGTGGGTTTCAGGGAGGGTACCCTTCCAGTGGGTACAATGGTTTCTTGTTTTCTTCAATTCAAAGGCAGCCATCTTCATTTGGTCTGCAACTCTAGACAATTAGGATACATCGCTTACAAAGTGGATCCATAGGTGCCATATACGCAATGCAAGACTGGAAACCATTGACTAGCGCAATGCAAGACTGGAGACCATTGACTATCTCCTTGCTCATTGTGTGATTGCTTCGTGAAACTTTGTGCTTATTATAATATGGTCTACAACGCATGTGGTTAAGGATGATGGATTTTCTTAGGGGATGGTTCTTCAAGATGCATAACAACAAACATACGAGTGTTTCAGAAGATTCCCTTGAGCCTCTTTTGGTGTGTTTGCAATCGTAGACTTTTTATTAGGGTGTTGAACTTTGCACGAGAGATTCAAAAACAGGGTAAATGAAGCCTTTGTGTTCTTGGGCATTGGCCTCAGGACAAGAGAAAAAGGATCCCTCGCCCATTTTGTAACTTCTTCACCTTAGGGCACTGTTTTTGGCTTTTGGTACCTTTTTGTTGCTCCTTTTCATATACTTTTTGTATGCATGGGGATTTGCCCTTTTTCAGTTAATAGAAATACTGTTTACTTATCAAATAATTAAAATAAAAATAATAATAAAATAAAATAAAATAACTGCATAAATGTGGAACTTTCATATTAGAATTGTGTAGTTTATCCAAAAGAGTTATATTATTTGTAAGAGTGTTCATTAGATGTAACAATTCCCCAACTCTTCCATTTCCATAGAACAGCAAAGAGAACTTGAATAATTTCAAAAGCTATACCTTAGGCGCAAGCATATAATAGACACTGTTATCAATGCCTCTAAATGACAAGATGGGACCATTCTCGTTCCCTTCAGCGGTGTGATTGAAAACAACATCCATGAGCACCTGCTTGAGTAAAATTAGAGAGGCAACTCAACAAACCCTCAAGAAATTCTATATCATGTTGCAACGAGCTCTCACCTCAATTCCTCGTTTATGTGCTTCTTTGATAAGAAGCTTGACTTCATTTATTGCATCACGCCCACAATTACGAATGCCAGCAGATGAATATCTTAACATTGGTGAAAAAAAATTGACAGTCGAATATCCCCAAAAATTCACCCTGAACAAAAAATGATACTTTGTAAGACATGATATGACTATAGCTTGAAATGGCAATAATTGATGGTTGAATATTCCCAAAACTTCCAGATCTTTGGATGCTTGACAAAATTTTTGGCTAATAAGAACAGTGACGAGGAAGGAAAAGCATAAAATAGCGTTAAGGGGAACAACCCTGATGGAAAAGAGGGGAAATCACCATGAAACTTTTAGAGGAAAGAAAGATTCCTCAACTTTTATAATCTTCTTTTACACTTGTATTCAAGGCTTTTCATAGTTTATATCTTAACCCAGCCACTCATGATAACTTATTAGCCAAACAATAAACAAAAAAATATTATGCTGTCTCCTGCTAGGATGAAGGAGCAAACCTGGCATGTATAGCTTAAACTACCAATAGCAGCAAAATAAAAGGTTCTAAAATCATAGATTTCTGAAGAACTGAGATGACAGAACAATTTCTAACTAGAACCATACTTTCATGATTTGCAGTAAAGAAATCAACAAACCAAGCATCTGTTACTGTACAACTTTTCAATCGCATATAAGCATAACTTGAGGTCCAAGCAACAAAGAGAGATAATCATACTGAAGTGAAGATTGTCTGCAGAAATTATAATAGTAATAATAGTAATCTACGAATAATAATTATTTTTATATTAGTAGTCATATAATGTTATCAGAATCCAGTAGATTTGTCAGAGCTTTATCATCGTATTTCTCTATAAATTAGACATCTTATTACTTAGTTTGTATGGAGTTACTTGCATCCAGTAACGTAAAAAATTTCTCAGCATTCTCACAAATCAATAAAATCATATGAACCGCTAGAAGAAAAGTTGTGAAAAAGGGTAGAAATTATGTACTTATAGTCGCCCAAGGCAGAATTGTAGCTGAAGTACTCTAGCTCATTGAACTCTTGACATGGCATTAACTCTACACAGTTGACTCCAAGTTCCTGCACAACAAACAATACTTCACAAGGACGCACAGCACTAATAGTGTACAAACGTACATGTAGATTGCTTTACGATGACAGTTATCAATAAAGAAAAGAGAACCAAAAAATGAGAACAGAAGCATCTGTTAAGAGGAAAAACTATGTTTCTTACCTGTTATATATAACTTATAAGCAACAGTAGGTTTCACACAGTTATTCAGATTCGACCATAAAGAAACCACTGACAAGATTTATTACTCATTAGCTATATGCTCTCTGAGAAGGTTGCCCTAAATCCCTGACTGTAATGTTAATTTAACTGGATTGATCTTCCAAGATCCCATTGCTTTTACCAGTCTCCGCAAGAAAACTTGGCATATGATACTGTATTTGAGTCTGCCATATGATGACCATTTTGCTTTAATAATTTTGAGTAATTCATTTCAGTTTTCAAAGGTACTGAAAGGAAACAACACTTGTTCTGAATTTTACAAATTTTTCTAGCAAAATGTAAATAGGTTCCAAAGTATTCTTAAAACTCTTCAAACTATTTAAGTTTTGACCATTTAGCTTGACATATACAAAACATAGTACTTTTTAGCCTATTTGACTCTATGTTAGCAACTAAATCAAAAAACTGCATTGTAGTCGAAACAACCAATCAAATTGGGTTTAAGATTAAAAAAATAAAAAGCATTCTTCTTTTCTTTTGTCTTCTTATGAATGAAGGAGGCTCAAAATGATGTCGAATTGTGAATCTACAAAGTTTGTAAAATAATATGTTCCCAAGATAATAATTTAGCCTTTTGATATTTATACATTTCTATGTTGGACGACTCCTTTCATATGAAACATTGCCACAACAAGCCGTCAATAGTAATTGTTCATGTCCTTACTACAGATAAAATCACCTTTATGCTGATTGATGGATTAATGAGACAACTTAGTTAACTCTAAGCATATTTTGAAGGGCCAACTATCTTTTTTTCCCTGCAGTCCACTACAATAGTTGTGACATCATCAAATATTATCAACTCCATGCCCCACAAGATGAGAATACTTTGTCTCCTCCAGGTGCATAGAAGCATCACAACCCCAATCTTAACATCAAATTTGTCCTAGCTTAGATGTGTACCTTAACTTCTTCCAGGTGCCACAATCTGATTTGGCTTCTTGATGAAGGCATCATAAGTTTTAGGAAAATGCTTTATATCCCAAAAGTGAATCCCAAATGATGTGGCCCATGATCTAACCATTATCCTTTTTAGCAAATTCTTTATTGATAATAAATGAATACTTAGGATTCATTTGGGATGTTTTTTGGGGACAAACTTTTGAGATATATAGCATTACTATAAGTTTTTGGATACTGATGAAAGACTTAAAAACCCAAAATCCTCACAGAAACTTCATTTATTGGTAAGTGGTCAAAATATACCCTTTCTATAGTTCAAATAATCAACGTACAAAGAATATGTAAACAAGATTTAAGAAGTAAACTTCCTAGAAAATTTATCCAATAATAAAATATACTTCTCTAGAAAGCCTTGTAGATGGCTATGCACCTTCAAGTGATCAAGTTTCTCTACTACACCAAGGTATGTGCCAGGGAATTCAGTATTGCTTGATTCATGCCTCGTAAACCCACGAACATGCATTTCATATATTATAAGATCTCTTTGTGGGTACTTCAGAGGCAAATCTCCCTCCCAGTCAAACTGAAACATCAAATGGACGAAATATTAAATGAATTTTGAAACAACAGTTAAAGGCATAGATATCAAATAAGAAAGCAAGTTTGAAACTGCATGGAATTCTGAATTGTCAAAGTTGGTAAGCTAAGAGTACAAAATCATTCTTTTGAACAACAGAATCAACAAATAATAAATCTAAATGTAGAAAAATAATACATGCACTAGTTTCTAGTTCTAAGGAAAAAAAAAAAAAAAACAAGAAGAAAGAACAAAAAAGGGACACTTGCACGAGTCAGAGTTTCCATTTTGGGGAACAAAAGCAACAGATAAAGAAATGAGAAATAAGACCAAAAATAATGTAAAAACAAATTGAAATTGCAAATTAATCACTAAAGAATGTTCTTTATTCATTAAAGCAAGATCTTCATGCATGAAAGGAAGGTAGCCACTAGATTGTAACTGAATGAACTAAGCCTATCAGAAACTAGACATGTTTCCATTACAAAAAGTGTTGTGACGGCTAAAATATGCCAAGAACTGTTAGTAATAGATCACATACAATGATAAAAGAAAATTACACTAATAAGAAAGTTTTAGTTTGAACTTTGAAGTGAGATTTATATATATAATTCAACCAAAAAAAAAAAACTCTGGAATCTGGATGATAACTACACATGCTAGAAAAATATACAAATATATGTTCCTAATGAAAACCTCAAGGATTATACTTCTAGCTGAACAAGAAGACGTCTTATAGTAAAGTCGAAATAGAAGGATACAGGAAAGGATAATTTCCAAAGTGAAAATATCATTGCAAGCTCAAAAATAAGAGAAAGTGAGAGAGGCGTGCCAAAGAATGCTAAACAGCTAGTGTCCCGACATTGAACATAAAGAATGTATTGTTAGATACCAAAATTGAAGAAGGAAATGTTTGACACATCAAGGCAAGTTTTCCAACACTTCATAATTAATATTATAACAAGATATCTCTAGTTTTCTATCCACATCGACTTTTGGAAGTTTAATATGAATTAAAACAAAAAGGATATATAGAATTATTAAAAAAAAAAAAAAGAAGAAGAAGAAGAAGCAGTTATTAAAGTGCAAGTAGCTATAAATATTTATTAAGTACCTCATCGTCAGGAGAAATATTTATTAAATACCTCATCGTCAGGAGAAGGTATCATGCAGGCCATTCGGGGCCAGCAATTGCCCTCAGGTCCCAAAACACCAAAATCCCCTCTGCTTATTACTGCCTACACAAATGAAAGAAAAATCAGTGCCCTTACCCTTGAAAACCAAAAAGCAAGTCAGTAAAACACATTCATAAATTTAGAATCTGGACACATGCTCTATAAAAAAAATGAATGAAAACTAGTATAACATTCCTAATGAAAATTTTCACATATTTTAAACAAATAAATGCACTTAGACAGGCCACAAACTTTTGCATAAGGATCCAACAGTATCTGAGAAGCATTGTAGTAGTGTCCTTCTTCAGGAGAAAACTCTCCATCAAATTTATAGCCATATAGCATATCTTTAAAGTCTCCCTTCAGAAACACATGCCACGCATCTCCAGTTTTATTTTTCAATGGATCAAGAGAGATCTGCTCAGTCACTCTATTCTGCATCAGATACAAGGCAACGATTAGTTCTATATGCATTTGCCAATCAAGATAATTAAAAAAGTGAAACTAAATACACGAAATCCACCCAATTCTTCCAATTCTTGCAGGATCCTGCTTTGGACGTACCTCATAATTTAAAAATGACCTCCATTAATTATGATATATATTAACTCCGTGAAATAAACTCAATTAAATTAAACCAAAAAAGAAATCAGAAAAAGTATGGAATTCAAACATACTGAGTTTTAATATGACACCCAACTATCAAATAAGTAACAAAAATCCATATAATACATCCACTTGCCAAGGACGGTGTCCCATGGTTACGAAGTGCATCGATATTTTTACATAATACACAATAACGTAATGATTAAGCAAGTCATGTCCAAACTTTGTGGGATTAGATATATGAAACTTATTAAGTCAATTCATTCCATAAACAGTGATATCATTAACAGATATTCGAACTCTTTTTTTGCACCTACAAATGCAGTATCTTGCATCCATTTCGAACGCTTTTCGAGTATGCTATTTGCACCACCCTGTCCCTGCCCATCAGTTGGAATACGTAGAGCAATGAATTACTCTCTCTCTCTCTCTCTCTCTGCATTGGGTAATATCCTATCTCCACACAAAGCAAATTCCAAATTCAAATCCAATTTTCAGCTATTCACCCTGTTGAAAACCAAATCCTAATAATATTCTAATATCCAACTATGGAATTGAACGGTTCAGTGTATTTTACATAGCATTTGTATGATTTAAAAGTATTTGGAGAGATCAACAAAACGCTTATTATAACATCAGTCATGTGGATTCAAAATACGCCACTATTTCTAATTTTTCATTATCATTTGCATTAATGATTGCCATTTTCATAATACCCCATTTACAATGACAAATGTGCACAGAAGATTCTATACAAAACAAAATGGAACAATTCAAATTCCTTGCAAGAACTAATTCACTAATTTACTCACCTAATATGGGAACGCAAAATATCATTAATGCTGAGCTAAAGAGCCAATAATTTAAATTAAACAATTTACCTCCTCCAAATCAGAGAGGCTGATTAAACATAGTGTAGCAGAAATAGCATTGCTTGAATGAACCACAAAATTCACTCCATCGTCACGAGCCGTAGCACCAAACGGCGTCGGATAACCCTCAAGAACTTCAAACTGCCGCAATCTCGGCTTCTCGACCACTACAGTTTCCACTTCAGCTCCACCATCTCTTGCATTAACAACCAAAGACTCTAGTTTGGAAAAATTCTTAGAATCTCTCGCGATCATATCTATTCTCAAAGTGTTTCTCTTTTGCTCCTGAACGGTTCTCTTCACATTCCACCATTGAAGCTTATGAGAAGTAAGCTTAGGAGGAGCATGTAGAAGACATGAAGAACAGTGAGTTATCTCCATTAGCTCTGAATAACTCGGAGCTCAGATTTCTTCATGAGATTCAAACGCTTTCCATATGTATGTGTGTGTACATAATATATAGAGAGAGAGGGAGTAGGAATTCAAGGAACAGTATGGGTAGCAATGCATATGAACATGAGAGAGAGGAAGTGGCACGGTAGGGATACAGATAAAGACACACTGAGCTAGAGAGAGAAACGGAGAGAGAGAGAGAGAGAGAAATCTGATCTGAGGTTTGTGGTTTTCGTTATGAGAGCTTGAACGAGCCTTTTGCCATTTTTGTTTACATATAATTGTCTGTGTCACGTTTCCTGCAACTTCAATTGGGTTTGTATTTGTATCGTCTCTCGCTTTCCGATTCAATACACTTAAGGGGGCGTTTGGTTGGGTGTAAAGGGTTATGTAATGTAATATGAGATTTACATAGCTTAAATCATGTTTGGCGCGTTGTGGAGCGCATATAATCCATTTTATGAGTGTAATCTATCATGAAGAAATTACTTTTTCCCACTCAACTTTCTTTTTCTTTTATTTTTGTCTTAAGGGACAAAATATTTTTGGACATTTTATGGAAATAAATTCGTATTTTTGCAACAATTGTGAAAAGAGTGATTCTATTGCCATCCACTCATATTGCTAACGGCACCCATCAATTAATAAAAAAATTTATTACTATTATATTCACGTGTAAATTTACTATTGAGGATAATATTAGATAAATTAAATAAATTAAAATAAAACATATTACTTAAGGCCGGCAAAATTAGCCCATACCCATTTACTGATCCAATCCCATTTAGTATTAATGGGTACGGTTGGTACATTTTAATAAATTGGTCATAATTGGGCCATCCAATTAAACCAATTTATAATTGGGCTGGATATGGGTAACCTGTGGGTACCCAACTAATTAAAATACTACATATATGATGCTAGTCGGTCTGCTCTCACATTAATAAGGCGTGCAATGACTTTCTTAATTGTAAGACTGAATACAAGCATCAGTAGACAGCACTTAAGCTAATTTACAAAACTAAACTGAAAGAGTGTGTGTGTGTATGTATGTATGTATGTATGTATGTATGTATATAGGAATTATATTATAAGGTTTAACTTATTCAAAGTAAGATGATTTGCCTAGAACCAATTGCAATAGAGATTTTGAAAAACTGACCGTTGGATTAGATAGACTACTTATGAATTTCACGCTCGCCAAAAATCACAGCGATCCAACAGTCGACTCTAAAAAAAATTGACTAGAAAAAAGTGGTAATATTTTGAAAAACCTCAAACCTTTTTTTTTTTTTAAAGTATGATTCACTTTTTTTAAGTTGTTTTATTTTGAAGTTCGTGCTTTTATTCAGCTCTGCGATATTAAACGTCAATCAATGTTCAGATAAGGGTAATTGAATATATTACTATGTTCAGTCACCCCAACCGAACATATAAAAATGTTCAGCAAGGGATGTTGAACATTACAGAATATTCTGTCATTCCAACCGAACATATAAAAATGTTCAGCAGAGGATGTTGAACATTACAGAATGTTCAGTAGGCACTAGTAGAATATCATCTTATGTTCAACAGTCATCAGCCGAACATATTAGAATAATTAGCACGCTAAGTTAAAACATATTTCAAAATGGTTCACCTGCTTTCTCTTCATAGAGTAAATAAAATAAACTTCTTTGTGGGATAAATGGTGGAATGGTTAGATTGCTCTCTTTGTGAAGTAAAGAAAACAAGCTCCTTTTTGGATGGAAATAAAAATATATATATATATTTGGGATTTTTGGTATTAGGTGAGTGTAAAAAAGAAACTTATGTTTAAAGTTTGGTTGAGTTGCAGTTAGTTTGAGTATTATAGAGGATGTAGGTAACAAAAATTATATTTTAAAATTTTATCCGTGAGCGTAGGTAGCAAATGGATACCACTAGCAATATGGGTGGATGGCAATAGAATTACACTTATGAGAATGAACCCGAGTTATTAATATTTCCAAAAATGCACTTATAATCATTTTTTTGGACAAAAATACCCTTTTGTTCAAATTTTATTCCTATTCCCCACAAATACACATGATCTCCAAATATATATATATATATATATATATAATCCCCAAAAATACACATAATATCCAATCCCTACATTTAATTAGAATCCCCAAAGTTGTTAGGATCCCCAATCCCTTAAGTTGACCGTTAAAATGGTATAACAGTACTTTTTTAAATCTCATGAGGGCATTTCCATCCAAAAAAAATATTTCCATAAATATTAGTAAAGCGGGTTTATTTTTGTAATTATTGCAAAATATTGGTTTATTTTTGTAAAATTCCCAATATTTTTTAAAGTAACTTAGGGTGATGAAGAATAAACAAACTTACCCATTTATTCATAATTTTTTTTAAAAAAAAATAGGATAAGATAAATTATAGTTTTTTTTTAAAAAAAAAATTAATGTACTTGTACTTTATCTTTAACAATTTTATTAGGGCAAAGCATCTTTATAATTTTATGCGATTGGCAAAATAGTACAGTACTTTAACCCTTCGTAGAAATGTAAATTGATGTCAAACTATTGACCCATATGTAACTCAATGGGATAATGTGTAATTTTAAATTAAATTATACAAGTTTAAAATCAAATTAAGCAGACCAAAGGATTGAAGTGTGATTTAAACCAAAAAAAACCAAAAAGAGTTAACTCTCTCTCTCTCTCTCTCTCTCATGGGCAATCTAGCTCTCCCCCATTACTGATTTTGAATATCCATCAATGGGATAATGTGTACTTTTACTTTCCTTTCCCTTTCAATTTGATGAAGCTTCAATGTAAAAAGCATCACCAAACTGCAATTAGAGTCTAGACACAAGGATTTATAGCATTCTTACCTCAATTACATTGGCAGTGAAAATGAAAAACAAGCACTAATTATAATAATGATGCATGGCCTCAACCTCAAATCAACTTGGTTCAATTATATTTCATGCTCCATCAGTTGACTTGGTAGAATTTCATTATAATTCATCCTGCTGATTATTGATCGCCTGCAACCAATAAATTCTTGAGAAACACGTTCCATGGTTGGTCTTGATTGTGGATTAGTACGCAGGCATGCAAGTGCCAACATCACCACAAGAATGACATCCTCAGCAACTTTTTGTTGGTTTGCAGGCGATGAAAGCCGATGATCACACAAATCCTTCAACAAAATGAATTTTGTAGAAGATGATGATGACGACGATGATGAGTGAAGCTCTCCAGGATGTATCCCCATTATTATTTCAAGTGCCACTACCCCAAAGCTATAAACGTCGCACTTTTCAGTCACTACCATTGTGTAAGCTAGTTCTGTAGAAAACAGAGGATCAAATGTTATTATATAGAAAAATGTTTGGTCTTTATAATCTATTTTCACAGGAAACTATTACTTTGGCAATATGAAGTATGTTGGAAAAATTTTATGTTAAAAATCCCATATC
>JAESVK010000140.1:98021-131863 GCA_017140935.1 Hamamelis virginiana | reverse complement strand
AAAGTTATAGTGATCTGTGATCACTTCTTCTTTGATCTTTGGTCTTTAGGAAGAGCCAAAGTTATAGTGATGTGTGATCACTTTTTCTTTGATCTTTGGTCTTTGGGAAGAGCTAAAGTTATAGTAATCTGTGATCACTTCTTCTTTTATCTTTGAGAAGAGTCAAAGTTATAGTGATCGGTGATCACTTCTTCTTTAGTCTTTGAGAAGAGCCAAAGTTATAGTGATTGGTGATCACTTCTTCTTTGATCTTTGGTCTTTGGGAATAGCCAAAGTTATAGTGGTCTGTGATCACTTTGGCTTCAGCAGTTTTTTTTAACCGATTGTAGATTAGAGATTGTTGGATACCGTAATATCTGAAAGAAAACTCCTTCCTTGACTGATCAAGTCAGGAACATTTTATGCCCCCCGATCACCACGATCGATTTCACCGAGAATTGAGTTTCCCACTGGCCCAACATCCCTTGGGACTTATATAATTTAGATTATGTTGTTAGGCCAAAACAAAGACAACATACCGATCAGAAAATAATTACCAAATTAACAATCTTAATCTGATAAGAAAGCATAAGAGTAGAGGATATATTGATCTGGGAATATGAAAAATTAGCACACCGATAAATATCACAAGCAAATATTAAAGAAATCTCACATAAATGAAGCAATTAACATAGTTGGATAGATTATATGAAGATGAAATTTTCATTGCAATGAAACAAAAATTCATACAATGGCATAGGGTCGAGTCTTTGAGAAGAGCCAGGTCGAGTGGCATTCCATAGGTGCTTCAATTGTTTACTATCAGGATAGGTATGCCAGTGTATCTCCGGTCAGGTGAAGTGCTCCACTTTGAACGGGCCCTCCTAGTTGGGCTCAAGCTTGCCTGAATTGAGGACCGCTTTAAGAATTAGGTCGTTAGGTTGGATCAGCTTGTAATATGTGCATCACTACTGATAGATCGGTGATCGGAATGTCATCATGCCCCCAAGCAAAGAGATCCTAATTGGCTGTTTAGAAAAGCGGTAAGATCGATCTTGAGGTGATCGGGTAGCTCAGAGCCTATCAGTGTAGTTTTTGGATTGATCGGTGGGATGAACCTGAATGTCTATCAGGTCTCCAATCTTCCATTTCATGCTCGAGCCCTATTGATTGCTATTGATTTTGGTCAGGTTGACATTCCCCCACTCTAACATGATGCTAGGTGCGGGTGGAGGGATCTGTTAAGTAGGAAACAAGTGGGCAAGAGGTGTGATCGGTGATCGGTGATCGGTGAGTTATCTTCACGAGCCAAAGCAATATTAAAACATGATCTAGCAAGAGCCTGATCATCCTTCACTTCCCATGTTCCATGATTGGTAGGAAATTTTTAAAGACAAATGGAGGGTAGAAGTAGCTGGGGACAAAGTTGTTCAGCGAAGGTTGGGGGCAGATATGGTAGAGGTCATCTTCTTCATTTGTTTTTTCATGTAAAAGATCTGGCGTTGGACTGGATCATTGATCGAAGAAGACCCAATCTCATTTTGAGGTGGGAGATCCTCCGGTAATGTGGGAGATCATCCGGCAAGGTAGGATGTAAAGAGGGTCCAATGGGCAAAGTAGGTCCTGCTAGTGGTAGGAAAACCTGACCACTTAGGGGTGGTAGGGCGTTGTTGTGACCCATGACCGTAGTGACGAGGTCATTTTCATTGTGGGCTCCGGAGTGAGTGACCACCATTGTTTCAGTTGAGTAGGGTTAAGTATAGAGAGAAGAGCACCGAAAGAATGAATTTTAGGGTCCCAAGGTGGGCGCCAAACTAATGATGTCAAAAATAGGTAAGAGGTCGGTTTTTATGAGTTGGAGAGTTGGCTGGATTGAGCTCCGACGAATGAACACCGGTGTGGTGTTCTCCCTACAAAGCTCCGACGAACAAGTTAGTTCTCAGAGTAAATGCAAAGAGAGAGTGTAATAAATGAGGTGTTTTTCACTTACCTCTTCAAGAGACGTTGGGTAGGTATTTATAGGATGGTCATGGATATGGCCACTTGAGTGTGATCTTGGCATTAATTATTCACCGCAGGTTGATCAGACAGTCATTTAATGCTTGTCAGTCATAACAGGCTTTACTTTATCCAAATCAGTTGTTAGAGTTATCTATGATCATTTCCAAAAGTACAGCTGGTTCGGAACCGTCTTTAAGGGGCGGTGCAACAAGGTCGGGTGACGTCTCAGGTCGGGTGATCGGGATCCAACCAGACCACGTGTTAAGAGCAGATGAGGACATGCCTTAATTGAAGAATGAAGTCGGTGATCGGTTGTATATAGTAGATCGGGTCATGCTTTACTATGCCCGGGTCAGTTGTCATGGTCGTCTCGTAATCATTTCGAACGGAGAGGTGACTTTTGACTGTCCTTATCAAGTGATGTGGACTGATCGGGTGGTATCCGACAGGTCGAGTAGAATCAAAGCAGATCGGGTATCACTCGCAGGTTCGGGTAATTAGGCCCCGACCCGACACGTGTCGATCCATGAATAAGTGCGGATTTTTACCCTCTTCAATATATATATATATATATATATATATAAAAGTGTATAGTGTACTAGAAAATTGTAAGAAAATAGAAGTTTCAGTTTTTCCATAAGGCTTTTTTCTTTTTTTCTTTTTTGTAAAAACTGAAGGATATGTATTGGAAAAAAAATATATTTTCCGGCAAAAAATGATTTGTTAGGAATCACAACTTTCCTACCACAACCAAATGCAAAAAAGTAAAAGAAAGTGATTTTACTTTCCTTTTACTTTCCTTTTCCTGTCAATCACATGAAGCTTCGATGTAAAAAGCATCACCAAACTGAAATTAGAGTCTAGACAGAAGGATTTATAGCATTCTTACCTCAATTACATTGGCAGTGAAAATGAAAAACAAGCACTAATTATAATAATGATGCATGGCCTCAACCTCAATTCAACTGGGTTCAATTATATTTCAAGCTCCATCAGCTGACTTAGTAGAATTTCATTATAATTCATCCTGCTCATTATTGTTCGCCTGCAACCAATAAATTCTTGAGAAACACGTTCCATGGTTGGTCTTGATTGTGGATTAGCACGCAGGCATGCAAGTGCCAACATCACCACAAGAATGACATCCTCAGCAACTTTTTGTTGGCTTGCAGGCAATGAAAGCCGATGATCACACAAATCCTTCAGCAAAATGGATTTTGTAGAAGATGATGTTGACGACGATGATGAGTGAAGCTCTCCGGGATGTATCCCCATTATTATTTCAAGTGCCACCACCCCAAAGCTATAAACGTCGCACTTTTCAGTCACTACCATGGTGTAAGCTAGTTCTGTAGAAAACAGAGGATCAAATGTTATTATATAGAAAAATGTTTGGTCTTTATAATCTATTTTCACAGGAAACTATTACTTTTGCAATATGAAGTATGTTGGAAAATTTTTATGTTAAAAATCCCATATCAAAGAAATTGAAAAACTAGTGAATTGATGGATCTTTTTTCCTGTAGGTAATAGCTCCAAATGGGATATGGACTTGGTCATGGCCTGTCCAGGCTAGAACCCCATTCTGCAGCAAAGCAAGAATGTTTCACCCACACAAAGTGCGTGGATTGGAATCTACAATCTAAATGTCAATTTCAACTTATTGTCCATTTTTACCAAAAGAAAGAAAAAAACCAACGATTAGCCTTTGTTTGGATCTTGGAAAAGTTGAGAGAAAAGAAAGGAAAAAGTATTAAAAGTGCTTTGAAAAAGGACTGTATCTTTAAACAAATTTTACTATTTTCCTTTTCCTTCTTTCCAATGCCCAAACAAAGCATAAGTGTTTGTGTGTTCAGCACTTACCTTGAGCAATATATCCATAAGTGCCAATTGCAATCGTTCGATTGGATGAATCATGACTTAGCAATCTCGCGGTTCCAAAGTCAGCAATGCAAGCCTCAAATTCTGAATCCAGTAAGACATTTTTGGTTGATATGTCTCGATGAATTATTGGAGGGTTGGAGTCATGATGCAGGTAAGCCAAAGCATTTGCTATTCCTTTGATAATGTTAACCCTCTTATTCCAATCTAATTTCACAGCTTCAGCATCACTGTTTAGCATACGAGCTAAGCTTCCCTTTTCCTTGTACTCATAAACTAGAAATTTGCACCGCGGGTGAGAACAAAATCCATGGAGTTTCACAATATTTCAATGCCGGATTTCAGTTAGTGATTTTACTTCATTCCTGAAACTTCTCTCATCAGCTAGCTCACCACCTTGGATAAGATGAAGTTTCTTGACAGCAACAACTTGTCCTGATGGCAAGTCAACCTTGTAAACATTTCCATGACCACCTGAGCCAATGCAATATTTGACGTCAAAATTCTCTGTTGCTTCAACAATGTCTTCGTAAGCAATCTTACCGTCAAAGTTCCAAATCGAAATAAGATTACCCATTCTTGTTTCCCTTCCAATCGCGTGGATATTTCTTGCTTTTTTCTTAGAGATAACTCGAACAACTGCATATGCAAGACTTAAAACACCTAGACCAGAAAAAATGGGAAGGATGACTCTAAGCAATCTTGCCTTAAAAGTTGACCTTTTATGCTGTAAATCACAGGGTTGCAGGCCTCGGACATATCCACACAAACCTTTGTTATCTCTAAAAGAGTCTAGTGTTGCATTTTGGAAGGCTTTGTTATAAGGAAGGGGACCTGTTAACTTGTTATACGACAAATCAATGGATGACAACGAAGTCATCTGGCTGAAAGAAGAGGGGACATTGCCAGAGAGCTTATTATGAGATAGATTCAAACTTCTCATCATTGTTAGCGTTCCAATTTCCGATGTTATTCTCCCTCCAATCATGTTTTGACTGATATTTAGTACAAGAAGGGAAGATAATTTGGCAATCTGAAATGGGATCACCCCATCAAAATTGTTCTTGCTTAGATACAGATATTGAAGTGCGGAGCTGGAGCTACCAACCAATTGTTCAAGAATTGGTCCACTCAGGTTGTTTCTTGAGAGATCAAGGTACGACAAACACTGGACAAACCTTTGAAATTCTTGCGGTAACTGGCCTGAAAGTTGGTTGTCATCTAAGCTCAAACTGAACAGGGAATGCATTCCACTCAATTCCTTTGGTATCTCTCCATCCAAGTGATTTGAAGAAAGGTCAAGTAACTGTAATTGAGTTAACTTGCCAAATTCTGGAGTTATTCTGCCACTTATCTGATTACCATGGATTTTCAGACTCCATAAGCTTTGGCATTTCCCCCAGTCTCGCAATAGCTCACCATATAAATTGTTGTAGCTCAAATCTACTGTCGAAAGATCTGAACATTCTTGGAAACCTTCTGCTATGTTCCCCACTAACTGGTTTCTTTCAAGATTAATTTGCTTCAATTTTGTGCAGTTCCTTAATCCTGATATGGGGCCTGTTAAAAGATTGCTGCCTGCAGTAAGCTCTGTGAGCGACCCGCCTTGACATATTTGTGTGGGTAAGTTGCCAGAGAAGTAGTGATTTTCCAATGCAAGAAATGCCAAAGATGGTAAGCTGACCACTTCTTGAGGTATTGAACCATATAATTGATTATTTGAAAGATGCAAAAAGACTAATTTGCTGCAATTTCCAAGACTCAGAGGAATTGAACCTATAAAAAAATTGAATCTCATTAATAATTGGCTTAATTACAACCAACCCATTAGAGGGTTTATATAGAGAACAACAGTAAACAATGATACATAAATAAGGAAATAAAAATAAATCAAATTCTAATTTTCCTTCCTTGATGTAGTCTTTTTATTTCAGGATATGGACTGAAATAAGTCAATATAAGTCAATGGAAGGAGAATGAGAGAATATCATGGATGGGGAAATATCAAAGAATTTGATTTATTTTTATTTCCTTATTTATGTGTTTCCTTGATTGCTTAGTCCTCTTGATTTATTTCCTCAGTAGAACCAATGAGATCATTATGGCTTAAAAATAGACTGGTCAGGTTTGTTAGTTGACCAAAGTTGAAGGGATGGTGCCAGTAAGTTGGTTCTGTTTAAAATCTAGCTGATCTAGATGTTTCAAATTTCCCAATTTTGATGGGATTGACCCTGATAACTAATTCTTGAAGAGTAAAAGAAGGTTGAGGTTGATTAAACCACCAAGATTTTGACAAAAGAAAAAAAAAATTACCAAGAACTGGAGGAATACTTCCAGTGAGCCGAGATTAATTGTTTCTTTGGATCTAAATTGAAGTGATTTTGGTCAAGTTGGTGAACAAAATGGACTAATTAATGTTATTGAATTATCAGAAATATTGAGTGAGATTTGCAAGGGAGTTGAGTAGCTTACCAGAAAGA
Organism: Hamamelis virginiana; assembly: GCA_017140935.1. Taxonomy (NCBI): domain Eukaryota; kingdom Viridiplantae; phylum Streptophyta; class Magnoliopsida; order Saxifragales; family Hamamelidaceae; genus Hamamelis; species Hamamelis virginiana. Next base: position 125,522 of record JAESVK010000140.1, on the reverse strand, counting down.
GAATTATTAGCCAGATCAAGATAGACCAGTTCTGAAAGAGTTCCAATTCCATTTGGGATTGATCCACTAAGTTTATTTCTGCTGAGATCGAGCCGGACCAGGTTATGGAATGAGGAAATGGTCAACTTGTTAAGTTTGCCTTGCATGCCTTTGTTTTGCAGGTTTATCTCCTGTACATGACTGCCAATGTCATCACAAGCAATTCCATACCAGTTGCATGGGGTAGAAGCAATGGTTGTAATGGCCCAAGAATTAAGAAAGTATGGGTGGATGATTGTGTCTTTCCATTTGAGGAGAGCCTCAGTTTCTTCTGTTAATGGATCTGTTATTGCTGCTGCTGCAGCAGCAGCAGCAGCAGAGAAACAAGTGAAGAGTAACCATACAACTACTGTTGGTGCCAATGCCATCAACATGCTCATTAACTCAATATGATGATTCTTGATTTTGATAGCCAAATTAAAGTAGCTTGGATTAATTTTGAATCTTTAAAAGCCAGAAAGAAAGTGCTAATGAAGTAATAATGCACTTAGTCATTATTACTAAAGGCAATGATAGAAGTTAAGTGCATATATATATATAGGCTTTGAACAAATAATTAATGTAAAGGGGCAATTGACATAATTACTTGGAATACTTTTGACTTTGAATTGTTCTAAAGCTGACCTGGCGAAGGTTTGAGCCCCATTTGATCACAATTCTTCTTCTTGTTCCCACTTCTTTTTTATTGACAGTTGATTTCTAATATTTTTATTTTCATGTTGCATCTGACTTCTTTATCATCAACCATTTATTTGAATCTAGGTTCTAGCTGGCTGGTTGGCTTGAACCCACTCCAACTTGATCCAACCATTTATTTTGCTTTTGGCCTCCATTATTAGTGTATAATTCCTTCTTCACAACTAAACTCCCAAGTCCTAACTTTTTCATAATATTGTATTTTCCATATGATATAGTTATTTTTCAATTTATTATATAAGACTCAAGAGAAAAAAGAAAAACATATTTTTCTACATAATATATATATATATATAAAGAAAATTGTACATTATTAAAAAAAAAATTAAAAAAAAAAAACCTAAATTCTTACTAAGTTTAGAAATTACAATTATACATATACATAGTATGCCCCCTCTATGAAAATTTGCTAGCTCCACCCTGGGTGTATGGGGAAAGGGTTAGGATTGGATTAGGTCTTGATGTAGAATCCCTCCAATATGATAAAAAAGTAAGTATATAAATAATTAATTATGATATTAGAAATAAATCATTGATTTAGTGGGTAGAGGGATAGATACATATTCTTTTTCTTTTGCCTAATTGTAGAAGTTTACCTCTATCCAAAAATCTCCTTAATTCTAATAAATGGGTATTAATGCACTTTCATATACTCGAACTCAAAATAAAGAAACATGCACCAACAGACCATCGGCAGGATGGATAAATATTCTAAACAGGGGAACAAAAGGCAAAAGTTACTTTGGTAAATACAACAAATGGGGCTTAAGTTATAGATTCTGGGTTCCAATATAGCACAAGCCCAAGCCCAAGCCCAAAAGGAACTTTGGTAAATACACCAAATGGGGCTTAAGTTATAGATGTTGGGTTTAAATTAACATACAAGCCTAAAGTGGGCTTTCAGTATGAAGTTCATTTTTTTTAGATTTTTGTTTATTAATTGATCTGCTGTCTTTTTTCGCCCTACTTTTGTTGGGGCTATATTTTTATACATCCCAATCTATAAATAGATTGTAAATCAAAGAGATCAAGTTCTTGTTTCCTAAGGGCTTGAGGGCCTGTCAAGATTAAATTGGTACAAGTTTCATTTTTTTTTTTTTTTTTTTTTTTGGGTCCTTAAGGAAGCTTGGTGGGGCTTATGAGATGCACAGTATTACGAAAGCCGGATTCCAATCTAGGTATCTAATACAACCACCGAAAGACTTTATAAGTAGGCTAGCCAATATCTTTAGGTTTCACTACTTTCAATCAAAATTTGAAATTATTTATTTAAGCTTTTGGATATCCAGTTACTTATAATATAGATGAGCTTAGAGTTAGTTTCTGTAATTAGGGCAAAAAAAAAAAAAAAAATAGAAATAGAAAAAAATTACAGTTTGACCCTGATACTATTCACGAAAAATAAATAAATTATACACATGATTATATATATAAATAAACATGAGCAAACCTATTGGATAACGTGTTGTGATTTCTCCTTGTCCATTTTTATATATATAAATGATTGGAGTTAGGGTTAAAAAATGATTCCCCCATTCTTGAGTCAAAATTGGGTTGAGTTGGCTTGTGTATTCCATCTCCGAAATTGATTACTTTAATATTATTTATTTGACATTAATCAGGGTATAAACAAAAACTCCATAATTAATCATGATCCTAGCTAGGACGTGGAGTACGGATTCAATTTGATACTAAAATCAAAGCATTTGGATCCAAATTAACAAAAGAATAAGACAATTACAAAAGTTAAGACAATTACAAAAGTTAAGGCAGGATTTCCTAATTACATTGTATAAGTTGCATGTGCGCAGGCGGAATTAGAGGGAAGGGAAGAGGGGACATGGCCGCCATGACTTTTTGGAATATATATATGTTGTAAATGGGTCTCGCATGATATTGTCTGCTTTGGCACTACTGGGTCTCACGGGTTTAAAACATGTCAAACTAGGTGAAGGGTCACCCCCCATTTAAATCCGCTCAGTGGATTGTGTGGGAGCGATGTGGGATCTTCATGATCACAACACACACCCCCCATCACGATCGTGCTGATAATGTGTTGTAAATGGGTCTTACATGATATTGTCCACTTTGGCACTACTGGGCCTCATGGGTTTAAAACGCGTCATACTAGGTGAAGGGTCACCCCCCATTTAAACCCGCTCAGTGGATTGTGTGGAATCAATGTGGGATCTTCAGAATCACAGCAATATATATATTATAAGGGATACTATTATAAAGTGTACTCTACACAAAGTTGCCTAAGATGACCTAAATAGGGCCAAATGTAGAGCATATTTTGAAAAAGAGTAATACTATATCGTTGCAACGAATCACTACAAGTATCGCTACAAGAGATAAATGAGGATAATTTTGAAAAATTACAAATAGGTAGTTTTGAAAATTCACAACATTTGTCTCTTGTATTGATAGTTGTAGTGATACCTTGTGACTGTATAACATTTTTCTTTGAAAAACTGACCATTAGATTAGATGAACTGCCTAACAATTTTATGTTCGCCAAAAATCACAATGATCCAACGGACGGTTTTTGATATATGTCACTGTGAAAAATTGTGATAATTTTTGTTCTTCAAAATATCGGCATTTTTTCCTAGTAAGTTTTTTATTATAAACCAACCGTTCGATTACTGTGATTTTTTACGAACATGAAATTGATAAGCAGTTCATCTAACCTAACGATCAATTTTTCAAAATATAATATACATTTGACCCTAAAGATCGGCACCCATGATATAACAATAAAATCGAATGAACAAATTAGAATTAAAATTTTGGAAATGGATTGAGGCAACCGTCGAAAAGAGAGAAAGAAGAAAAAGAGAGCACATTAGAGAGAATGTTAAAGAAAGAGAAAGAATTTCGGCTAGGGGCTCACACAAACATCATGAATTTATATTTTTACCTTCCTCAATTAAGGTGAGAACAATTCATTTTTTACAAAGTTGTTTAGAGCAAACTTGAATAATATATATAATAATCTAAAAAGGGTTTAAAATGAGAGAGCTATACTCAATTGAATTTTAAGGAAAAATAGGACCTCAAAATAGGTTATTTTGAACTATATACCACGGACTTTAACAAACTTTTATGGATTATACTGAATTCGGATGGAAATATTATCTAATCTTTCGAATCCTTGGATTGAATACTATCATTGCCAAATAAATTTATATGAATTTTTATGGTATTGCAATTTTGGTACTAATATTTTGTAAAATTACAATTGTACACATTATAAAAATGATTATTTTGCGCCACTTTCATATATTAAAAAAAAATTGGTCCTACATTAAAATTTTGACCCCCTCGAGAAAAAATTCTGATTTCGCGCCTGTGTGCAAGCTCTTTTTAAGTCACTTGTGCGCATTTTTATTTAGTATATATATTGGTCCTAAAAGCCTTAGAAAGATGAAAATTTTAATTGCCTTCCACATGCAATTGTAGGTGGAAGGTTTTTTGTGCCATATATATCAAATTATACATTCAACAATTACTTGTACCCAAGCTAGAAAAATATGAAAGTGGCTCATACTTGTAATGTCATGTCATAACCTAACTTTTGATTCTTAGTTTCAACAAGATTATGACATTAGAAATAAATCATTGATTTAGTGGGTAGAGGGATAGATACATATTCTTTTTCTTTCGCCTAATTGTAGAAGTTTATCTCTATCCAAAAATTCCCTTAATTCTAATAAATGGGTATTAATGCACTTTCATACACTCGAACTCTAAATATATTCCCTCAAAATAAAGAAACATGCACCAACAGACCATCTGCAGGATGGATAAATATTCTAAACCGGGGAACAAAAGGAAAAGTTACTTTGGTAAATACAGCAAATGGCTTAAGCTATAGATTTTGGGTTCAAATATAGCACAAGCCCAATCCTTAAAGTGAGCTTGCAGTGTGAAAAGGAACTTTGGTAAACACACCAAATGGGGCTTAAGTTATAGATGTTGGGTTCAAATTAACATACACCCAAGCCTAAAGTGGGCTTTCAGTATGAAGCTCAAACACAATTTAGCCACATGAACTTGAATTAGCTGAAGTTCATTGTTTTTAGACTTTTGTTTATTAATTGATCTGCTGCCCTACTTTTGTTGGGGCTATATTTTTGTACATCCCAATCTATAAATAGATTGTAAATCACAGAGATCAAGTTCTTGTCTCCTAAGGGCTTGAGAGCCTGTCAAGATTAAATTGGTTCGTTTGTGAATTGAGGGTACAAGTTTCATTTTTTTTTTTTTTTTTTTTTTTTGGGTCCTTAAGGAATCTTGGTGGGCTTATGAGATGCACAATATGATGAAAGCGGGATTCAAACTTAGGTATCTAATAAATCAACCACCGAAAGACTTTTTATAAGTAGGCTAGCCAATATCTTCAGGTTTCACTACTTTCAATCAATCTTTGGAATTATTTATTTAAACTTTTGGATATCCAGTTACTTATAATATTAGATGAGCTTAGAGTACGTTTCTGTAGTTAGGGCAAAAAAAAAAAAAAGTTAGAAAAAATTACAGTTTGACCCTAGTACTATTCGCAAAAAATGCCAAAAAAAAATATACACGTAATTATAAATATAAATAAACAGAATGAGGATCATCTGCTTGTATTTGCTTGGTGTTTGAGTGATGTGTCATGATCTGGATTATCTGCACATCACTCAAGTAAAAAACAGAACATCCAGATCATGACACATCATCCAAGCATATCCAAGTCCAAACAAAGGATCCACACTCAAATAAAGATGAGAAAACCTATTAGATCACGTCTTGTGATTTCTCCTTGTCCTTTTTTATATACAAGAATGATTGGAGTTGGGTTCAAAAAAGATTCCCCCATTCTTGAGTCAAAATTGGGCTGAGTTGGCTTGTCGTATTCCATATCCAAAATTGATTACTTCAATATTATTTTTTTATTTATTTATTTGACTTCAATCAGGGTATAAACAAAAGCTCCATAATTAATTATGATCCTACCTAGGACGTGGAGTATGGATTCAATTTGATAATAAAATCAAAGCATTTGAATCCAAATTAACAAAAGAATAAGACAATTACAAAAGTTAAGGCAGGATTTCCTAATTACATTATATGGGTGAAACATACTTGTAATGTCATGTCATAACCTAACTTTTGAACAAGATTGGAAAGCATGTCATATCACAACCTAACCTGTACTCTGTATTTTTAAAAAAGTTGAACAAAATTTTGTGCACAAATCTAGCTGTGTGGGTCGAGAGTAAGAATAGTCATGTTCTTATTTACACTATGTTTGGATTGAGAGAGTTGGAGAGAAGAGAAGAGAAGAAGAGAAACTTATTCGTTTGGATTGAGAGAGTTGGAGAGAAAGGGGAGGAGGGGAGGAGGGGGGAGAGAGGGGAGAGAAAAGGGGGCTGATTTCGTTCTTTCCAAATCGGAGAGAAATAAAGAGAAAAAAAGAGAAAGGACTTTAGTGAGGGGTAGTTTTACTATTTTGCTATTTCTCTTGCTTCTTTAGCTTTTATTTTCTTTTTTATGTAAGTTATTACGGAGTAATTGTTTTCTCTCTTTTTTTTTCTTTTTCTTTATTCTCTTTTTCTACCAAATGATAGAAAACAACCATTATCCCAAATCCTCCTAAATTTACGAATGACTATCAATATATTTTCATGTACTCTGAATATAAAACATTTTCTTCTACCAACAAATTTTATATAGAGATTCATTAATAGCCCATGTGCCAGTGGAGCAGTCAAAGTATATACAAACTTGATCAATATTCCTACTCAAAATAAGACTACCATGAGGATTAGACCCTGAGAGCAAGTTGTTGGTCCAATCAATAGAAAATTTTCTCAAGAATTTCAATTTCTCTCTACAACATGACTTTCCGCTTATTAAATTTCGTTATCATGAGCTTGAGCTTCTTCCACTTCTTATGTTCACACAATACAATACAAATTAGTCATGATACAGACACCTAACTGTTAGATGAAGGACCACATCAGGGTTCTAGCTACCTTAGGAATTTTGTACTCAAAGCTCTTTAAAAATAATAAATAAGTACAAGTACTAATCACTTTTTGATTTTTGATTTTTGATTTTTTCAAATTAGTAATGTATGATTTTTTAATAAAAAAAAAGTAAAAAAATTTAAAGGTAATGTTTAATTTAAAGGTAATTTTAAAAAATGATAACATATAAAATGCGCAAATCTCTCCGTGAGCTAGAGAAAATTCCATTGACTCCCAACATGGTTTGAGGATATATATATATATGTGGTGAAATAATTTGGTCAGCTAATGCTGACTTAGATCTAATTCAGTTAAGATTTATGGTTGTTGGATCATCTCATGAATGAAGACTTTTTTAAGTGATGAGATGATCCAATACCTATAAGTGTTTAGCTGACTAGATCATTACTCTATATATATATGCCATTAGATCAACATACTATTGACAACAAGTATTTAATTACCTAAGAGTTTGTTTGTATAAATTACTACTTTTAGGGTTTTTACTTTTGGTATTAGAAATTTTTTTAAAATAACTATCAATGTTAATTTGCACTATCAAAACTTTCAAGCCTTTTACTTTTAAGTAATTAGTAAAACTAAAAATAAAAACAGATAATTTATTCAAATGGACCCTAAAGAAGCATCTATTCAAATTTGAAAAATAGCTTCTCAAAGCGGATCCTAATCCTAAATAATATAAGAGAAAATTATCCAAAAGTCTCATTTTGAATTCTTTTTTACTCAAATTTCCCATCATCTTTTCATTTTACTAAAAAGTCCAAATTTAAGTTTGTTTTTTTTTTTTTTTTTTTTTCACCCAAAAATCCAAACACCTCCAAAAAACTGATCTATGTATTAGTTTTCCAAACACTTCCAAAAAATTTATCTATACATCAGTTTTCTATAAAATGATCAGTTTTTTGTAATATTAAATAACAAACTGATGTGTGTTTCTCGTTAAAAAAAAATGGTTTTTTAGTAAAGTGAAAAGATGGCAGAATTTTTTTGGTAACAAAACTTATAAATAGGACTTCTAGATTAACACCCCATAATATAAAAAGTAACTCTTCAAATTTGAGAGTCACACACGTGCCATTGCATGGAATGCCACATACACGTATATTCTCTCTCTCTCTCTCTCTAACAAAATGCTACTTTTACTTTAGTCAATAACATGCCCTTAATAAATCCTTTTCCCTGGGCTTTTGGTACTGAATTATAATTCTATAGTGGAGTTCATTGGATTCAATTTCTAATTTAAAAATCTAAAAGTTTATTATAGGTGGAGAATCCAATATAGGTATATGAAGCGGAATTCGTTGGAGTTCATTATGTTCAGTTTCCAATATAAAAGCCTAGACTAATAGATAGAGGGCCCAATTCAGATATATGATACTATAACATAACTAATGGTCTGATACCATGATAAGTTTCTTACTTAAAAGTCTAAATTTATAGGTTGAGGGTCCAAATGAAAGAATGAGGATCCTCTGCTTGGGTTGGCTTGGTGTTTGGGTGATGTGTCATAATTTGGATCATCTGCACATCACCCAAGTGAAAAGTATAATATATAGATCATAACACATCACCCAAGCATATCCAAGCTCAAGCAGAGAATCCAAACTCTATATGAAACGGTCGTAATCCTTCTATTTAGGCAAATATGAGATGGAGAGATTCCATTCTTATAAGCATCTCCCCACACTTTCAACTAAGCGTGTTATGCACACGATTACAAGACGCGTGGGTGGGGAGTTTAACCTGGCTTTTTTACCCGACAAGAACTTTGGGAAGCGTGCGCTGAAAACAGCTTTTTAGTAATTAAACAAAAAAGGAGCCGTAAAAACTAAAAAGTGATTCAGTCGTAGATCCGTAAATCACGAACTTAAGGTACGGCGTTATGAAGTTACTCCACCGAATATCCGAAATTACTGCTTTGCCATCCATTTGATTGGCGGCTTGACAACTGAGCTTGGAGCTTTTTGCAAATGTAAGGTTTGAAAAAAACTTTTTGACAAGAATATGGTTGGCCAAAATAATTTTACAAAAGTTGATGAAGCCGTTGTTCCGCAATATATTAAGAAACCGCAATAGCGGCTTCAACAAAATCTTTTTTTTTTTTTTTTTTTGGATAATTTCACGTTTTACAGTTTTTTTATAGTCAGTTTTTCAGAAACCAACCGTTGGATCACTGTGATTTTTGGCAAGCATAATATACATGATTAGGGTATCTAATCCAACGGTCAGTTTTCTAAAATTTGCCCCGCAAGTGGCTCTACAAGAGAGCACCTGATGTAAGAAAACCGTCGGATCACTGTGATTAGGTGCTTTCTTGTAGAGCCACTTACGGTACAAATTTTAGAAAACTGACCGTCGGATTAAATACTTCAATCATGTATGTCATGCCTGCCAAAAATCACAATGATCTAAAGGTTGGTTTCTGAGAAAACTGACTGTGAAAAACTGTGAAACGTGAAATTATCATAAATAAATAAATAAAATTAAAAAAAAAAGAATTTTTTTGAAGCCGCTGCTGCGGCATCTTAATAAATTGAAATTTTAAAGCTGCTGTTGCGGCTACAATCACTTTTGTAAATTTTTTTTGCAGCAACCCTATTCCTGTAAAACAGTTTTGGTCAAACCATACTTTTGCAAAAAACTCCTAAGCTTGGCTTCCATAGTTATCATTCTAAAATTACTGCTTTACCCATCATTATTTTTATAACTCTTTCCTCATAAAATCAAGGAAAAATAACACTTCTCTTTCCTATTCCTCGTGTTTCTTAAATTATCAGATTGTATCAAATTATTTTATTCTATTAATTAAATTTTTTTTAAAAAAAATTGATGTTACGCTTGTTATTTTTCTATGCAGTATTTACCTTGAATTCCTAATGAATCAACGGGCATATCGGTGAAATTTCATGATTTTTTTCAATATATTTTATTTATTATAAATTTTATTTACTATAAGGAGAAAATAATTCATAAATATTCTATTATGTTAAGAAAAATCATGAAACTTCAAAGATATGCTTATAGACACATTAGTAGCTTAAGATAAATAATGTATAAAAATTAATAATAATAAAAAGTCCAACTTTATTTTTCAGGCGGAATAACTGACAGAACGGGATAATTTTGTACAATATAATAGCTAAGAAGCACATTGATGCAATCAAAGTCACATGAAGCACATGAAAACAACCAAAAGTTCAAGGGGGGCAAAGTATAATTTCCCCTAAAATCAAAATAGTGTAAATTTCGTATAAGAGTCCTTTTCTTGTAGGTACATACACATTTAATTAATTTTACACGAAGACTTAGATTTTTAGTCAATGTGAGATTGGTAATTTGAAAAACCAACCCTTGGATTAGATATTCTTCTCATCCATGTCGGGACATACCAAAAATCACAGTGATCTAACAATCGATTTTTAAAATAAGGAGTTTGAAAAACTGTAATACTCTTTATTCGTTAGATATTCACAATTTTCACAATAAGTATTGTAAAAACTGACTGGCAGATCACTATGATTTTTTTATGTGCGTGACATTTATGAAAAAAATATTTCATCAAACGATCAGTTTTTCAAAATACATATTCTACATACCGGTCGAAACTTTAAGTCTTCACATAAACTTATATGTGTACGTACTTATAAGAAAATGATTATTTCAGATAAATTTATTTCATTCGGAAAATATTTATAGATCCCAAATTTTCAATTCATATAACCTATTAATTTGAACTATTAAAATTCATTTAACCTTTTTAAGAAGTCTTTTTAAATTAATTGACATAACAATTAATTGTGATAACAATTCATGTCAATGATTGCATAAAATAGAATTTAAGTTAAGAGTTTAGTATGAAAAGAAAGATGATGTGAAAGATGACAAACTAAAACAATCCATCTAACACTACCAAATTTTTTTAAAAAATTATTCTCAATATTTTTTTCATAACTCTAAAATTATAAATTATTTCTATGCCAAACAATTCCCAAATTCCAATTTTACAACTATGATTAAATTATGAATTTTTTTTTAAAAAATATATAAAATATAAGAGTCCTAGTCATTTATTGGAGGGTCTACAACTGTAATCATGAAGCCTAGTACATGAGATTGGAACTCTCATATTTAAATCCGTACTACTTAAAAAAGTGAGAATTGCAGATAAAGTGATTGAAAGCTTGCCGTACGACATTTGCTGCTTCTCAAAACTTCCGTAACTTCTTTCCGTATCCTTCCGGATTTCAACTACCAAAAGACATTTATAACCCTACTCTCTTTTTTTATTTAATTTTAATCCATCTAGCATTATTCAAATTTATATTTATCCATTTTCTTATATATAAAATAGAATAAATTTATAAGAAAAGTATATTTATAGAACAAAGGCAAAATAACCCTTGGTGGGTAGTTCAGTGGCGGAGTAAGTAGAGCTAAAGGCGTATCAAGTTCTTTGGTCCTATGTTCGACTCCCATTAATGCTAATATCCGGAGTCACTGACCGCAAGGCGCAAGCTTTATTTCGAAAGCCTTGTTCGAGGTGCAGGATTTAATTTGGTGCGTGCAAACTGGCCCAGGATACATGTATATCCAAAAAAAAAAAAAAAAAAAAAAACAAAGGCAAAATAAAAATCAATCAAATTAATTTTAAGTTGATCAAATTTTTTAATTTGCTAAATAGTCCTTTTTTTTGTTCAAAATATTATTAGTTTTACTCACCTAACAATTTTAGTTTCATTGTGTTTCTCGAGTGGCAAGATTTTGAATTTAATTATTATTATTATTTATATTTGAAAACAATCCCAATAGGTTGCTCAGTTACATAATAGAGATAAACTATTTTAGTTTCAGTGTGGTTTTCCAGTGGTAAGTGTTTACATCTAATTATTATTATTATTATTTATTTTTTAAAACGGTTCCAATAGGTTTCTAGGTTACATAATAGGGATAACTTTATTCTTTTTCTTTTCCCTTGCATATAGTTAGGATATGGTGCACACTAATGCACATGCGCAATCTAAATTATCAGTGATGCACACGTATTGATGCGTGTAATTCACGGACGGTCTGAATGCATGTTATATATGCGCATCAGATCCATTTCTATATATATATATATATATATATATATGATGTTTATGAGTAATTAAAATACCAAACAAATATATACATAAAAATAAATAAAAACTTAGTAGGGCCATTACTCCAACATGACTCTTTAAAGTGTCTCCAATGGGAAGCTCCCATTTGGCTTTCTCATTTCCATATTTAGGAGTACTATAATGGTAATAAAAAAAAAAATTCCTTCCATATTTAGCACTGTTGTGTTATAATGAGGAGTCTTCATATCTGACATCATTGTACTTTATTGAGCTTTAAATTTGAGAAAAATTTGATATATACTATTTAAAAAGAGATTGTCATTACTAAAAAAATTCAAATATATGAAGCGTTAATGCCATTGCCAAATTTAAGAGCCACGAATGACATCTCATTGGAGTAAATTTTATTTGTCATGGCTCCTAAATTAGATAATGGAAATTCCAAATGGAAATCCATTGAAAATGTTCTTAATGATTATATCAACATGCATGTAGTCACTTTTATTGCATTTCTTATAGTTCCTCTCACATAGTAGTAAATTTAAAAAAATTAATAATAAATGAAAAAAAATGTACCTCGTTGATTTAGTGAGGTGTGAGCAAATTAGCCCAGAATATCAGTACAAAAAAAAAATAAAAAAAACAAAACCCCCCCCCCCACGGAAACAAAGCACCTAAACTTAAAAAATAAAAATATTAAACAAAAGCTAAGTACAGACAAGCATGAATTTTGTGAATCTACTGTTGCAGGAGGTAGAAGAAATCATCATAACAAAACAAAGTGGTGGGAATCTCATGAACACACTTGACTCTCTTGTTGGGGAATAATAATAGTAATAGATTAAAAAAATATGTTTTTCAGAAATATTTTCATACAACAGTTTTATGCTTCCACTGTACAGAAAATCCCAGCCATGACTTGACACATGGCCAACAACTACCTCTCAATAATTCTGCTGTCTCTTCCAATGCAGAGGTGCCCATTTTGGATTGGGCTTGATCTAAACTTTTGCTAAAAAGGCTGTCACATTATCAACACTTCTGAAACTGCTTTTTTTTTGTTTTTTGTCTGGGTGGAAAACACTTTTGAAATTTACTGGTAAGGCCAAAAGTAGAGTCAATACTATTGTAATACCAAAACCCAAAACCCCCAGAATGGAAATGTCATAGAAACCATTCAAAATGGGTTAAGAGGGGCCTTGGCAGAACTTTAATTAGAAAACAACCAACTATCTTTTCATAAATTTAACAACATTCAATTCCTTGGGTACATGGTTTTCATAGCTACATTAGATCCTAGGGCCTACCCACCCAACCCTTTTACTAGTAACACTGCACTAAATTTAGAACAAAAATGTAAAACAAAGAAAGCAAGAAGAATATATATATATATATATTTCCTAAACTATAAAAATCTACTCTACTCCAAATACCATATGGATACTTAAGTATCTTTTACATGCCACTAGATCAATGGGTCTTTCGCAAACAAGAAACAACTTCAGAAATTGGCCTTTGGATCAAAGAGTAGTGAGCGAAAATCCTAATTCGGCAAGCAAAGAGTTTTGGTTGTCTATTTTGGTTTTTGTTTTTTTTTTAATATTCATTTATGATAATAATTACCATTTCTTTGAGTTGTCTCATTAATAGAGATGAATGTATCTAGTATAAATTTATACAGACAACCAATAGCATTAAAGGTGAAAACTCATTATCTTAAATGTAACCATTAAAAAGGATGAAATGGTAATCATAATTGATTATGTAAGATTAATTTTAAAAATGTATGAAATTACTTTGTTTTAAATTTTATATTATAATTAGTTTTATTATAAGACAATTTTGCTGAATAATAATAATAATAATAATAATAATAATAATAATAAATTTATAAAAATAAATCTACAAACTTGAGATAGGGTTTGTAATTTTTTAACCAAACAAAATTTTATAAGTTGGACTCACTGCAATCATAATCATAACACTTTCCCCACCAACTCCCCCATAGCCATCACAACCACCATGCCACCACCCAAAATAATAAAAATTAAAAATTAAAAGTTTCAGTATGGCAACTAGGAGCAAAAGGTACAAATCCTTACACCAAACACAAATCTTTGAATATTTTTGAAAAGCCCAAATCACCTAAAACCATCTAGGCATTTATGACAACTCAAAATAAATTAAAATAGTCAAGAAATGCATATGTGTCGCAATATAATTGGATGACAAAAACAAAATTAATGCTTCTTAACAAGCAACAAGGAAAAAGCTAGGAGGAAGACATGGATCCAACAATCACCATTAAGCATAAAATTTTTCATTAATCTCTAAACTTTAATCATCATCATCATTAGCATCAGCATCATTGAAACATGTTGTTGCCCAAAAAAACCCTAAACAAAAAAAGAAAAAAAAAAAAACCTAAAAAGGAAATGTTCAACAACATCTCATTGAAACCCATCAAGCCACCATTAAATATTGGGTTCAAGGATGGTTAGAACCAAAATCCACTACTTCCAAATTAAAAAAAGGAAAAAAAAAAAGAAAAAAGAAAAAAAAGAGGCATCACATTGCCAATGCTTGTCACCATATACAAAACCCTAATCTAGAAAAAAATATAAAAAGCCCCTAATTTTTTTTTTTAAACCCCAGAGCAGATCACTGTCAAACCCTAGTTTTCTGCAACAGAGGAGTGAATACATGGCAAGCATTGTTTGATGTTGTTGTTTCCTTACAAGAATCAAAACCCACATCAGAAACCATCTTAAAAAACTCATCCAATCCTAACCCACCAAACCTACTCTCATCTCTCTCTAAAAACCTCAAAACCTCACTAAAAAACCCAACCTCACAAGGCAAAACAAGACCTCCATTGATCTGAAACCCAAACTCTTCTTCAGCTTTATTCAGTAAAGCCACGAAGATCGGAAGGTTGAGGAAGCGAGTAGGGATCACAAACCGCTTACGCTCTACACCCACGTAAACCGAAAAAAACCCGGGGGGTATTCGCCGGCTGGAACCGGTGTCGATGGAGTCCGCCGAGTCGGAACGGAACCGGCGGCTCATGTTCTTCCAGCGTAGCGTGACTTGTTTGAGCCGTACGATTTGGCGGATCTTATCAACCTTTTTTATGGCACTCGCCATTACAGTTGTAGGGAAACAGAACGGAGGAGAGGAGAGATAGAACTCGGGTAGTCTAGAGAGAGGGAGAGAAGTTTGAGGGAACTTAAAAAGAGTGAGGAAAGGAGGGGAAGTAGAGAGAGAAGAGAATCCTGAATAGGAATGATATGTTTGCTTTTTGATTGACCAACTTGCCCTTTTCTATTTTTTTGCACTTTTTCTAGGATTAGGATACCTTTTTGTACTTTAATATGCCGATGTGTATATGACTTTATGTAACGTGTTTGGTTCTACGTTTTCTCATTATTCTCTCACTTCGTTTGGTTGCCTGGGAAAAGAGTTCTCGGAAACCAAACAAACTGGTTCAATGTTTTGAATCGAAAATTTTGGAGTTTTTCGTTTGGTTGTTGGTAAGATACATCTCGGATATCAAACAAAACAGTTACTATTTTGAATTGATTTCTTTCCACCGAACATTCGAAATATACCCATATCAGCATATCCCTATCCCTAGTGCTAATATCACTCGTTACCCTCGAGGTACACATTTTCAAATGCATGCATATGTAAAGAGCGTGATATAAGTCTTGATTTAAGCAGCGGAGCTAGGATTTTAGATTTTATAAATGTGGGGGTAATTTATTTTTGGTCCAACGATAACAATTTATCCCTATCTTAATAAATGAATATCGATACATTTTTCATAAGCTCAAATATGAAGTCTCTCTCTCCTAAAATGGGAAATACATACCATTAGAATATTTTCAATGCATTCATATCATTTGATATGCCAATGTCAAAATTTAGCACCTTAAATGGTACCAAATGAATCAGTGCCAAATTTTGTCACATATGTGCTCTAACGCATTAATAATGATATTTTTTTTTTCTAATTATCCAAAAAAAAAATGATATATTTTGGTATTTACCATTTTTTTAAGAGAAAGTATGATACGGTATAAATGACAATTGTCATTTGAGGTACCAAATTTGGCAACACTTTTGGAGCAATTTATTTGGGTGACAATGCCAAATTTTGACAATGGTAGCTCAAATGGTATACTATTAAAGATGTTCTTAGACCAATATGTCATTTGTTATATAGGCGCACTTAGAAACTCATTAATAATATCAAATTTAATCTTATAAAATCTATAATTACAAGCGTCTAACCATATTTTTACCTTAAAAGAGATAGTTAGAGGAGAAAGACTCAGAGACCCCATCACGTGTGACCTAAACATCTATTAAATTTAAATTTCTCTACTTTTAAAGATTTTTTACAAATAACGTACCAAGGGAAAAATATTTGAAATTTCTAAAATTTTTGAATAACCTCAAAAGATTTTAAATTTTGGGTGGGGCAGCCCTCAAAATATTTGAAAACCATTAATTGCATGTACACGTACATTCCATATGTCACTAATAAACCTCAAGGAAATTAACTCACCTAAATTTAAAGAAAAAAAATTCCATCATCCCTCAAATCTTTTTCTATTGGATCCCTTTTTTTGCACACGTGTCGGCCATCCAACAGTGATCAACAGGTGTTGATCACTTGTCAGATCAATATCAAATCCAAACTCCTTACTCCATATGATATAGACAAAAAATTAAACATAAATGATAATATTGACCCAATTTAAAGCCGTAACAAGCATATATATATATATATATATATATATATATATATATATATATATATATAAAGTAATGATCAAGTAAGGTATTCTTTTCTTTAATTATTAAAATCAGCTAATTAATATCCCATGACGGTTAGATCTTGATCATGAGACGAGATCAAACAGTCATGGGACATTAGCTGATATATATATATATATATATAGTTAGGAGTATCTACTTTAACTAAAATCAGCTAAGAACACAAGCCCTTGGATATATCAAGCAAAACCCAACAATTTATTATTAATTTTTGAAGAGTACGCAACATATATATACATCATATTTTTATCAATTACATCGATCCATGTATGTAGCATGCATCATTCTTCTTTTAAGTTTAGATACTTAAATTTTAAATTAATATTAATTTATAATTACCACATCCATGTAAGTAGCATTGGCATGGAAAATGTTAAATATAACAATATAAGAGCTTATTATAAATTCAGAGATCGAAACGTGGCAAATATAAGTCAAATAATAATGAGATTAACATGATCCCAATATATTTGTGATCTCAATCAAATCTTAATTAAACTTTTAACCATGCATGTGACGAGTGTTTCTATGAGCACAAAATATGGGCCTGATTATTGGTTGGTTAAAACTAACTAACAACGACTCTCTCTCTCTCTCTTTCTCTCTCTCTACATTGAACATTCATTCCAATCCACAGGGTGGGTAGCTTAGTGGTGGAGTAAGCATGGCTAAGGGCTAAGGGCTTATCAAGTCCTTTGGTCCCGTGTTCGACTCCCACTAACTACTAATATCCAGAGTCACGGACGCAAGCCTTGTTTTGGAAGCTTTGTTCGGGGTGCCATCTCAGTTTGATTGATAAGAAAAGAAGAGAAAATTACTTTTCTTTATTTTAATTTCACAAGAAAGAGTATAATCCAAAAAGTTGAATTTTTTTTTCCTCACAATTTCATAATATCAATTACAACACAACTGTTTAGTATTTACAAAATACTAGCATGGACCAGGTTTCGAACTTGAGGCCAACTATTCCAAATCCCACCCCTCCCTTCAACTGGATGTGCGTTTGTTTTATCAAAACTTGAGATTCACGCAAAATAAAATTATATCTTATCAAATAGACACGTGTTTGTATTATATGAACGAATAAGAATAGACCGACGCTAGCATCTATTTACCTAAATTTAATTTTGGTGGGATCTCGCATCCCTTTATATAGATTTGGATTGATTGGGATCAGATTTTGCCTACTCAATAAAAAGTCAGTTGTTTGGTTTAATGTGTTAGGTCTTACCTAGATGCAGAACATGGTGGTTGGCATAAACCATTTATATTCATACCCTAAACAAGAAAATACTTGAATACAATCACACCTTCCAGAGGAAGACAGTAAAGATGATCCATGAATAGAACACCTTTTATATATAGCCACACAAATGATATCATATAATCTTATCCTACCGTTTGATGAGATACATTAGACACCCACTCACCATATTCAGTTTAGGAACAAAATGCATTTAAAGTTTTACAGGCTATTTGGCAAACTTAAAAACCTGGCCAGTTGAGGATAAGTCAGTCTGGTTTTTATTCAATACTGTTTGGTAAATGTCTTTTTTATGTAAATCAGTTCAATCATATTCAGAAAATAAAACATAAATACAGTTTTTTTTTTTTTTCAAACTAGCTGTAAATTGTTTTACATAAAAACCATATAACAGAAAGAAATCAAAACTGGCCAGACCCAGTTTTCAAAGTTCCCGAACAGGCCCTTATACTCAAAATATAAAGTGAGGGCCGCAGTTGTTTTAGTCTAATGATAACTTGTGCCAACAATGCTAGGTTAAGGGGTCGAATCCTCTCCAATGTAACCAAAAAAAAAAAAAAAAATGGTTAACTTTAGAGTGGTTCATATGCGATCCTTTATAATGACCATTGGATTCATCTAATGGTTGTAGCTTCAAATGGTGTATTCCGCAAGTCCTTTCAGTGTACAGATGATCTGTGTGCGCTACCACTTATACTTTAAATTAGTTTTTACAAAATTAAAACGAATAAAAACTAGAACCACGTATTAGGGAGAAAAACAAAAAAGAAATTAGAAATTTTAAAGAATTTTTAGAATTTTTAAAACAATTTTTTAAAGAATATATATTATTTTTATGAATTATTAATTTTTTTTCTAGATTTTTCATTTTTTTAAAAGATTATTTTATTTCTTTTTATGAATGATTAATTTTTAAAAGATTATTAAATTCTTTTTATTTTTTTCTCAGATTTTTTTATTTGTTTTTATGAATTATTAATCTTTTTAAAGATTATTAAATTTTTGTATTTATTTCTAAGAATTTTTTTAAAAAAATTACTGACTTATTAATTTTTTTTATAAGATTTCTATTTTTTTTTTTAAATTTTAATTTTTTTTTAAAGAATTAAAGAAAACAGCTTCGTTTTATGTCATTTTTGTGTCAAAATAGGACGATGTCATTTGGCCATATATTTGACAACAAAAATAAAATAAAAATAAAAATAATTGTCTTGGCCTGTCAACCTCTTAATTATTTTTTCATCATAGTTATCTTGACCTAGAAGTCATTATTCTAATTTAATGGTAAAATTAAAGTTTTAAACTACATATCAAATATGAATGCATATGTTCAAGTCTTAGCTAATTAACAATAATCTCATGTAATATCAAAAGTCTGGATCTTAATTATCCCACTCATCCCTTCCAAGATCCCATTTTGGTGAGACCTATAATGAGAAATGGCCTTTCTACTTGTGCAATTTCTCAGTCCTTTTTTCATAGCTATGTACATATATAAGTATATGTGAGAATTTGGATTTTAAACAATATATTTTTAAAAACGGACTGTTGGATTAGATTCGCTTTATATAAATGTCATGCATGTCAAAAATCACAGTGATTTGACGGTTGATTTCTAAAATACGAATTATGAAACACTGTGACAATATCCAATTGTAAAAGTTGATATAGTTTTTGACAGTCTATATTTTAGAAATCGACCATCGGATCACTGTGGTATTTGGCATGCATGACATGCATAAAAAATATATATAATCCAACGGTCGGCTTTTCCAAATCATGTCCTCACACAAACTTATATGTATACGTACCCCATAAGAAAATTACTCCACAAATCCTAATTGGATTGAAACTTAATCTAACATAAAATCTATATTTTGCCATGTTTGAACAGTTTTCAAATGAGGTTTACCTAAATTTCATCTAGTTGGTAAAGTCTTTTGGGGATTGTACCAGAGACCTGGATTTGAGAATTGCCTTCATGATCTGGATGGGGAGAGTTTAAAGGGAATGAAAGAGATATCTCATATTGTGTAGCCAAGGCCGGCCCTGGGGTTTGGATGGCCCTAAGCGAGTTCCTAGAATGAGACCCTTCTACATTTTGACATATAAAAAAAAAAAAATTACATGTCTTAGTTTCTCTTAGGCTAAAACCTACAACCATACTCAAGGCCGGCCCTTGGCTTTTGCCAATTAAAGCAATTGCTTGAGGCCCCCAATTTTAAGGGGCCCCAAAATTTATTATTATTATTTATTTGATATGGGTTTTAAATTTTTTATTTAGGATTTTAATTTAGGAATTAGGACTTTATATTTGCTTGGTATTATAGTATATTATTGCCCTTTGTTATGAAAGTGAGATTTTTATATTTTGATTTAGGAGTTTAGACGTGCTTTTGTATTAGCTTCGTATTACTATTTTTTTTTTTTTTAATCGAAACATTATCATATAAGAAATAAATTTGACATATAAACATTGAAAATTTCTTATGAATTTTTTAGAGAAGTAAATTGATTTTTAATTTCTTTCTTGTTTTAGATTTGATCATATAATTATGCCCTCCTAGTAGAAAGTATATTTCTGGACATGAAAAAAGGAATAAGAAGCAAAAAATATAAGAATTTATTCAATCTCAAGCAGAAGCTCTTGACAAGTTTATTACTAGTAATAAACAAACAGATGCTTCAAGTTTAATTGAAGAAGTTTTGACTGAAAAATATCAGAATGTGACTGAGAATGAAAACTTTGTGGATGAAGATAGTGAAATTAAGCCGAAATGTTTTTATATTCAATCTCTTTTTTTGAAATTGTATTTTCTTTTACTAAATGATTATAGTAATGATATGCACCATCAAACTTTGTATGTGTACTAACAAATACAATAATAAGAATTGGTAGTTATAAAAAAAATTGTGTCATTATGTACTACGTAGGGCCCCATTTTGGAAGTTCGCTTAGGGCCCCTTAAATCTCAGGGCCGGCCCTGACCATACTACAACAAGCAATTCACAAAAGGGTTTTCATTTGGCTCACCCAGAACCTCCTATCACCATTTACTAATACACATAAATCAAACAAATATCAAAATACTTAATCGATTAAAATGAATATAATTCAAATATATAGGAAATAAAGAAAAGGGATAAAAATGAGATTGAGGAGAGACAAAGAAAGATATAAGATAGAAAGAAAAAATGATGATTCTGTATCGAAAATTAAAAATAAAATGAGAAAAGAAAAAAAAATGACAGAAATTATAGATATTTTTATTTTGGCATAACACTAATCTTTTCAGCTAAAAGTGTTAGTAAGTAGGGAAAAAAGGATTTCAAAAATCAATTTAGATGAGGAAATAGGCATTACAATAGTCAGTATAGTGTCATCTACCAAACTAAATATGAAATGTCTTAGTCTTGCATAATCAGAACAGAGTAAAATTACTTAATCAATTTGAGAAAAGTTCATTGCTCAGAAAAATCAACAAATCAACAATAAGAAAAAAAAAAGAAATAAATTATAGAGAAACATGGAAAATGTTATATCACTTGTACCAAGTTTAAATACATAAAAGTCTTGAAACAGGGTAATGTTCCAGAAACTTGAGCTCAGTAATCTCATTCACAGATTCACTGCATATATTGCTCCGTAGAAGTCCTCCATTGCTTCGATTGTAGCATAATCTAGAACCTTACTGGCAACATGCTTCGATTTTGCAGTTTTGCCCTAGGGCTAGGGAGAGAGAGAGAGAGAGAGAGAGAGAGAGAGAGAGATTTGATTTGGAAATTGGAATTGGCAAATGGAATGGGCGGTTGGACCCCTTTAGATTGGAGAATTGATGGATGAAAGTCCTTGTCGGATGCACTGATGGTGAAACCCCCTTGTGGGAGTATAGGGTCTTAAAAAAAAAATTTGGGGCCCTTAAAATTGAAGGCCTCAAGCGAATGTTTTAGGTGGCAAAAGCCAAGGGCCGGCCCTGTGTGTGTGAACTTCTTGACAAAAAAATAAAATTATGATATTGAAGCAGATAACCTTATTTTGTTCAATATCTAATATTGTTTAGTTTCAATTTCCAAATCTAAGATATATTGAGTAAGGATGTATTTTTGGCGTATAAGTAACTTGTGAAATTTTGGAGCGGATAATGTGCGGTTAAATATTTTCGTATGTCCTTGACAAAACTTTTTATAAGGATAATTTAAAGGTAATAATGAAACTAAACCTGAAAAAACAAATAACCAATTAGTTAACATGTAAAATGGGAAAAAATGAATAAAAAATTATTAAAAAAATCAAAACTTTAATAATCTCTTTCATACTAATTAACTAAATAATATGACAGTCATATTAATTACCATTTTAATATAAAGACTGAAATGGCAACCAATAAGGCAAGCCTCGTTAGGTGCCACTGCACATTGATCATTTAATATGAAAAAAAATTATTAAAATTATTATTCATAATTTAGCGACAACAAAAAGAAATAAAATTAATGAAACTGTTTTAATTCCATTTTTAAGTAGGAAGTTTAAACACGACAAGGCATTAACAAATCCTTTAGATTAATGATAAGGCATTATCTTGAAAAGAAATCTCTTTCCGGAATTTATGTCACTAGACCAACATGTCATCAGTCACGTATATAAACTACCTTTAATGTTTAATAAAATTTCATCTTTCTATAAAAAAAAAAAAATTAAAAACAAAATTAGCAAGCTAGCTTCATGTTTTTCTTATTCAAACTAATTAAAAATTTATCTTGGTTGCCCACCTAAATTATGTTTAATTAGATATAATTCTTAGGCCTATATATAAAGTCATTTGTTAATTTTTGCGGATGGTTATAGGCCTTGTTAATTAAGATATCTCCACTTTTAGAAAAATATATAAAAATATATCGATACTATTTGATAATATTAAAATGAAAATGCTCGGATTTAGAGTGGGGGCAGTAGGGGCACCTGCCCCCACCCAAAATTTAAAACCTTTCGAGATTAATTCAAAAAATTTAGAAATTTCAAATATTTTTAAAATTGCCCCTAGTATGTTATTTATCCATATCCCATAATAAATAAATTAATGAAACTGTTTTAATTGCATTTTTAAGTAGGAAGTTTAAACATGATAAGGCATTAACAAATCCTTTAGATTTTTATGGATATGGATATACCTTGAAAAGAAATCTCTTTCCGGATTTTATGTCACTAGACCAACATGTCATCAGACATATACATAAACTACCTCTAATGTTTAATAAAATTTCATCTTTCTATAAAAAAATTTTAAAACAAAAATTAGCAAGCTAGCTTCATGTTTTTCTTATTCAAATCAATTAAAAATTTATCTTGGTTGCCCCCCTAAATTATGTTTAATTAGATATAATTTTTAGGCCTATATTAACAAGGCTTATGGACCTTGTTAATTAAGATATCTCCACTTTTAAAAAAAATATACAAAAATATATCGATACAATTTGATAATATTAAAATGAAAATGCTAAATCAACCAGGGGCGGATTTAGGGCCCCCACTGCCCCCACCCAAAATTTAAAATCTTTTGAGATTAATTCAAAATTTTTAAAATTTCCCCCAATATGTTATTTGTGAAAAACCTTTAAAACTTTAGTTTTAGTTTTAAAGATTTAATATTCTTTTAAAAAATAGAGAAATTTAAATTTATAGGTGTTTAGGTCACACATGATGGGGTCTTTGAGTCTCTCTCCTCTAACTATCTCTTTTAGAGTAAAAATAGGGTTAGACACTTGTAATTATAGATTTTATAAGATTAAATTTGATATTATTAATGAGTTTTTAAGTGCCCCTACATAGCAAATGACATGTTGGTCTAAGAGCATCTTTAATGGTATTCCATTTGAGCTACCATTGTCAAAACTTGGCAACGAGGATTGAGACAGGAATTGAAACGGGACCTGTAGCATGGTTCTATCTATATACTTATACTACATATAAAAGTGTGGGTGTGGGAAAAATCTTTCGATTGACAAAAATATCCCTATATAATTGTAAAAGTACATAAATAAATATTGTCTTTTAAAATTCCACCCATCACAATAAATAGACTTTCTAAAAAAATTGAATTAAAATTATTTATGTATATTAATTTATTTTTAAGTCTATCTCAATTTTTCAAACATAATCTCACTCAATTTCATCAATAAAATTTTGTTAATCTGAAATTATACTACATAGAGTAAAAATATTCTTAATTAAATTAAAATTCTTTCAAATTCTAATTAATTTATGGATAAAACATGATTTTTCAAACAATTAATTATATCAAATAAATTGCTTTCTATTTATTATTTCCAATACAAAAATAAATATAGCTTTGCTAGTATTTTTAGTACTCCATTTAAAAAAAAAAATTATAATATAACCCGGAAGATTTGCCTATTAATTGTGTCATAAATTTGAACATGAACACGATCTAATTAACCCGTTTAATATTTGGGCCGTGTTGGTTCATGTTTGGCTCAACAGGACTAAACTATATATCAACCCAAAATAATTTTTGTAAGGAAAATTATCCAAAATTCCCATTTTGAGTTCTTTTTTACCCAAAAGTCCCATCATTTTTTCACTTTACCTAAAAGTCCAAATTTAAGTTTTTTTCTTTTTTTTACCCAAAAGTCCAAGCTCTTCCAAAAAACCGATCTATGCATAAGTTTTCCAAGCACATCCCAAAAACTGATCTATGCATCAATTTTTTGCAAAATGATCAGTTTCTGCAAAATCAAAAAACAAACTGATGTGTTTCTCATTAAAAAATGATTTTTGGGTAAAGTAAAAAAGATGGTGAATTTTTGGGTAAACAAAACTTATAAATAGGACCTATCGGTAAACACCCCATGATTGTAACCCAATTAACTTAAAATTAACCTGATTAAAATTTAATTATATTTAAACATCAAAAGGTACATAATTTACTTATCTATCAATCTCATTAAACTAAATACAATTTAAATCAAAACATTACTATCAATAATCTATGTATCTTCATCACCCCATAGTTCCCTATTACGTACTATAAAATAAGGAAAAATTATAGTTTGACTATCTCATCGATCTATCACCAATTTATACTTTGCACTCCTATAATTTCAATTCGAACACATTAACTCCATAGTGACACCTTCTACCCTTTTGTCAATCAATCATTTGATTTATTGACTAAAAAATGATGTTAGACTTGTTATTTGTGCATGCAATATCTATCCTAGATTGCAAATATATCCACAATCATGCAAATGAAGTTTCATGATTTTTCTTAACATGTTTTATTTACTTTACGGCTAAAATAGTTCAAAAAATTAAAATATATAGAAAAAAAAATCATGAAACTTTAATAGTATGCTTATAGATATATTAGCAATCTAGAATAAATATTGCATGCAAAAACAACAAGTTCAACCTATTTTTTAGTCAAAGAATCAATGGGTTAATTGATAGGAGGATGAAAAGTGTCACAAATCAAAACGATGGAGGATCGATGTGTTCAAATTAAAACATAGGGGTGAAAACTGTAAATCGGTGATAGATGAGGGGTCAAACTATAATTTTTCAGAAAATATAAAATGATAATTAAAATCACGTCATTTTTAATTAAACGTTTCATGCACAAATAATTACAAAATTAATGAAATACAAAACATCACATAGCCAAAATTTAGAATATATATCCACCTAAAATAAACATTAAAAACCAAATAAATTTTCCCTATAACAATACCCATCTCAAAAACTATAAATAAATGTTGACAAAAAGCATCCCACAACCAAATTAAAGTAAATAGGCATCTCAGAGTTGGACGATAATGGAGACACTAATTAGTCAAATACTTAAAAGGTACGTATATGTGACAAAAGTGAGAAAATAATTGGTCAAATATATACTTAAAAGTATTACAATGCTGTTCCAAAATACCCATAGAATAAATAGCACTACGTACAAATAGAAATGTGAGACATAACATTGGTTAAAAAAGGTACAAAACTTACATGGTAAGTTTAGAATTAAGTTACAAAAATCATAGAGCCATCATAAAAGAGGAATATAAAAGGATCGAGAGAGATCGATAGAGTCATAGTCTTGAATGATGGTAACATTTGTACAAGTATAATGTAAACATGTTCATGTAAAAGGAATAATTTTTAAATTTTAATTAATGGAGACAAAAGTGAAGTGTCATCACAATTAATGAGTTAGATCATGGTTGGGTAATTGTCTAATTGAGTTAGATCATGCTCCATAATATTTCAACATGCTTCTCTTGCTTGCATCATGAATCAATTAAGTTGGTCATATCCCATAATAAATGAATTTGAATTTAAACTACATTTTTCAATCACATCTCTCTTTCCTTAATTCTTTTCCTTCTAGAATTGTAAGAAGAATTTGCATTCAGTGTTCTGTTGTTTTCATGTAATTAATACTTTGAAATTCTGACATTCGATCTTATCATGGAGCGGTGGCCTCGTGTAGGGAGCGGGGATTAGTCGGGCTCTAATAGTTTGAACACCTCGTTGCTTGGCAAAAAAAAAAAACAAAAATATTCTAAAATGCTATCTACTCCAATTAAAGTAGCAACGTTATGTATCTTATTCTTAACTTATCTCCTCATACAAAAGCTAGCGATTTTGGTGAGAGAATCGGAGCGGACTTTTGTGAAAATATGAGGGTAACAAGAAGGAATATTCAAACAAAATATACACGTACCCTTAAGACTTTCCACTCTTATACCATGTTAACTCGATCACCTTATATAAAAGAAGTGACAAAATAATTGACACGTATAACAATGACTCTTCCAAAATAGGATAAATATAACACTACAAATATAAATGTATATGAAAATGGATGTAAGTTTTGAAATTTAACGAGTGACCTTTTGACATAAAAGAGGAGAGAAATAGAGTTGCTATCATGAAAGATATATCGTAATGTTTACAAAAGTATAATGTAAACATGTTGATGTAATGGGCATAATTTTTCTTTTTTAATTATAATTAATGGAGATAATAAAAGCAAAGTGTGATCATAATTGAGAAAGATTATAGTTGGGTAATTGTCTAATTAACTTAGATCATGCTCCAAAATATTTCAAGATACTCGTCTTACCTGCATAAATTGTGAATCAATTTAGATATCCCATAGCAAATGGATTTGAATTAATTAAACATATTTTCTCAATGACATCTCTCCCCTTTTTCTCATAAGGAAAAGTTTTGAATTTAAATTCAGGCTTCGTATCTTGAAGAGACAGCAACAATAAGATGATTTGGAACTTCACAAAAGATAGTGTCTATTCGGTAAAATTTGGATATGCAGGAGCATGCAGCACAATATATAATTTCATCTGTTTGGAGTTTGCACGAGATATGCTATTTAATTTGAAAATTATATGCACGTGAAGGTATAGAAATTCCAAATGAAGAGTGTGTGAGCATTAGATAATAGGGCATCTCAATTGACTTAAGTCAAACTAACTTTATAAC